>CM069861.1:175060863-175660863 GCA_036172795.1 Pelodytes ibericus
AAATATCTCTTATACAGAGCAGGGTATATAATTGATAACTAGGGAATGTTTAAGGTTACTATACAGTAATTATATACAGTGGTAAAATGCACATTATATAGGACCTGGAACCAGTATGAATGAAAGCATATTGTATAGACATAGTATATAGCGAGAAACATCATTGAAAAACACTAATGCTCTTTATGGGGGGTGTACTAAAATGTGTACAAAGTAGACGACAGGACAAAAGTCTCTAAGAAAGGAAAATGTAATATATGCATTATACAACTGTGTAGAAAATATAGTACACTAGTCTGCGTACATATAATATATAATACTATAATAAATGTAGTATAAAGCTGTGTAAAAAATATATAGTACCCTAGTATGCATACATACATATAATACTATAATAAATGTAGTATGCAACTGTGTAAAATTAAATCTAGGACAACAGTCTGCATACATACATATAATATTATAACAAATAAAGGTTTATGCTCACCACCATGTATACACACATGTAGCATTATAACAAATGCAGTATACAGCTGTAGAATACGTCCAGTACACTAGTCTCTATACATAATACTATAACAAATGCAGTATTCAACTGTGTAAAATATCTAACACAGTAGTCTGCATACATCCATGTAGTATTATAATGAATGCAGAATACAGCTGTATAAAGATAGTACAATAGTCTGTATACAAACATATAACATTGTAATACATGCAGTATACAGCTGTATAAACATATATTACACTAGTCTGTATACACACGTCTTACAATAAATGCAGTATACAGCTGTACAAGAGATTTAGTACATCAGTCTGTATACACAAATGTAGTATTAGAAATGCTAAATGCAGTACACAACTGTATACAAAATTGAAGCACACTAGTCTCTATACACACAAATAATTCAATGCAGCATAGAGGTGTGCAAAAGATTCATTTTCACCAGTCTATGTATTCACAGAGCAGTATATAATATTGCACAAGTCAATGCACCAATATGTTGTACATCATTCAGTGCATCAAAATGTACTATATAATATTACACGACAGAAAATAATATACTGAGCAATTTGCACTCCTCTGTGTACATAAATACATTTGTATATAGCGGTATAAAGTAGCTGCATATACACAGGCCAGTATGTAATATATTAATAAATGCATTAAATAGCTGCACACAATTTATAGTACACACTAGGCAGTATGTAAAATGATCATTAAATACGTGATAAGCCTATAAAAAACGTAGACCAGCTGTTCTGTGGACATAAAGGACAATATATAATAAATAAGACCAAATAATAGAGGATAATTCGCTGCATGTATAGAAAAATCTGGCATATAATACAGAGAGGGAAAAGTCTAGAAGGAAATTGGGGTTATCTAAAAATATATCCAACAATCTCTGTGGCAGTAACAACTAGAATGAGGGAAATAAAGTGAATAAAGTGTTTATACATTTCAGGAATTGCCACTTTAAACGGTACAGTAATCCGAACCCTCTCTGGAAATCGAAGGGTTAAATCAAATAATAATATACCCAGGTCACATGTAACTTAGAATCAGCCCCTATCTGTGCTAAGAATGATAATATAATGTGCATTGAATGTATGGTTAATCACCTGCAGACAGATATAGAATCCTGCCCAAACTACTTCCTGCTAAAAGAAAAAACCTGAAATACTTCTAGAATCAGGAAATTACCTGATTAATGTAAGATACCCCCATTACAGACATGGGGGTATCTTATATTGCTGCTGTTATTAATCGAATCCCAAGACGAATCTCCAAGAAGAAACACATACACTGCAAAACAACTGGCATCACAAAACGAAATACAGCAATTACAAAAAGGGCACTGAGAAATGACAAAGCTCTGCCTAAAAAAAACCCTGAAATAAAAACAAAATAAAAATGAATAGTCATATAAAATATTATTGCTGAATTAGGGGATATATAATTTTTCTACATTTTGAATGCTTTACATTTTACATGTATTAAACATTATAAACAGACACAAAAATATATACTTTTGTGTGCGTGTGTGTGTGTATATATATATATATATATATATATATATATATATATATATATATATATATATATATATTACATATAATGTATACTTGAAATTCAACTGTCTTATAATATAAATAGATACATTTTGGGAAATGTAAAAAGGATACACTAAATTGGATTTATTTATTTATTTTTGTTTATTTACTAATATTTGGAGTTTGTCTGTAAATCATGACCTATATTACCCCTTTAAGTAATGTATCTAATTTAATGTATTTAATGGCAATTAGAGAGATGACGTTTTGTACACCCATGCGTTTTTCAAACCAAGCAATAGAAATACATGGCTCTCATCGGTAAAAAATAAATAAATAAAAACATTGTAGAAATAAATATAAGGAAATAATAATAAAACATTTTTCACCATTACCAGTGTATGTAATTAAATGAAATAGCCCTGTATCCAATAAACAACCTAAAAATAAGGACATTTGGAAACTATCTGCTTAAAGTGTCTTAAAAATATATACAAAAGTGAATTAAGACGTTAAGAAATGCAAAGGACATAATACATTGTGCAGAGCTATAGAATAAACTGTTGCGATCCATGTGTGTAAACAAATATTATATAGATTATATATTATATAGATATACATACAGCGTACATAATATATGATTACATGTACTGTATATGCATATTATATCACATATACTACACACACATGTACATATTATATATATATATATATATATATATATATATATATATACACACAGACACACACACACACACACACACATATATATATATATATATATATATATATATATATATATATATTTCTATAAATCTATATCGCACAAATTACAATAGTGTAAAACCTTATATGTATGGTATAAATGGTATTTTTGCATGAATCCTAGGCCAGTAGCCCGTAAAAAGGCAACTAAATCAGATAGATAAAAGAAAAATGAATATTTTATTTGTGAATTTACAAGGCTAGAAAATACAACCAGAAACAAAAAAAAGTGCTAATCGACTTTGCTCTGACAGAATTGGTCCCAAATATTAAATCTTTGGCAGACAAGTATCTGAATGCAGTGCAGCCCCCTTGAACTGTAACATAAAAAAGGCTACAAACTGTAACTAATATTGGATTACATTGTACAAAAAACACATTTACACGAATAGACTTAAAATGGACACAAAGTTTACATTCAAACAAATTAAATGCTTATAGGCGTGTATATGACTCACAACTGATCAGTAATGTTTAGCCTCTGGCACTATGGACTTTACGCTGCCTGAGCATCATGGGAGCTGTAGCACAGAAAGGTGCGTAAACCTGCACATACAAACCAACTGATAATCCTTTTTTTACTGTCAGAACTGCAAATAAATTTAATGCATCTGCTAGTTCTGTCTGGATAAATATAATGAGATGGACCGTACATAGACATAATTAATTTAATACACTGGATCTTGAATATTATTTAATAGAGGAGTCTACCAAGCTGTGATTTGGGAGGGTGAGCTCAGACTGGCACAGTATTTAATGCAAAAAAAGGGTATCAGTAAAGTCTGCCATTAATTCTGTCACTTGGCCCCAGTAGCAACCTATTAACTGCATTAAAACAAGGAGGTGACATTAGTTTAGGGAAATTTTATGAGAGGAATCACACTGAAATCACCCTTCATGGATCTCAGCTCATGATTGTTATTTGTAGTTGTGTTCGGCCTAAATGCACCTCAGTAAATGCATGTATGTGCTTGTGTACACATCACATACACATATATTGATTTATATACTCTGTGTCTCACATGTACCATTACCTGTTTTCTTTGCAGTAATCTGGTATGTATATTATAAACAAGGACAGGCTACATTTGGCATCCCCTGCAGTGGACCACATTTCCAGTGTTGCTGAGTCAGCTACTGAGCATCATTGGAGTTGGAGTTCAATGCAGCTGAAGTACCAGCTGTCACCATGCTTTGCTACCAGCGTGATCACTCATGCCCACACATGTACTTGTAAGGTGTTGAACGTGTCACGGCAGAGAGGTGTCTGAAATCACACGGATATACACTGATACACTTACACTGCCTTCAATCAAACGGGTGAGAAGAGGGTGGCAATATTATCAGTCCCCTCAATGTCTCTATGGCACCGAGTCTAAAAAGTAATCCTGAACTACATGAGCCCATGATCAGGGATGGATCCAGGAGTCCTGGCTTCTCAGAGGAGGAAATGTGTCAATCCTCAGAGGATTCTCCCAGGGAACATACTGTAGGTCCTCAGGATTTCATCTTGGGTCCCTCTCAAGGGATGTTTAAGGGATCTAGAGTTCTCTCTCAGAGGTCTATCCTTGGATGCAGAGCGCTGTGCTTGGTGTCATGGTCCCAATAGGAGCAGTGCATCATTGACAACTCTGAGGGTTGTCTGGCACAGGTAAACTGTACACCATTGGGGCTGCCTGTAGGTGGGGGAGCAGGGCTGGCCGGACTCAACTGTTGCGGGTGGTGGGCATGTGGATGGTGGTGGTGATGGCTCATCCCGTTGTAGGAGTTGACCATACTTGGAAGTGCCATGCTTTGGACCCTTGAGTATGGGTTGTATGAAGGTGATGCAGATAGTCCCTTCACGTTCACCGGGCTGACATTGCCCCCAGCCATCTGGCAGGACGTGTATGACATGGGCGCAGGTGGTTGACCAAGGGACCAGGAGTTGTTCATGAAAGTGGACTGCAGGTACTTGGGAGGGGACAGGTAGCCGTATGTGTCACTGCTGAAGAGGCTCTTGCCTGCCTGAAAGTGGGTAGGAGGTGGCCTGAAAGGTCTCTTCATTCGCCTCCTCCTTCTGTAATTGCCTTTCTCGAACATATCCTCACATGCTGGGTCCAGAGTCCAGTAATTGCCTTTTCTCTCCCCGCCACCCTCCCGGGGCACCTTGATGAAACATTCGTTGAGGCTGAGGTTGTGGCGGATGCTGTTCTGCCAGCCTTTCTTGTTCTTCTCGTAGAAAGGGAATTTACTGATGATGTACTGGTATATAGCAGAGAGAGTCAGTCTCTTTTCGGGGCTCTCCCGGATGGCCATGGCAATCAGTGCCACATAGGAATAGGGGGGTTTCTGTGATGGATCTGGCTTCTCCTGCCCTTTGTCTTGTCCAAGCTCCTCTTTGCTCCTTTCAGAATCTTTGTTGGAATTTGGATTGTGGGCCAATAAAGCCACCGAGCCCTCATCGGGAGATTGGTAAGCTGCCATAGTGGTTGCACAATTGTGACTTATACAGTTTCCCGTGTCAGGGTATTCAGTGGTCCCACAACCGGTTCTCATATAAGCAAAGGATGGTCCATGAGGTGCTCTTGTCAGCCTGGGTCCACTATGACAGGCAGCCGTGGTCTGCAATGGAAGACCTCCAAGGTCTGAGCTGTCCAGTCTGAGATCTTCTGAAGCTGTGCACACTGCAGTTGACGTTTTCTTGAAGTTGATCTATCCCAGGCTGTGGTCAGGAGACCCCTAGAGTCGAGTTGACCGGTCTGTCATGAAAGTTCTACTACAGCCGAGCTGTCCAGGCTGTGAGTCTCCAGGGTTTGAATAGTTGAGCCCCTCCTACTTCTGAGTTGACCAGTCTATGATTTAGGTTCTACTGGGGCTGGGCTGCCAAGGCTGTATCTGAGTTCCTCATGAAACCTTCTTTCCCCTCTCCAGTCCCTCTCTCTGCAGGAGGCTGAGACCTGTGAGGATCCTTCCTCTCTTCTCATTGTATTAGAGCACAGCCAAGTTCCGCTTCCGTCAGCAGCTCCCCCTCTAGCTAAGAGACCAGCCTGGGGAGGGAAGGGTTCACCTTCAAGTCACAGACGCATCCATCCTGACAGCTTGGAGATCACACCTATCATCAAGGCACAACACAGCTTGGGGGCGCAGGGACCTCTCACCCATCTCCCAAACCCTTTGCTTCCTAGTCTTTCTTACAGATTCTCAAGGTTAACCCTTAAGGGCCCAGAACATGAACTTTGGGATTTGTGGAAAGTGCAGAAAATAATCCAAAGCGAGCAGTAAGAGATCAGCTTCCTCTCTCTCTTTATGGCTTATTATGCTTTAACTTCTGTAGTCAATATACAACTCTATGTCCCCCATTTACCTAAAGCACTTGTCTCGAGGATTCCGATTCCCATGACGCTTAGCCAGACGCCACAGGCTGGCTGTGCTTCATGGCAATCGAAATCCACAAAATTTGCAGCTCAAAAATTAGCCTTTATTGCTTTTTTTCCCCTCTCAGTAAAAAATCTACTTCAGCAAACTGAACCCAAAGCAAACCGTTTTCTTTGTGTATTTCTAGTCTTCATGCAAGATTGGTAGCAGAGCCGAGCAAGTCTACTCTAGAGATGACAGGGCTTCTCAAAACACAGTCTTTTTCACTCGCTTGAAATATATTTCCAGCTTTTTCTCACTGTGACAAACCCGGCCCAGTTAGAAAGTAGTTTATTTTCTGCAAAATAAAATAACATTTCTCACACTTTACACAACCACTTGATATTTTGTTAACAAATAAAGACAAATTGTACACTAATAGTATTTACATTATTCATACAAAACATGTAAGGGTTTTAATTCAAATTAAAATATCTTACTATTTGTATTTTACTTTTTGTTGCTTTATATTAATAAACAATAATGTCGAGTAGGTTATACGTATGTATTTAAGATAAATATGTTTATATAATTTTATGTATATATAGATATGAAGGTATACATCTACGTATATATCGCATGAGTAGTATGTCAATATTATATATGTCTGAATTTATTTTTACTGCCCACATTTTACAACTTGTATTAATAAAATCAGGTCCAAATTTATCAAGAGAAACCAGGTGCTATTTTTTAAAAAAAATAGTGCTAAATTTGGAGCAAACTGACATAACTTTCCAGTGGTTTCCATGGTTACTACTACTATTTTAGCACTTTTTCCAGAAAATACCACCTATTTTGATAAATACGGCCCTTAGATTCTAAGATGCGAATTACATTTGTAACCATGTCATCATGTAGAAAAGCCCTGGAAATACGTATTTGGAATAAAACTTGATACAATAATTATAAAGAAATGCTTTAAGATAGATGTCTTTCGCCAGGAGTCTATCTATCTATCTATCTATCTATCTATCTATCTATCTATCTATCTAGATTGTCCACATGCAAATATCTGCACATCAATCGATATATTATTTTTATTTAGAGATTGCTATACTCTTACTGCAATGTTGATCCAGGTATGTAATATAAATATTGAAATACATTAAATAAGCATTTCTGAGAGAAGTTAAGATGTTTCAGATTCACTGAAAATGTTTCCTAGCAAGCTTAACCCTGTCACTGCCCCAGGCTCAGATTTTAGCCCCTAAAGGGTCAATACACAGGGTAACAGGAAAATCAAACCACCGAGAACATGTAGTACAGATTGAGAACCGCCTGGACATACTGTGTTTATTTGGAAGTGTAATTGAGTTTTAATTGGTGTGTAAACAGTTTGTGTACTGAGAGATACAATCTCTCCTGTGTAATAACACCCAGCACATTACATGAAACTGCTATTACTATCGAAACACACTCCAGCTGGTGTGGACTATAACTCCCATAATGCTCAGACAGCCAAATGGGAAATTTAGCCAACAACAGCTCCCTAGAATGCAGTGGTGTCAAAGAGCATCCATTACTGATATATAGAATGTCTTATAACATCATTATATTCTATACACTATATGTGGGCTAACGATGCCAAAGGGATAGTAGCCAGTGTACTATGTGTGTGGGTGAAAAGCGCTGTGTATACTCTGCCTGTATGTCACTGCATGGCCTATGCTTAGCTCACCTTGCGATATCTTTATTTACTATTTCCATAAATAATCGAGTCAATAAATAAAAAAATTCAGAAGAGCCATACATACATTGAACGCCAAATAGGTAATTAAACGCATTAATTGTCCCCTATCAGCGTGGTCCCCCCCCCCCCCCCCCCAGGTCACCAGGCCCCTCCCTGACAGGGTTAGCAGACAGGTGGATCTGCATTTGTGTCAGCACCTCTGGATCTGTGTTATATTCATCTTCCCACTAAACCCAGAGTCAGGGCTCAGAATTAACACCCTACTGACCCAGGTACGTTTCCTTAGTGAAGGGGAAACCTGCTGGGAAACCAATGGCTACACACAAACACAAGCACAGGCATAGATATACACAGATATATAGTATATAATACATGTAATTATAGATACTCCGTATCTGTGCAGAAATATACACAGAAGCATAGTATATAATGCCTGTTTTATATATACACAGTACCTGTGCAGAAATACACACACACATATATATACACAGGCATAGATATACACAGACATATAATATATTATACATTTAATGATAGATACACCGTATCTTTGCAGAAATATACACAGAAGCATAGTATATAATACATGTATTATATATAAACAGTACCTGTGCAGAAATATAAACACGCATATACACAGACGCATAGTATATAATACATGTATTATATATACACAGTACCTGTGCAACACACACATATACATAGACATACAGTATCAGGTAGAATGTAATATATGTATATATATATGTATATATATATATATATATATATATATATATATATATATATATTCACACACACATGTATGTATTCAATATACATAGTGTCTGTTACTATATGTGAGTATATATTTCTACATATTTCTACTTGATATATATATATATATATATATATATATATATATATATATATTTATATATATAGTGTAATGTGTGTATAAGTAAATGTGAAATATAGATATAGGGATCTATTCAAAAAGTCAACTGACAAATAAACTGCAAAGGGCAGAATTTTCCAACTCGGCTACTAATGTCTGATTTTGGCAGGTCACTTTTCAGTAAAGAGATCCCACTGTTGTCTCCTCACTGTAGACAATATAAGGATGCCACTTGCATAGTAATTAATGACCGCTAACGATCAGCTAGAAAAACATATTTTCAATGCACATGACAAGACAGCGCAAAATAAACGAAGACACAGATAAAAGTCTTTTAGACTTTGTGTTACATCACATTGTTAGTTTAAGAGTTCACGTAACAACACAAACACTGCCAGATCTATAGCATACTCAGCGTCCTGCAGCTCCTATAGTATTTTCTAATGCGGTTTAACGCTGTTTGGACGATTGCGCCTTTATATCCTGTCGTGTTTCGATCTATGGAATAAGTTAAATAATTGTATTTGCAAATATTCATATCCATAATATTTCAAATAAATTGAGTCCAAACCAGGATACACTGCAAAGAATGAATTTTTTTTTTATAAATGTGATTTTACATTTGTGTTTGTTAATTCACTTAATTAATATGCATATACATGTGTGTGATTGAGTATATGGGATTATTTATAAAAACCAGACACACACATATTGCCATATTTGATAAAGGACCAGGTAGGATTTCCGAAACGTCTACTAAAATCAGTTATATACATCCTTACCTGGGGAGGTAGATTGAAAAGTAGTGCTGGAATGAATCTGTATGCGTGTTTTATATTCCACCTATCTGTACAGAAATATTGCACATCTTTTTACATCCTATAAAATTCATTACATTCTATCAATCTATCTATCTATCTATCTATCTATCTATCTATCTATCTATCTATCTAGTCCTTTCGTTTTGTAGATGTGTGACATAATATTTTACATATTTATTACACACGCATTTATCTAAATATGACACAAGTATAACATTCTATATACAAAAAAAGCATGTATTTGATTGATTTGGTGCATATATTATAGACCCCTTTCCCCTGAATGGATGATGATTATACAGGTTTGGTTTAAGAGCATTGTAACAGCATTCAGACATGCCTGAAATCCATTGTAACATTAAATAAACAATATGTGTCTGTATTATTACACTGTGCACATGAAATGATAAGAGATGTAAGGTGTTTAGTTTATATAAATAAACAACAGGTAATTATACTCACATACTATGTACTGATGTAAGATGGTTCGCATGTAAAAATACAGAACATTTTAATAATTAATTTTGTTATTAATGACTCCATTATATAATAAAACAATTTCCATAATTATGATTCTTCTGCAGCCAAAATGACTAGAACCAATAAATGTACAACAAATATAATGTGAAAGAAGTAAATATTTTTTTTTTTGCACTTACAAATAAATTCACAGCCAAGTCTGTGTCAAACTCCAGTAAGATGTTCAAGTAAGAAAAAGAAAGTATGGATTGAGATATAACATCGAAGTATGAGACCATGCGCTCTAATTATTTATTATGTTATGTAATCAGCTTGATTTTATTCTGATAGAACAGCTGCAAACAGATTGCACACTGTCTTGTGGACATTAATACCAGGAGCAATAGAAAGCTTTAATTCCCAGCTGCAAAACTAGTAAGGATAAAAATAAAATCACAGGCTTGTCCCCAAAGCTGATATACACTATCCTCCAAGCCAAGAGGAGCTGGGGGTACGGTCTATATCGGTAACAAACAGCTGCTTCCATATGGTGGAGAAAGCAGCCTATGATCAGAGGACAAACAGCGGGCATACAGCCTGGAAAGAGGGCTTTACTCTAAATCACTCCCCAAAGGAAGCTGGCAAGCCGCAACTCCCTGTTATACATTTGGGAACCACTTCCCCAGCAGGGCACAAGCTGACGGGTATGTTGAGACCAGGGATCCACAGGAAGCTCATCGTGGAGTCTGGAACAACACGGGATCTGTGGATTGCTTGAACCTGGAAATTATTATTCTCTGTAATGTTACTTTTCACAGTTTATGCATAACAACTAGAATTCTGTATCTGGGTGGAAAAAACTCTAACCTTAAAGAACAATTCATTCTGAGTTCTAGTGGTTAGCAATTACCATGGCAACCAATGGACTACTCTTGCCCCAGAACATTACACCAGAATTACTTTTTATAATTATGGATCTATATATCTCTATATGGGGGGCTATTAATAAAAGTGGAGCAGTCGCCATGGAAACCAATGCAAGTTCCACTTTTAGAACTTTCCATTAGATTCGAGTTTATTTAAATACCCCCCCCCCCCCCCACAAAATCTGCACTTTACCATTTATCCACTGATCTCTACTATCTGATTATTTCTATTAATTCTCTTCCTTTCTTTACCTCTTTTTTGGTTATCCATATAATATGACTTTAGCCACATTATTAGCCACATTTTGAATCATATATGTAATTAACCTGAAAGATATAACCTATTTATTCCGCATCCCTTTAACGCGTTATATTTCTGGATACCTTTTTGAATTGAATAAATGACATGTTTTATTGACAGGAGGCTAAATAAAATATAATGGGTTGCTAAGGGTCCACCCTGTAAGGGAAGCACATAATATAGGATGCAGGTGCATGTCTTCTATATTCCCAGCCCAGCTCAGAAAAGTCTCAAGATGAATGCGAGGGATTATTCCCAGCACTGGTATGACAAAGAAGAATTGCAGGTATGTCAGGGATATGCATGTTAATCTTGCCCAGGTGGGAAATACACAACCGTCACAATGTATCAGGAACTGAAAAACAGGGTAATTATTATCACCAGGAGTCTCCCTGCCATGTTATGCCATACAAATGTGAGGATGGCTCAATGGATAACAGCTGCAAAGGATTGGAAAGTTCTCTCTCCACTTCAGTCCCTCTCACTGGCTCTTTCTCCACTTTGGATTTTTCTCCACTAATAATTGTTTTTATAGGGAGAGAATTGAGTGTTTTGGGGATCAGAGGCTGAACAATCTGGGGGTTATTTAAAATCTAAAACAATCCCAACATCTTATTTTAAGATTTAAATCACAGAAACAGGCTACATTTCTAATCGCAAAGCCACTTAGTGGCACTAGCACACATCAACACGTGGAGACAGTGCAGCCACGTGACTGGTAAGTACTTATCAGTGGAAGGTGTAGCATAAAACATTACAGCAGCGTTACCAGATCAAATAGGACTAGTATGAATTTTACATGTTGACTGACAGTACATAGAATGTATATGTGTTAATCAAGGAAGGAACCCTATAGAAAGCTGCATCTACTTATATGTCTGTGCACAGGAGCTTGTGTGATCACTGTCTAAAACAGTGCTCCTCTATTGAGCAAGTGATGAGTGTCCTTATAATCTACTAATACCTGACATGAAAACATCCTTCCCAGTAACTGACTGACTGCAGGAAATACAAGTGGCCGCAGCTGGATACATTGCTGATCTGCTACACGCTAACATTTCATGCATCAAACTATCATCAAACTATTATCGTTTGCAGCAAGTCTTGGACTGATGCTCTCTGTTCCACAGCAATTCGGATATTAGCAACATAGTTATCTTCAGGTTACTTATAAATGAGGAATAAGCCTCGCTACACTGACACTGTACTAGATGTAGGTATGTTATTAACCAGAGATATACATGTTTGTCGAGGTCAATACTAGAAAATCCTCTTAAATTACAAAATAAATACGGCAGATACAAATGTATCAAAGAGCTAAAGTTTACACCCCACAAAGGGAATAGGGTAAGTATTTGGGGAGCCGCCTGGACTCCACTTATGTCCAAAACATCTTGAAAACGGAAAATTTAAGTCTGGTATTATTGTGTACTGTTAACCATCTACTCTACACCTTCTTTATCTGTATATCATCTCCAAGATTCTCCAGTATTAAATATGTATATAAGGAAGCATTTTGTTTTTGCTGTGAAATTCTTGTGTAATGCTGTTTGGACTTGGTTCAGAGGACACACTTGAAAACAATAGAAACATCACTGTATTCTTCCTAGTAAAACACTTTCTAACGAAAATGAGCTGCATACAGCTCGCTGTACCTGTTTTCATAGAATCAATTCACTAAACAGGGAATTGTGGTGAATTTACAACTTAAAGGACCTCTAAATTAGAAAATGGCCTACCTTTTTAATGCATATTAAAATTAAATTATCATAAAAATATTTGTATTCATTAAAAATCATGTTTTATTGCAGCTCCTGCTGCCACTCCCACTCAGCTCTCAGCACTTGGCTTGAGTTTGCTGAACATATATGTATTTTGCATGCTTCCACTAAGAATGTAGAATGGAAGGTACCAGTTAATTAATCAAGAGGGGAGCACATAGCACCTACCTTGATAAATTAATTGATTTGCCTTTGAACACATACTGCAGGGCAGCACATAGGCATTATACTTTTCTGTTTAAAAAATGGCCAAACATGCATTCAGATGGGATCAGAAGAAGTTAAAAATTATTCAGATTAAAGGGCAGCTATAACAAAAAACACAGCTTATGTTTAATGGAAACATTGTATCAAGAGCAGATATTTTAAATATAAAAGCTTTAATGACTGAATAAAAAGAAAGTACCTTATTGAGTCCTTTCTGCTCTGTATTTATTTCTTAGGGGCGGTCATGTTGTTTAGAATATTGTTACAGATAGATCAGATCTGCCTTTATCTGACCCAACAGTCTAAACAACATGTCCACCCCATGAAATAGCTATATAATCAAAGAGGGCTCACTAAGGCACTGCATTTTCTTTATTATTAAAGTAAACATAAATGAATTACTGCTGGCAAAAATGAAACATAATTTGTGCTAGCAATTTTCTTCTAATAGGAAGAAAAAAGTAACTATTCAGAAAGTGTGATTAAAAGGGATGTTTGTTTAGGATACAAGCAATAAAACACTGGGAAACAATATCAATACACTGCATAGTGAATATTATATTTAACTGAATTATTGCATCAAGTTTAGGCATGTTAAATGACGCTTTTATGAAAGAATACAAATAAAGTACATTATTGAGCCCTCTTTTCTTGTATAGCTCCATGAAGGAGCTGACATCTTGGATCAGATGAAGTTCTGACCCATCTGACTGAAGATTCTTTTCCATTTTTTTTTCTTTTTTTATCTTTCCTTAAGTTTAATTTATACAAAGGTTTTCTATCAATACAATACAGACAATTCAGACAATTATCTCCTGTGGAAAAAGAAGCACAGGGATAAGGTGCTCATTAGACATAAAGATCCATATTTAAAGTGTTATTATCTACTTTCCAAATTCAAACTCTCCAGAGGATCTACCCCTATACATAAAAAAAAACACAATACCATTTACAACATAAACAACAAAAACTTACGTCAGCGGAAGCAAAGGAGAGACCCAAAGAGAGCCATCTAATAAGGAAATGTCAAGGAAAGACCACCGTTCATCTCTGGTTCGTTATCTACAGTTCCAACGCCTGGGCTGGAAAGTTTAGTTTCATCATCACAGATCCCGGGATAGTATTTCTATGCATTTGTTCCATTTATCACCTTTTTTAGATTTTTTGATTGGTAAAGGGAGATTCCTCTCTCCATTTTTAATTGGTGTTCCAGTTGTTTCTTTACCTCCAGCCAGCCGGGGACCTGTGATGATTTCCACAATCTACCAATTAAAATTTTAATTGCACATATAAAATGAAGGACAAAGGTTCTTTCCCATTCTTTAATACATGGTAAGTTCAAATGCAAGAGAAGCAATCTGACTGAAGATTCTAAACAACATTTGCTCTCCGTGATAGCGCCATATGGAGCAAAGAGGGCTTAGTTACCTTATATACATTATTCCATTAAAACATTTCTATTTAAAATGTCTACACTGGATACAATCTTTCAGTTAAACATAACTTTTTTTGCCATCAGTTTAGAAATTGCTTTACCTAGAATTGTTAATTTTCATAATTTTTTTAAATAGAAAAACATATTTTTAACTTCCTTTTCAGTACATTTTCACTGGGCATAGTGGCCATGAGGTAGAGCAGCCAGGATGGGGGCATATTGATAGTTGCACGTTTTTTATCTTAAACAACAACAAAATTGCTGGCTTGTGTGTAAGTGGATGTGACTGTGTGTGTGTGTATTACTGACCGCATGTGCGTGTGACTGACTGTGTATGTGACTGACTGTGTGTGTGACTGACTGTATGCCTGTCTGTGACCAACTGTATGTGTGTGTGACTGACTGTATGTCTGACTGTGACCGAATGTATGTGTGTCTGTCTGTGACTGACTGTATGTGTGTGCGTGTATCTGCCTGTGACTGGCTCCACAGCAATAAAACTCACAGTAATGTGCAATGTGTGAGTATAGCACAGACTCCACAGCAATAAAACTCACAGTAATGTGCGGTGTGTAAGTGTATCACAGACTCCACAGCAATAAATCTCACAGTAATGTGTAGTGTGTGATTGTATCACAGTCTCCACATCCATAAAACTCACATTAATGTGGAGTGTGTGAGTGTATCACACACTCATGCTGCACATTACTGTACCACAATACACAATAAGACTCATAGCACAGAAAAAACTCACATTACTGAAAGTTACACTTATACACATAAATACACAGCCACAAATACACACACATACACATGCAGCTACACATATGTAAGAAATATAGGGTGCCTTTATAAACAATGTTGTTTTATATTTAATACATAGATATATGCTTTTGGTGGGGTGGGCGTGTAATCTGGTTTCACAATGGAAGGTCATTTGAACATCAGAAAAGGTTGTAAACAAAGCTACAGAGATGACTTCTTTAGATTGTAAAAACAAGCCTTTTCAGTTCTTCCCAGTTCTACTTACTAACAGATAGGTGTGACAAAGGGGGTTGCATTTATTACAGAGACCATATATCTCCAAACTAGGTTGAACTGGTTCTTTAACTCTCTGGGAGGTAACTAAGGGATTTTGGGATACTGAGTTGAGTGAACCACTTTGGCTAGTTAGTCTTGCTGTTCCTGTGGAAGGAGGGAGAGTGCTAGTCTTGTCTGTTCCTGTGTGAGGAGGGGACAGCCAGCAGAAGACCCAAGATGAAGGAACAAATAGAAGATATGAATGTATAAGTATACCATTGTCTGTTACTTGTTGATTATGAACCAGTTATGTGTAATGTGTACACTGTGTATTTCCTGTATAACCTGTAACAGTATCTCAGATTAATAACGATATACCTTTTTATATACACTTGTCTCTGTGCTTCATTCGTGACACATTCCCTAAAAGAATAACCCCTGTAGGAGGGTGTGATAATTTCTTACAAGTGGCGAGCCAGGTAGGAGGGATTTAGTGTGACGAGTGAGTACATTTTTAGTGTATCATTTTTGTATTGATCTGGGATACTGTTCAGGTATTGTGTGTGTATAGGAATTTCAGTGAATTCTGCTTTGATAATAATGGAAGGTTTGTTGAAAAAGATTGCTACGGTCTCTAATCCTGAAGCAATAATTAAATGTATGGAAGGAGCATTAGATCCGTGGCTTGATGCTCAGGATTATGTGGCCAGGGCAATTATTGAAAATAAATTGTCCAAATCTAATGGTAAAACTGTTTTGATTTTTGCTGCCCGCTGGATTGCTGAGAGGTACACATCTTTAAATAAGCAAAAAGAGAATTTAGAGGCAGAAGTTTTGCATTTAAAGAATGATGTGGAATCGTTCAAACTGTCTGCGCAAAATGCTGCTGCTTTGTGTGTAGGTAGTCAGCAAATGCATCAGCAAAATGTGGAATTGCACAGTTGTAATGAGCAGCTTGTAGAAAGGCTGAAGGATGCAGAGGGAGCGATTAGGACCCTTGCTTCCAGCAGCCAGAAGCAAGCTGATCATTCAGACTGCCTGTCTCAAATGAATGCATTGAAATGTGGGCATGTTTCTGCAGATGGCCATGGTAATTGTGAGAATAATGTTCATGGAAAAATTGCACCAATTTCTGTTAAAACTAAGATGGATTCTCAGGGACTTATCATTTCTCAAACATGTGTGTCCAGACCCCTGTCTATAGCTGAGATTGATTCAGTTTCCAAAGAGTTTGGAAAAATAAGTTTTATTGATGACCCAGTGGAGGTGCTGATAAAGATCCAGCAGTTTAATAAAATAAAATCAAATTTATTAGATGCAGACAAATTTGAAGTACTTTTGAGTAGTCTTGACCACACTTTAAAAGGAAGTTTACCCCCTGAAGTGTTTGCAGAGCCCAGAGATAAAGATCTGCTGGTAAATGAACTATTAAAAGCCCTAGGCATGGAGGAGACAAACCTTCATGCTTCATTTTCAAACTGTTTTCAAAGAAATGGACAGTCCATCCAGGAATTCAGTGATAGGTTGTTCATGCTTTACAAGTTAACACTCCCAGCTGAACAACAAACAAGTCAGGATGATTCTGCATATAAAAGGGCCCTACTGAGCAAAGCACTGCCTTCTATTCAGGAACTTGTTGGATTAGCTGTGTCTCCACAGAATTCATTTCCAAACATTTTAAATATGTTAAAGAAAGCAGAGGCAATTATAAAAAATCAGAACAAAATGAATACAGAGAAAGTGTCTGCAATAAACAGTCACCAGAAAAACAAAGCATTTAACCAGCAAACAGAAGGCATTAAGTGTTTTGCATGTGGTAAGGTTGGGCACATGGCAAGAAATTGTAATTCTTGGAAAATGCATCAATCTCAGACTAGGAGTAGGAATAGTTGGACACTGGGAAATGAAAAGAGACCAATTAATACTAGGTGGGGATCTCAGAGAAGAGATAATATCAACTATAAACCCCCCACAGAACAATGGATTCCATACCATATGCTCAAGGCCCAGAATAAACAGCTAGAGGCAGAAAATCATTCCCTAAAATGTGAGCGAAGTCAGTTCCTTGAAAAACTGGAATTTCTCAAGACACAAGTTAGCAAATTACAGGAGGTGATTTACAAAGGAACTGTTAGAGACACAGATACCTTTGATTAAACTGTTTTGTATGATACTAACTTCTACTCTTCAAGTTTGCTTTTCAGAAATATGTGAAGATGATACCAACTGATGAGGAAGAGAAAATAGACCTGTGAGAAGACCTGCCATTTAATAGTTATTCTCTTTCAGGAAAAGTTAAATTCCAGTTCATAGAGGACCGTAATATGTATTTTTATTTTTCATATTATGGAAAAGCCTCTAAATTCATTACACACAGTCAGGTGCAAAATTCCAAATTATTTTTGTTTTATTAGATTAGCACGCCTGCACTGCCAGCTATGCTTTTTATTTTTGATGCTGGATTAATCATTATAAACTAATAGATTAGGTGATTTGTTGCCAATGTGAGGCTTATATTTTTGTCACACTGGAGAGATGTGAGTGTAACCTGCTGGTTTACAACACTAAATATTTTTGTTTAATTATTTTGGTTACCACAAAAAATAGCCTCAAGTTGATTTTTTTTAAAATTGTTATCTTTGAAAGGCAACAGACAATTGTCAGTTTTTTTTTATAGATTGCATGCTGCCAAACTGTATACATTGCATACATTGCAAAGTCTGAATGTAATGGTAGCATTCAATTTACTTTTTTCTTTTCTCTCTCCATCTTCATTTTATTATGAGTTGTCTGTTCTTTTGTAATTAATACTCTCAAGGTGGGGTGAATTATAGAGTGTCAATGCATAATTTGCCATTTTCTATTTATTTTATTTAACTATCCGCAGGGGGGGTAAATGGTTACGAGAGTATGAGATGGTTGTGTTAGATGAGTTTATACTGGTATTGGGATGTATTGTTTAATAGACATTAAGGTGAAGGGTTGTATTTTACTTACATTGTAATAGATGACCACTTGTGAAGCCAGATGGTAATGCTGAGACAAGAATGATAATCAGACCACTAGTGATTTGGCCAATGCACCCTTTCTGTGCTGAATATATTTTAATTTCCAGAAGCCAGGGGCCTATTGACAAATTATCAAACACCTTCAAAGGGCTCAAACACTAACCCACTCCAGCTATCCAGCTTTCAATAAACGTGCACAGACACCTTCACTCAGATCCCTACTACAAACAATCAATAAACTGTGTTTCTCTGTTGTGTGGTCTCTTCAATACACTATGTAAGAACAGCAAATGAACTGCTGTTGGTGTGAGAATACACCAGATGACATGGTGGGCAAGGATCAGGACCCTAATACCTCGAATTATGCGAGGTCAGGTTTAATGGAACCCTGTGGTGGAAGCAGTGAGCAGTGTTGGTGGCACAGGTAACTGAGGGTGATGGGAGTGGAGTCGAATGGTTGAGGTGATGCCGAGCCTATGAGGGTAACAGAAGGTTGAGAATATGGCTGAAGGAGTTCAAATTATTGATGAAATATGATAACTGTGAGTGCCTCCATGATTCGGCTAAATTACGCCTCACAGTACCCTAAATTTTAAATATTTGTGGTTGTCATATCACTTGTGTCTCAGTAATACACATACTATTTCAGAGCTCACATAATAAAGGTACTATATTTATTTAAGAGGGCTCATTTTCTATTGGAGTCATTCGCCCTCTAGGTGGGGACTGTAAGAAATATAGGGTGCCTTTATAAACAATGTTGTTTTATATTTAATACATAGATATATGCTTTTGGTGGGGTGGGCGTGTAATCTGGTTTCACAATGGAAGGTCATTTGAACATCAGAAAAGGTTGTAAACAAAGCTACAGAGATGACTTCTTTAGATTGTAAAAACAAGCCTTTTCAGTTCTTCCCAGTTCTACTTACTAACAGATAGGTGTGACAAAGGGGGTTGCATTTATTACAGAGACCATATATCTCCAAACTAGGTTGAACTGGTTCTTTAACTCTCTGGGAGGTAACTAAGGGATTTTGGGATACTGAGTTGAGTGAACCACTTTGGCTAGTTAGTCTTGCTGTTCCTGTGGAAGGAGGGAGAGTGCTAGTCTTGTCTGTTCCTGTGTGAGGAGGGGACAGCCAGCAGAAGACCCAAGATGAAGGAACAAATAGAAGATATGAATGTATAAGTATACCATTGTCTGTTACTTGTTGATTATGAACCAGTTATGTGTAATGTGTACACTGTGTATTTCCTGTATAACCTGTAACAGTATCTCAGATTAATAACGATATACCTTTTTATATACACTTGTCTCTGTGCTTCATTCGTGACACATTCCCTAAAAGAATAACCCCTGTAGGAGGGTGTGATAATTTCTTACACATACACAAACATTCACACTTGCACAGTCACAAATACATACACACACCCTTACACACAGAGGCACACAATCCCACTTCCACACACCAACTTACACCATGCACACACACACTTGTATGTGAGCAAATTCCCATGATTTCAAAATAGCGGAGCATACAACATTTTGTGTACTTTGCATACACCATTTACCAGATTTTGAGAAAAAACTAGACCAACAGTCTCATAATATGCCATAATATAGGGGATATCACACACACACCCTTACACAGACAGACATCCTTACCTAGACGACCTTACACTGACATACTCTCTTACATACATACACACACCCAGACAACCTTACACACATTCACCCTTATACACACAGATGGCCTTTCCCACACAGACATTCTGCCATTTAAACATGTGTGTAAACCTGCAATTCTCACATGCACATCATGCTAGTCACAGTGTAAACCTGACTCATACACAGTAATTAATCACATTTTTTCTCATAGTAATCTCACTGGGATTCACACTCTGCCATTCATGTTTTCACTCTCACACACTTACACTCTACCACTCACCCATACTCATAACTCTGCTGCTCATGCTTACACTCTGCCACTCACACACACACATACACACTCATAAGTCTGCCACTTACGCTTATACTCACTCATACACACACATTAATAACTCTGCTGCTCATGCTTACACTCTCACACATTCTGCCACTCACACACACACACATACACACACACACACTCATAACTCTGCCACTCATGTTTACACTCACTCACACACACTTACACTCTGCCACTCACACCCACTTACACTCTGCCACTCATACTTACACTCTGCCACTCACATACACACTCTGCCACTTACACACACATACATTCTGCCTACTCACACACATACACATGCACACTCATAACTCACACTTACACTCTGTCAAACACTCTGCCACTTAGACACAAACAGAAACTGCGCCTTTGGATAACTTTTTTTTTATACATAACTATTTATGTTCGCAAAATTGCATGCACATGCATAAAATAAGAGAAATATAAGGGTCCATTCAATAGAGACTGATTTGGACTTTAATGAAGATTGGCTAAAGTAGCTGAATCTCGGCTACTCAGTATAGCCAATTTCATCCCAAAATCATAAATTTTCCTCCATATTCAGTTCTGAGATTTCGGCCTCCCTCAACCAGTATGGGCCAAAGGCCCATGAGAAGAACCAGAGAAGATGAGAAGAAACTGGAGAATTAAAATGAAAATAATTTTTTTTTTTTAATACATTTCTATATGTTATATCCAATGGGAATTTCCAGGCCATATGCTGTAAACTTTTCAATAGGACACATAGTGCATAGACTTTGATACCACATGTAACAATATGTCTTCTGTGTTTGTTAGACTTATTGTGAACAGCTAGAAGGACCACAGGGAAATCTCAAACCAAACAGCAAGAGGGGCTCAGAGGACCTCCCAAACATCAGAAACCAGATCCGGTGTGGGCAGCTTCACATTGTCTGGATCAGCCATAAAAACAAACATTAAGCAGTGGCTTGACCCAACTGACCTCAGTGGAAATCTCTTTAGTCCCCCCCACTGTTTTAAATGCAAGTATACATTTTTTCGGGCTCAGCAAGGATTTTCTTTTAATGGTAATTAATAAATAAACGAGGGCAACAACTAATAACCCCCACAAATGTGATCAAACATACAAACAACAGAGATATTTAGAGGATGGGGCACTTCATCGTGGCTGCTTCCGCGCAGCCGCTTCACCGCCGACTCTGCACCACAAGACAACTCGTCGCTGGAGATTTCATCGCGGGACATTTCATCGCTAAAAGTAAGTTTATTTCAGTATTTTAGCTATTTTAGTTTATTTTAGTAAGGGTGTTTGGAATTAGGGTTTAGGGGGTTAGAATTAGTTTTTAGGCTTCAGGGTTAATTTTAGTATTAGGGTTTAGGGGGCTAGTATTAGGGTTCGGGGGTTAGTATTAGGGTTTAGGGGAGTTAGTATTAGGGTTCTGGGGTTAGTATTAGGGTTTAGGGGAGTTAGTATTAGGGTTCTGGGGTTAGTATTAGGGTTTAGGGGGTTAGTATTAGGGTTCTGGGGTTAGTATTAGGGTTTAGGGGGTTAGTATTAGGGTTCGGGGGTTAGTATTAGGGTTTAGGGGGTTAGTATTAGGGGTCGGGGGTTAGTATTAGGGTTCGGGGGTTAATTTTAGTATTGGGTTTTATGGGTTAATTTTAGTATTGGGGTTTTGGGGTTAATTTTAGTATTGGGGTTTGGGGGGGCACTTTGGGGGGGGGAATCATTTATTAGGGGGGGTTATTTTCTTTTTACTTTTACAGTTGTAAGAACTGACAGTTCAGCGCTGAACTGTCAGCTCTTCCATAGCCGCGTCCGCGGTGAAACGGCCGCGTTATTCTCCAGAAACTGTCATATCATCCGTTAGTCTAAAATCCCTGCAAAAGAGTGTCTCCCCTTTCTAAAAAAATAATGTACCTGTTATTAGATTACAACATCTCACATCTATTGTACATTCATTGTTTTTTTTCCCTCCCCAACTTTCTTGTATAATTGTATTTGTATGTAAATATGTGTGTATTGTTCTTAATGGACATACTTGAAACTAAAGAAAACAATGTATTGATCCTGGATGTTATTAGTTTATAAATATAAATATAAACATATAGATATATTCAGATAAAGAGAAAAAAAAATGTATTTAAATGTAATATGCATCACCATTAACTAACTATAGCAGGGGCGTCCAGGTTTTTTCTGAAGTGGGCCACATGTTCAGAAATGCATATGTGTAAAAAAAAAATAAACCTTTTTTTAGTTACAATAAAGGCTTGTTATTCATAGAAAAAGGTTTGGTTACATAGCAGTAATACAAAAGCCATCTAAAAATCAGGTTGGATCCCCCCGAATTATAGCCTGATGCATTCCTGGATATAGGGTGAAATACTTATGGAGTAAATAAAGATTGTAGTAAGAGGAAGATGGTATTGTGCAGAGAATTCATAATATGCAGTTCCCACATATTGAATGCACAGGCTGTTCCTCAGACACAAAACATTCAAACAAACATCTCCTTCTAAGAATTCAGTGGGATCTCAGAGGAGCTGACCTTGGATTTATCAGTGAAGATGTTCTGTAGATCTCAATTTGGAATTTTATCCAGCAGGTCACAGCTTCCCACTAGTTCAGAAATGACGCCCATGTCTGCTTACAAACCAAGCTGGAATTAAGCCTAAGAAAGAAAGAACACAGTTCATTGCTATACTGCATGACCCTAATGTTTCTCAAGTAGCTTGCTGGTCCTCCAGTCTTCCATACTTGTACAATAATTTTGTCAACAAATATTTACAAATGATGGCCTCCGGGTGAATAAATAAAGGCCACTCTCATTTGACAGATACGGCATCTTGTTGTCACCCTACATAAGAAATGAATCACGGTATATTTTGAGGATGAACCTTCAGTGCTCCAATGTTAAGATCGCTGTTATGTATAGCGCCAATAGAATTGTGCTATAAATAGTTTTTAGAGCGGCAGAGTCAAAATGCGGGCCTCCAGCTGTGGAAGAAATACATGTCCCATACCTCCATTCAAGCCATAGGTAGATTAGCAGCTGTTTGACGCCCCTGGTATAAAGGGCTTCACAAGACCAGTGTGACAGGTGTCACGGAAGGTGGTAAAATACCTGTACCAGTTATGTATTGTTAACATTCTTGCTCAGTATGGACTTAGTGCTCCTGGTTGCATTTCTACAGTGTAATGTGATACAGGTCAGGTGTTATCAGAACCATGAACATTATTAGACACAGTACTAGGGTCTGTTTCCTTACATTTGAATTCAACACTTGCCTCTCTCCCTTTCCTTCACTTTGCTTCCATCCTGCCTCTCCCTCTCTTTTCTCTTCCCTCAATACTATATTGTATCCCAGGCCTTCCCTCCATTCTTTAATTTCACACCTCCCTCTATTCTCTCAGCTGACCTCTCCCCATCATTTCACCAGCCCTCTCTCCAGTTTATTTCCTCACTATCCTTCTTTCTGTTCTGTAACCAGCCCTTCCCTGCTTTCTTGCGACCTCTCCCTCTATCCATTCAACTTCCACCTTGCATTTGTCCTATTCACGTCTGTGTTTTAACCTATTTTACCTTTGTAACCCCACTCTAAGACAAGCTCCAAAACCTGCACCAATGAGAATAGTTTCTATGATAAAACCTTGTGCACAGAGCATATGGCATGCTGATCATGTATGTGCATACAGTATATGTAAGTCCCTGCACGCAGCTACAATGTGAGAACACAAGTGAATATAAACATTTCTAGGTGCATACACCAAACATTGATATATGGATAAGCTACTGCGGGTGTGTGAAATGCATGGTTAATGAAACAGAGATGTTATTGGGCTATACAGGTTATGTCTGGTGGCTATTTCTGGGAGGAAAAGTGTCCAGAGCAAGGATAAATGTTGGTGTGGATGAGGGGGGACAGTAGGTCCAGCTGAGTCAAATGCAATACAAATTTTGGAATGGAATGTCTGCTACCCCCATATAGGATGCATACACATACTCCTCCCAGAGCTGCAATAACAAACACTCAAAAGAGGATGAGGGGGCTCAGGAAGCCTCAGAGTGGTCATCCACACGGGGGCTTCCTCAATCTCAGTACACAGTTCCCTTACAGCACTGGTCATTGTTTGAATGAATAATCCCACCCTCCTCAACCCCATTAACTTCTACATTGACAGGAGTCACGATGACCTTACTTGAATTGGCAGCTGTAACTTCCCAACATGTCCACAAAAACATATAATGCTCTTTATTGTCTCAACCAAACTGAAGTGTAATTTCCATGATAGACATGCTCATATTGCATACATTACAATGCATAAACTCTCCCTATAAATTGTATTAAATAAGCCACCAACTGTAACTGATATTATTCCACAGGTTGACCCTGAAAATGCCTGTGTCTCATGATATTAGCATTTCATCTACACAAACTCTACCTCCTCCAATGAATAAAGCCTGATCTTTATACGATACTTAGAAACATAGAAACATAGAATGTGTCGGCAGATAAGAACCATTCGGCCCATCTAGTCTGCCCAATTTTTTTTTTAGTATTTTTATTAGTCCCCCGTTCCCGGTCTTATAGCTAGGATAGCCTTGTGTCTATCCCACGCATGCTTAAAATCCTTGACTGTGTTTACCTCTACCACTTCTGCTGGCAGGCTATTCCATACATCCACTACCCTCTCAGTAAAGTAATACTTCCTGATATTACTTTTAAATCGTTGCCCCTCTAATTTAAGACTATGTCCTCTAGTTTTGGTAGTTTTTCTTCTTTTAAATATACTCTCTTCCTTTACTGTGTTGATTCCCTTTATGTATTTAAATGTTTCTATCATATCCCCCCTGTTTCGTCTTTCCTCCAAGCTATACAAAAGTTCTGTTTCGCCCAACGTGGGGCTCCAACCCACGACCCCGAGATTAAGAGTCTCATGCTCTACCGACTGAGCTAGCCAGGCTTAAACAAACTGAAAGAAAGAGGAGGATGGCTCGTCTGGGATTTGAACCCGGGACCTCTCGCACCCAAAGCGAGAATCATACCCCTAGACCAACGAGCCAGTTTTTTTTTTTTTTTTTGATACTGTGTGACAATTCCATTTATCAGTGTGGTGCAACCAACATAGACTATTAGGAGCATCTAGACACCACTAAAAACCAAACAAAACCCATACACTACCACTGACACATCTTGAAGACCTAATGTTTATATAGATACAATGGGGTGGCTGTCTGCAACAAGGTCATAGGCAATGGTGACAGCATCATTAGAAGGCAAATGTAAGTGCTACAAACCAGGCCCAATAATGTTATAGAGCTTAATAACTAGAAAACTAACACTGTAAAGTTAACTGCTCACACACGTCTAACCCTAGACAAAGGTAACAATGCAGAATCTAAACTGATAAAACACATACCCAGCTTGTAAGAGACACCCAAAAGTTGAAGTAACCTAGCTCCTACCAGAGTGCTCCTACAGAGCTGAGAAAGAGCCAATTAATTGGGTCTTGACTTGGGATCAAAGTGATTAAATGAACTATAGGATATCGTTATCCTCTGTCAACAGGAGCGCCTCCACCCCATCCTGGCCCTAATTAACGTGGGTGAAATTTTAGACATTACTCTTGAACTGAAAGGGACTTAATGAAGCTCTATGCATTGGAATGTCAAAAGACAGCGAGTCGGATTGGAAAGACGAACCAACTACTTCCCTACTCTCCTATCCCCATGGGAATTTTATTATTAAAGCCTTTGCACAGAAATCCATCATAGTTGATAAAATTCATAGTATAGGTAAAAGGTTGCGGTCATTATTCTTCTTTTATAACATTATACTTTTTTCTTGTTCTTGCTGACAGAATAATTTGGGAAGTGCTTGAGTGAAGCATATAAACTTTTCTGATTCCACGTCACTTCTTATTATGAGAAACCCATTTCTTTAATAATTAGCAGCAATAATAAAACTCAGATCTAATGACAGGCTCAACATGGAAGAAATAAAAACAGTAACAGATCCATGAACGCTATTTGACTTGCTGTCTGCTTTAATAGTTCACCATTTATAACAAACTTTATGATATTATAATACACGAAAGAGCACTAATTTTCCTTTTTTAAGTTAAATATCCTTTATTATTTTGTTTTGTTGTTGTTGTCTTTAAAGGGCACAACACTATAAAAAAACAATTTGGGAATATAAAACTCAAATATTTTTTATTAGGTTATATTACAATGACATCCCATCATTTGTGCCTGCTTCCTCTTTGTGAAAAAATACTGCTTGATCCTAGTCTATGGTTGTGATACCGTGAAAGAGATAAATATATCTTTTGCAATTAGTGCAGAAGAGAAGCATTTAACAAGAGGGAACTGTAGAAAATGTAATAAACATATTGATCAAAATATATTTTCTGACAATTTTGACTGTGGTGAACGATAAATAGGATAAGTGAATTTACTGCTTCTGCTTTGCAGTTAATTTAGACTGGTGATAAATGGTGTCACAAATGGCAGTAAATTAATATTATCATTATAAATTATGTGGAAATGTGACACCAGCAAACCTATTCACTCCGTGGTGCGCAAGTCCTAAGTCAATGCAGGATTTGTAAAAGGAAAATCTGAGTACTATGTTCACCAGCCAGCAAAACGTTGTTAGTTATTCTAGGGAAAAGGAAAAAAAGACAGTAACTTAGCTCTGTTCAGTAATTTTTATTTCCCCATCTGTAAAATATAACAAAGCTTTCAGATTACATATAAAAGTTGCCCTTCTTCATATGTCAGTGATTTTAATTTTTGGGGGGGGGGGGGGGGGGGGGGGATTGGAGACCAATAAAATTGGTTCAGTTTCAGGGCATGGCAATGACGATATAAATGGAAAATGAACCATTTTTTCCAGGAGTGATGGTGATAATGGAATACTTATTATTATTGTCAATCACAATCAGTGTGCCCCATTTTCCAAAAAGAAATGCTATTGCAATTTTATCAACTCAGAATCAATGTTCCTTCTCAGAGGTTGATCCCTTTCTCTCCATAGTATACATCAGGGGTATCCAACATGCGACCCACTTGACAGAAAGGTGCAGCCCGGATGACTTTACTAATAACAAAGTTAATAAATGGGTCATAAAACCAGATACTCAATCAAGTATTCATCTTACCTGCACTAGAACACAAGGAAAACATTCTCAGGCTGGTTGCTTATCCATCGGAAGAAGACGATTATTCAGGATGCTTAAAGACTGCAGTAACGACAATGTTTTTGACTCCTGGATTAAACTTACCAGTCTTTTCCCTGGTACTTTCATGTACATCTACTCCGTTTTATGGAAATATTCAGAACATCCAATTAAAAACAGATATTTTAGTCATATTTCATGTTGTTCAATTATAGGCACACTCAACGTCAAGAAGTCTCTAGTTATCATAAAGCATTGGTAAAATGTCTTCCGCTGTTCCATTATAAGAAATGAGAAAACTTAGGAGAAGATTTCTAGTGGTACTGACTCCTTTCCATATCAGCCCTTTTAATTTATCTTGAGAGTATAATTTCCTTCTGATATAGTCATTTTCTCCCCAAGATTACTTGACAATCTGATGTCATTTTTTTTAGTCTGGCTTAGCACACACAGGTTTTAATATGACTTATGAACAAAATAAATATCATCCTGTTTTATTTATGTTCAGAAAATGTCTGCCATTTTTGTACTTATCACAATTACACTGAATAATTGAAGCAATTATCCATAGAATACTCTATTACTAAAAAATTTGAAACTTGCAGAAGTAGGAATCTGGTGAACTTATATCCCCTTGACTGAGACCATATCTAGTTACATGAGCAAGAAAGGTGAGTAATAGTGGAGATTTTTGTATATATCTTCTGCCATTAGTCTATCAAAATGGCTGTCTATATAGGAAGTTAGTTTAGTTTCACACCTAGAACTCTCAATATATATGCAGATTGCAGCCTGAAGGGAAAACAACTCACCAGCGATTAACACAGAGACACATACATCTATAATTAACAGTTTAATAAGTTGTTTACAAACTTAACTCTTCATCATGTATATTTATTTCTACTTCCATGACCTTGGCATGTTGACCGTAATCTCTTATCTAAGTATATTGGGAAATACGAAAATTCTAATCAAAGGCAAAATTAATTTCCCCTTAAAAACCTTAATCATAGGAAGACAGGAGAACGTTTTAGACTGCCGAATACAAAAGTATTTGACAGTATTGAGTTCTGGCACTCACCTTTCTATATTTACCTGTGTGGATTAACTCACGTATAGCAGTGATTAAAAAAAAAATTTCTTCAAATATTAAGCTGTGAAAATTATCTATCATGTTCTCAAGGTCTACATTTATTTTCTTGGCTTACAGCAGCTGCAACATACTGCAACATATACAATACAGCAAGCGGAATCCTTGTGGGTTGAGATAGTCACTCCCACCAAATAATGAATAGGGTTTATTTATTTTTATTTTACATTGTTGATTTCAGATATGTCTTTTTTTTTTGTTATGTGATTTTATTTGATGAAAGATTTTACTAAACAAGTGTGACTGGGCACCGCCATTTTGTGCAATATAGTGTTTTTGGGTGCCACCCCCCCAGTGACTTCACAGCACTAGTATCTGGGGCTGGGGACACAAAATGCAGTCTATAAGTCAGAATTCTGACCATAGACTTGCATTGAATGGGATGGTAATGTAACTATTACATCACAAGGGGGCAGAGTTATGATCCTATTTGATCAGGTCAATCTCCTCTCTTTGTGTTGGAAGGCAGGTAAAAAAAAGTTGTACACAGCCACCTAGTCCTGCCCACTTGTGATGCACAGGAGCCAGGAAGAGATTAGGGGTGTATCTTATGACATCATCATGCAGGCTTTGGTCACAGTTGTAAGGTGAGACTTGCTGGAATTTTTGGGAGAATGTTGTATCATGGGTAAAATTCTCAAAATGGATGCTGGAGATAAACACCTAATTTTATTTTTACTCTTATATGCAATTAGTTCAAACATAGAAAAAAAAAACCAGTGTCTTATATATATGTCTTATATATGTGCTTGTTTTAAATGCACAGGTAATCTAGTTACATCTTATGTAAGAGGTAGTCCCTTTAATTTAAAAAAGCAAATTAGTATGAGCTCCACCAAAACATTGAATTTTAAAAAAGCCCAACTTTTCACTGGGATGGATTATTTTCTTGTTTAATACCCCCCAAAGAATGTAAGTGGAAAAAAATTCAAATGAGCATTGCAAACATATACCTATAAATCTATACCCTTTGGAAACAAATATGGAAGAAGACAACTAAAACCAATGTGGCTTAACAGTGAAGTAAATCAAGAAATAAATAAGAAGAAAGTAGTATTCAAAATTATGAAGCGAGGGAATCAGCACAAGCATTTTCAAAATACAAAGATGTCAACAAAGCCTGTAGAAAGGTGATTAAATTAACAAAATTGGAGATTTAAAAAATAATTGTTAATACATGGCAAAAAATTAAAAGCTTATAATGTTGGGTCTTTGTTATCTGAAATGGGTGACATGGTTAGTGGGGACAGAGAGAAAGTAGGTGTTTTAAATCATTTCTATACTTTTGGTTTTACCAAGGAAGACTTGGTTACTGGACAGTGACCACAAGCATGTAATTGACTGATACAAGAAAAACAATTATATGGACCGGGTGGTAAATTGAGATTAAACATAGACAAATATATATATTTGCATTTTGGGATTAATAATAAAAATGTGACATATAGTTTCAATTAAAACAAAGTGAAGAAGTGAGCTAAAACCAAACACTTAATACATAACAAATAAATAAGTGGATTACCCTAAATGATGAGGCAATCCGCTTGGTGTGTGTATGGAGGGAAAAATAAACAGAAAAAATAATATAGTGTAGTATATTATAATAAAATTGGAAATGTGATAAAGAACATGGATGCACTCACATATCCCTGAGCAGAGTTCTGCTCAGTGTTTAAAGCATCAAGGGAGCCCACGCTGGGTAAATTTTCCAAAGACTTCCCAGGAGGTATGTCCGAAGTGGTAGGAGAGCAAAAGGAGAGACCTTTAGTATGGATAAGTAATTTATTATAACAAAGTATGAAAGCTCTTACATTAAAATACACAGGATCCAGCAGGCAGATGTCCAGTAATTCAAATCCTAATGTCCAAAAAAGTTCCAGCAGGTCTCTTCCTCCTCACAACGCGTTTTGCCCGGTAAACTGGGCTTTTTCAAGTGATTCAATTGTGTTTCTTTGGGGAAATCTACTAATGAAAAGTATTTGGGATAAATTGTAGACAAAAGACTTAGCGGTAGTGCACAGTGCCAGCTGGTGGCCGCAAAGGCCAATTAGACATTTGGGTATACAAGGGTTATTGACTCATGGCAGTAAGATATTGTTTTGCCTTTTCACAGATCTTTTTCACAGATCTTTTTCACATGGAAACACCCCACTTTGAATATGCAGTTCAATTCTGAGTGCCTTTTCTGAAAAAGGAAGGACATTATGGAACTGGAGAAGTGCAGAGGAGGGCTACAAAACTAAAATGGGGAATGGAAAGTTTTAGTTAGAAAGTTAGGCACACTAGATAAACAACGTCTTAGAGGGCATATGATAAAGTTATATATATATATATATATAGATAGATATATGTACAGGGCCCATACAAAGGGCTCTCCAAAGACCTGTTCATTAATAGGATGGTGCAAAGGAAAAGGAGTCACCCACTATGACTTGAAGAAAGGAGATTTAATCTACAACACTGGAAAGAATTCTTTACGGGAAGGACAATGAAGGTATGGAATTCACTCCACGAAGAGATGGTGCTTTTGAATACATTAGGTGCCTTTAAAAAGGGCCTTGATACAAGAGGGCTATGGATGTCACTATAGGCATTAATAATTATTGTGCTTGTTGATCCAAGGAAAAATCTGGTTGTCATTTGGAGTCAAGTATTACATTTTTCCCCCATTTAAAGCAAAAGTTGAAATTTGTGAAATAAGGTTTGTTTGCCTTCTTTTGGCTCAATAGTGGTAAACAAGGAATAGGCAAAGGGTTATATATTTATGTAACACTGTAACTCAGTCTGAGCCACCTTTGAAAAAGCACACCTGTGGTGATGTTAATATTTAAGCAATCTCTACAGCTAATTAACCTCACTATTGAGATTGCTTAGTTGGTAAAAGTTTCTAATTTCTATCAGGGTCAGGACCTAATTCTTCTGAGGTCACAAAATATGAACCAGTAAGGGGGGATTTTTTTATACATGTATAATGCTTTTTCACACTAACTAGAATATAATTCCAAAAAAATAAAAATAAACATCGGAACATGCATCCAGTCTTTGGCAAATACATATATTTAAATTTGACATTATCTAAGGAGTATTGTAAAGAGCCTCATATTTGAAATGTTGTTGCTGTACACCAGCATGTAATGTATGCATTCCTAGAACGTATACCCAGTGGTGTATCTTGGTTTTGTGCTGCCCTAGGCAGACAAAATTCGGGCACCCCCTCACCCACATTGCACACCTATGACATGCCCCATCACCCACATTGCACACACATTAAATGCCCAATCACCCCATTACATACCCCATCACCCGCATTGCATACACACTAAATGCCCCATCACCCCCACTACATGCCACCATCACCCTCATTTACTACCCTCACTACGTCCATTACATGCCCCCATCACCCCGATTAAAAGAAGCTAAAGCTTTCTGAACAGAGGGGGAGGGAGCGAAAATGTTTCAAGCACCAGAAGTGTGGGTTAACACCCTCTGGCAAAGTGCCGCCCTCTGACAAAGTGCCGCCCTAGGCGAGTGCCTTGTTTGCCTTGTGGAAGATACACTACTGCGTATACCACCAGGAAACATTAACACTCTGATAAGTCTGGTTTGCTAAACTGAACCAACCATCAGGCTAGTAAAGCACACACAAATCTGGTTATTACAGTGAACATTTAATATTACACAGAAACCACTGAAAGGAAGCCCAGCGCCCAGCCCCTTTGTTATGTACATATATTTTCTGAGGAAAACCAACATGTTAGAATGTAAACCATAATTAGCACATAAAAGCTAAGCCCTCATGTGATTTAACTGTTTTCTTTCCTTTAGTAAAGAGTAATTTGGGTGCATAAGTAACAAAGGGGTTAGGTTAAAAACTCCTGAAAATAAAAGCATCAGTAAGTTAAAATAAAAGTGCAGTGTGTCTTAAAAAAAATCATTGCACCTCTGCCAAAATGGTTTGGAAATAACTTTTACTCAGCTAGTGTGGGCAGTCTTGGTTTCCTGCAAACTGCGGTAATTTCACATTTTTATCTAGCTGTAAGTATTTTATTTTTATGCAATGCAAAATGTAAAACTGCATTTTAAAGTACTTTGAAAGCACATTAATATGCATTACTACCGTATTTGCTCGATTATAAGACGAGGTTTTTTTCAGAAAAAAAAATCTGAAAACTACCCCTCGTCTTATAATTGAGGTCTTCTTATAATCTGACCTCAAACTGCTCATCGCGCAGACTTCCTCTGCTGCCCCACTAGGCACCAGGGACAATCGGGCAGCTGGGGGATGTCTGCACTATACGTGCAGATATCCTCCATGCTGCCCGACACGGCAGACTATTATTACGGACAGCTGTCCGTCATAATAGACTGCCGTGTCGGGCAGCATGGAGGATGTCTGCAAGTATCGTGCAGACATCCCCCGGCTGCCCCCACTAGCCACCAGGGATCAAGGTAAGGGGAAGGGAGGGAGGGGGGGGCAGAGAGACAGGGGGAGGGAGGGAGGGGGGCAGAGAGACAGGGGGGGGAGGGAGGGAGGGGGGCAGAGAGACAGGGGGAGGGAGGGAGGGGGGCAGAGAGACAGGGGGAGGGAGGGAGGGGGACAGAGAGACAGGGGGGAGGGAGGGGGGCAGAGACAGAGTCAAGGGGAGGGAGGGGGTTAAGAGACAGAGACAAGGGGAGGGAAGGGGTTAAGAGACAGAGACAAGGGGAGTGAGGGGGTTAAGAGACAGAGACAAGGGGAGGGAAGGGGTTAAGAGACAGAGACAAGGGGAGCGAGGGGGTTAAGAGACAGAGACAAGGGGAGGGAAGGGGTTAAGAGACAGAGGCAAGGGGAGTGAGGGGGTTAAGAGACAGACAAGGGGAGGGGGGAGAGAGAGAAAAATGGGGGCAAGGGAAAGAGAAAGGCAGCATTGGCACATAAAAGGAAATAAAAACTAGAAATACATTTTTTGATATCATAATTTTTTATTAAAAAAGCAATTTACATGTGAATATATACAAGTTGAACTTTTTTTCCTATAGGGTAGTCTTATATTCAGGCTTTTAGTTTTTTTCCTAATGGAATATCCAAAGTTTGGGGGGTCGTCTTATAATCAGGGTCGTCTTGTTTGGGGGGTCGTCTTATAATCAGGGTCGTCTTATAATCGAGCAAATACGGTATTTGGAAGATGCATTTTGGGCACTAGACAGTCCCTTTAACTAGGGCACATGATAAAAGAATTAAAACCTGTGGGTTGCCTGGAGTTGTAGCTATGAACGGGACATTACTGGGAAGAAATGTATTAAAATGAAAAGTCTCATTTACAAAAACTAATATATAAACACATTTGTTCTTTGTTGTAAATTATATTGCTTTTGTGATAATCATACACACCAAACATTCTGAGCTCATAAAATAGAGGAGCAACGTGATTTAGTACTGTTCCACTAAAAATAGTTATACTTGGGAGGTTTGTTCTAATAATGCCGGCCTGTTTCACACCTGTGTCCTGCTCTCAACTTAATAAAGTTGCATAGTTTGTAGAACACAAAATGTCCTCTAGGTCCGATTTTTTGTGGATACCAAAACTAGCTTCTTTTGTCAGGTAACACTCTGCTCAGAATGCAGGATTGGACACTTGTTTTTCTGTACGTGTCACTGGGAAGTCCATATATCAAAACCACCATTTTATGTATCTTAAAATAAAAAAAATATTGGAACAGGGCGCCAACATTTCAGTTCCCGTATTCTGAGCTTTCATCAAAGTATATAAGGCTGGCTTGTTCCATTGCATTCCTTATAATGCCTCGCTAGAAGGTTAGAATCTGAGAGGTCAATACATTTGAGCAATACCTATTTCAAGATATTTCTGTTTCTTGTTAAAGAGAGTGCCTGTTATTTTTCTGTGCTATATACTTATGGGGGGTTTTGCAGCTACCCAGGCCACTAAACACAAGCACCTTTTTTTTCAGTGTTTGTTCTAAAACTTTATTTGTTGTGCATGCTACTGTCTCCTTTATCTTTCATGCACCAAGCCTGTCAGGAGTCTTCTCTCTATGTCTTCTTTATTCAGAATACGAATAAAGCAAAACACTGTAACTAACTGTGGAGTGGAGAGAGTCTGGCAAGGAAAGGGTGGATTCTTAGTAACTGGGAATGGGTACATGTTACTTTCCAATATAGAGAGTTTGGTTCCAATCTATTTGATGACTGTCATGGGGAGAATTCCTAACCTCTGCCATTTGAGCGATAAACTCTTTTATCTGAGGAGTTGAAAACCATTCTTAGTCTGGCGGTGATGTAAGGATAGCTGGGAGCACAGGGCTGATGTGAATTAAATATCCCCAGATCTGCCAGCCACCTGCCAGCTGGACCAGGAGTAGTACTGTTAACTTTTTGCTTCTTAACCCTTACACTGCTAAAGCACTATTTCAGAATGTTGGAAACAGGACAATCAGAGTAGCCAGAGGAACAGAATGAGCAATCCCCTTTAAAACAAACCGTTGTCCATTGTTGGGGGACTGCTGGAGTATGAGTCATCCAATGTTCTCTCCCTGCGGCTGTTTAAGTACTAGGAGTATAATTACTTTCCAGAGAGGCAAAGCTGAAAGAAGCAATGGATATATAACAATAAGTCATATTTAAACATACATGATAGCTGTAAAAGCCTGCAATGATTATTGATAACTAAATAATTAACTTGCACAATACTGATTTTGATATTGACAAAACGATGCATAGACAGGCAAAGACATAGGCCTCTATTCCCTAAACAGTAGTTCATTGAAAATGGGATTGGGAAAATAAGGCATTGATTGTCCAGTTCATCTATTATTCCATCTCAGCTTTTTATCACCTGGTTTTTGCAGTTGCCTTGTCACTATACTACACTAGAGAAGCACTATTCCAAAAGTCAAACACTAACTTTTACATTTAAAAATAAATTCGTAACCTATGCGGAGATAGTAAAAAAAAAAAGGACCTGCAGAAGAGATTGCTTGTAATGAATTAATATAGTATAAATTATAGGGTCAACTCAATATGAACTGATAATCAGCCCCGAAATGGTGACTCCAAAATTGTGGATACATTCGGGACATATCGGGGGCACATCGGGATCCGAATGTAGAAGTCTCCAGGTAGCCCCAAAGTGCCTCGGAATACATTCACAATTCGGAAATCATAGCTGATTCCACTACGATATCTACAGACATGAAATCAGCCCAAATGCACGGAAACCAAGAAGTCTTCCCAGTCCTCCCTACAGAGTATTACGGGGAGGACTTCAGCTTATTTGGAGGTCAATTTGGGAGAACCTCTGCTATTACGAATATAACCAGAGTCCTCTCAAAATGACCCAGAATTAAGACATTTGAATGAATTTCCTGATTCTGAGCCTATTTCATATGGCGGTTCGGTTTTAATTTGGTATGATTTTGACTTCCATTCGTATTTCCGGGCTATATTTTTCTTGCCCAAAATCCATTCCATAGGATGTAAAAAAAAAATATATATAACATGATACATTAAGTGAATACAAAAAAAATAAAACAAAGGAACAGAAAAGAATATACAATCATTTCTTATTAAAATAAAAAAGTGCACATATTAATGTAATTATACTATTATAATAAAATACATTATAACTGGATACACACACATTTCTGTTTTTAAAGTATGTCTACTTGGCGAGTTTTGCTTATGTTACTGGAATTTGTGTTGTGTTTGGGGGGGGTGGGGGGGCATGGGGGGGGGGGGATTGTGGATGGTGGTGATCGGCATATTGGGTAGTCGAACAGGTGATTCGGAGTATCATCGAACAGGGATATGGAGTAGTCTAATTTCGGAGATTTTTAGAAATTCAGTTAAAGTGACCAACCTGTATCCAGTATGATCAAAGAAAAGAGTGCCCTTCCACCGCAGCGCACTACCAAAAATGAGCTACATCCGGTGCTCTGCTCATTTTCGGTAGTGCATGGCGGGGAAGGAGAATCAGAATGGACTAGCTGACTGGTCCTGCTGTTTCTCCATTAGAAGCACTTGTGTGCAGGACACAAGCACTGCCTGACATCCCAGCGCTCCCTTACTAGGAGGGACAGCAGTAGACTACCCCAGGGAAACAAATAGTAAAAAAAAAATCCCCCTAAAACAAAATAAATCTGGTGTGTGTGCAAAGCTGTGTGTGCGCGTGAAGATGTGTGTGTGTAAAGCTGTGTGTGTGTGTAAAGCTGTATGTGTGTGTGTAAAGCTGTTGGTGAAACTGTGTGTGTAAAGCTGTGTGTGTGAATGTGCATGTGTGAAGCTGTTCCCACTCATCTCGCAAGATTCCCTTGTCCCCATTCAGCACCCGTGTCCACACTGTCCCCATTAAGCTCTCCAGTCTCAACCCGATCCTCACTCACCACCCCATTCTCACCCCGGGCCTCACTCAGCACTCCATTCTCACCCCGATCCTTACTCAGCTCTCCAGTCTCACCCCGATCCTCACTCAGCACCCCATTCTTACCCCGGTCCTCATTCAGCACTCCATTCTCACCCCGATTCTCACTTAGCACTCCATTCTCACCCTGGTCCTCACTCAGCACCCCAGTCTCACCCCGATCCTTACTCAGCACCCCATTTTCACCCCGGGCCTCACTCAGCACTCCATTCTCACCCCGATCCTCACTCAGCTCTCCAGTCTCACCCCGATCCTCACTCAGCACCCCATTCTTACCCCGGTCCTCACTCAGCACTCCATTCTCACCCCGATTCTCACTCAGCAATCCATTCTCACCCTGGTCCTCACTCAGCACTCCAGTCTCACCCCGATCCTCACTCAGCACCCCATTCTCACTCCGGGCCTCACTCAGCACTCCATTCTTACCCCGATCCTCACTCAGCTCTCCAGTCTCACCCCGATCCTCACTCAGCACCCCATTCTTACCCCGGTCCTCACTCAGCACTCCATTCTCACCCCGATTCTCACTCAGCACTCCATTCTCACCCTGGTCCTCACTCAGCACCCCAGTCTCACCCCGATCCTCACTCAGCACTCCATTCTCACCCCGGTCCTCACTCAGCACCCCAGTCTCACTCCTGTCCCCATTTAGCTCCCCAATGTCACCATATCCCCTTTCATCTCCCCAATGTCAGCCCTATCCGCACACAGGAATCAGTGTCATTGTCCTGTTTTCAAGAACACTCGCCACCTTGAGTTCTGAAATGTTGGCAATAATGTAAGTTGTATATTAAAAATGAGGTTATATTTGTTTGCTACAAGAACTGTGAGTACATGTCTTTCCATATGGACTTTTTTGTATTTTGATGTGAGTTGTAGCCACAGAGTTTAATGCAGTTGGCATACTTTTTGAGCAGAGTGCAGACACTGTGGACTTTTTATTATAATATATATTATTTATAATGTACGGAGATGGAACTTTCTTTACATTTAATAATGGGGGGATGCCAAACATGGGTTCTTTCCCGGGTACCAAATACTCTAGGTACGCTTACTGGTAATGTAAAATGGCTCCATTTGGTCTTTACTAAGAAACATGAGATTGTCTCATGTTAGGGAGTATCTATTTACAGTTTACAATCAATCATCCTTTGCACTTAGGTTCACAGATATTTAGCTCAATTATGAGATGACTTCTCAGCCTAGAGATGCTCTACCTGGTCCAAAAACAACTTATTCTTGCAATACAGTTACTTGACATCTTCTTATCTCTCACATTTCCAGTGTGAATCAGTTTCCATGTGAGCCCTGTAAACTCCAGATGAGATGTTCTTGCCTTCCTGACACCCTAACCCTAATACTAACCCCTGCACCACAATACTAACTCCTAATACCCCGTACCCCAATACTAACTCCTAATACTAACCCTGAACCCCAATACTAACTCCTAATACTAACCCTAATACTAACCCTGAACCCCAATACTAACTCCTAATACTAACCCTAATACTAACCCTGAACCCCAATACTAACTCCTAATACTAACCCTAATACTAACCCTGAACCCCAATGCTAATTCCTAAGCCTAACCTTAATACTAATCCTAGCACCTAATACTAACACTAACTAACCCCTAATACTAATAATACTAACCTTCGATGTGATCCCGCGATGAACTCTCCTGCTATGACCTCTCGCGTGATGAACTGGCCATCGTGAGACAGGTCATAGTGAAGTGGCTGTGTTGAAGCAGCTGCGATGGACCGTCCCATTCGTTTCCAGACAGGTAATGAATAAAGTGTTGATTGGCAATTAACCATTTTCCTTTCTTCAACAGTCCAGACCTAGTGAAGTAAGACCCAACAGTCAGTTGTATTTTCATTTTGTTCTGTCACTCTCGGCTATGGAGTTGATTTTCTATATGCACTTGTTTCACAGCATTAATATCAACAAATAATGTACTCACTGAAGGACTTACTTTAGGTAGCTAACTAGTCAGATGCACCTGCAAAGATTGGCATTCACCAGCTCTAGCCCAGCTCTGGCCTCAGATTAGGACCAGGTCTTGAATATGTATAGACTATAGGATTAAAACAGATCAATACAGGAGCCAGCATGATTCTATTGTAGGAGCCAGGGAAGTGGTATTTTCAGTTCTATGTAAGACAATAGAACAAGTAGTAGCCAGCAATTGAGGATTCATGGCTCCCTGGCTCCTAAAATTTGTTAACCCCTTTATTATATTTATATTTAAAATGGGTACTTTTTGTGAGATATCAAGGGTTTGAAAGAAACCCTGTCAAATGAGCAGTTCCTAGAAATGCCAAAGGTATATAAAGCCATGCAAGCACTGCACTGTTAGTTAAGTTTTAATTAATGGTTTCATTGATTGAAAGGGCTACAATCCCTTGGTGTGCTTATAAGTAAATACTCTACAGACATAACAGGATATTGCACTACACACATTACTGTGTATTTTTTAATTTGTTGTACAGTGCAATCTACAGACTGGTTCCAATGTTACTTGTTGCATTCCCTGTAATAACAAATAATAATATCACAATATTTAACCAGAAATGGTAACAATGAGATATACAAGTTAATAAATAGGTCCTGCTTATCCCAAGTGAACCTGATTTCTATCTAAATGTCAGCATGCATGCAGCCAGTTAGTGTGGGGGCTCAGCTAGATAGGTCCCCTCTGCCGGATCTCATGGTAAAACGAGGGTCTCTCTATGCACCAGCAGAGAGAGGCAGTCGCCAACCAGACTGGGCTGTTTGCATGGCAGCTGCTGGTGGGAAGATAAACAGGCATGCACTGTCAAAAGTACACGCCAGTTTATCACAGTTTTACAACTAACATTTCACTTGTGCTTCTATATTTGTTACAGTTGTGTATATTGCCCACTTTAATGGTATTCGTTTTGTCTACCTGATGAAAGGCTGAGGTAACCCCTGCCAGGAATGAAACCTGCACCCCTGATTAGTGAACCCATTCTGCAATTGACTTATTAGCCCATTAAGCCATCTCACAAGTTCTATAGGGCAGCTTTAGCAGACAAATCCACCCTGAAAAAAGGCTCCTATCTAATTTAATGCAGTATGACTTTTACTTCTACAAAGAGATTTTTATCATAGAATTCTGGGCTTTGGGGTTCATTTTTTTTTCTTTAATGAAATCTAATTCTTTGTTTGCAAATAACAGGATGGGAAGAGCAGTTATAGGAGAAGCAGAATTCGTCCTGCTGGTATACTAGTACTTTCACACAGAGTTCTGGCCCACAACTGTGACTGTATATGATAAACACACAAAAAACCTTTCTAGGTACTACCCAAACAAAACAAAATAATTCAGATTTAAGGCAAAATCAGGCATAATTATACCAAGGCTGAAATTACCATCAGGCAGTGTGTGTGGAACTGGAAATGTGTATTACTGTATGTGTTATTTGTATGTGTTATTTATGAGTTATCTCACATGCCTGGTGTGGTGTGATGGGAGCAATGTCTGTCTGTCTGCGGCAAGCAATGACAGATATCTCACCCTCACATCCGCCTCATTAATCCTCCTGTGGCTTCCACTGGAAAGATAATTGGCTCAAATCCTTGTTACCTGCCCAGATGTGAAACTGAAGAAAAGCTGACAGATGAGGGATTAACTCATAGTAAAACCGCCAGTATTTCTCTGCTAAACATGCTGAACTGTATAGTAATGCCGGGTATCTATTAAACCATTACTGCTGTATAACATTTCCTGGTATAACATCCTGTGCATGGACGTCACATGTATGTATAAATTGATAATACACTAATAATTATATATTAAAGACACCACACTTTCGAATGCAGCAAGTATCTACAAACTGATAATAAATATAATGCATATTAACTATTTGCCTGCTGTAAGTTATGAATGCAATATGAAATATAGCAGCACTGAGTAGCAACAGGTCATGTCTGATACATGGGATGAGGCTTTGAAGGGCAGTACAGCCGGATAAAAGTGAGGGACCTTCCTAAGATCTCTGCAGGAAGCTGGGTCTGATCACACAGTGGCTGCAGGACAGGAAGACCTGGGAATGTTTGTTTGCAGAGCCAGGAATTCCTGCACATGTTGAGAAAGGCAGGGGATCCTAACAAGATCAACATGTGACTGGTGACTCCCCGGTAATCTGGACCCCCAGCATTGGAGCACTGTTTAGCAACTAGAGTGTCAGCTCCCCTAGATGAACCCTATAGCTTTGTGTAAAGGCAAAGCGCTTACATGTACATTACCATTCACATAGTGAACCGCGGTCACATAGAAATTTCCTTGGTTTGAAAGAAAAGCAATAACATCAAATGGATCAGAAATTCAGTGTAGACATTGTTAATGTTTTAACTGACTATTGTAGCTGGAAACAACTGATTTCTAATGGAATATCTACATCGGCCTAAAGAGGCTCAGTATTAGCAAGCATTGCTCCTGTGGTCCAATGGCATGTGGTGTTGGCTGATCCAAGTTTATCATTTGAAAGTCAACATCTTGACTGTATTTCCTTTTCACTTGATGTACGTTTTCATGGAAAACAAGTACATTTCTAACTGACCCCAAACATTTGAATAAATAGAAATACTTCAATGAAACAATATAAGGAAACTTACTGACTCCTTTTGCCTTTGTTTAGCTTTAACAAGAGGCTACCATGTTGTTTTGAACCCTGATCCATCTGACCTAAGATTCTAACCAACATGTCTGCCCACTGACAGAGCCATACAAGCGAAGAGGGCTCAAAAGGGCACTTAATTAACATTTATATATGCATTTCTGTTTAAAATTCCTACTCTTGATACATCCTTCCATGAAACATAACTTAATTTTTCTCTGACAGTTATCCTTTAATAAACCACTTGCTCCAGTGGCTATGTGCATTGTGATAAGTGGAGCTAGGTATACCACTTGACTTCCAATCACCATGCAATGTGCAACTAAAGCATAACAAACACTATACACACACATTAGTACTCATTTGTAATTGTTCACAAGTGCTATTGGAATTTAGAACTCCTTACAGATTGTCCTCCTTGCTGCAATATTATAAAGAAACATCTATCATCACAGAATTCCAAGTCACTCTCCCTTATGTTTACTAAGTGGGCAAACCAGAACGCAACATACAAACAGAACATTCAGCTGTGCCTTGACAAGCTTCCTACTTGTACATTCTCAGAAGTACATAGTGATGGGTTAATCTTTATACCAAAGTCATTGGCGGACTTACCGGTCGGTCATTCTGCACTGCCTGAGGGCCCAGGCCACCACCACCTCCCTTTAAAAAAAAAAAGTTTTCCAGTAGAGGCGCTGACTGGGAATATCAAAAAGATCTCCTCTGACCAGCCCTCTGTACGGTGAACAGGCAGCACTGTGTCTGAGCGGTGCAGCGACATCCTACAATACTGGCTCTCGTGCTCCCCGCACACTGATCTGATGTCAAAGCACCGGGGACAATGTGATATTACGGCGCTCAAACTTCAGATCAGTGTGCGGGAAGTGCAAAAGAGGCAGCATGGTCTGTGCACTGGTAGGATTTCCTGGGTGTGGAATGTGAGTGATGGGGCATATCCTGGGTGTGCAATATGGGTAATGGGGCATTTCATTGGTCCACAACGTGGATGATAGGGCATGTCCTGGGGTGCTAAGGCAAGTCCTGGGTGTGCAATGTGGGTGATGGGACATATTCTGGGCATTAAATGTGGGTGATTGGGCATATCCTGGGAATGCAATGTAGATGATGGGACAAGTCCTGGAAGTGCAGTGTAGGTGCTAGGGCATGTCCTGGGTGTGCAATGTGGGTGATGGGGCATGTCCTGGAGTTCCATGCATACTTCCTGGGTGTGCAGTGTGGGTTGTACATGGGTGGTCTCAAGGGGCCCATGAGTTGTCTGTCAGTCCACCCCGGACCAAAGCACAGCTACCATTGCAGTTTACAGAGAACATTAGCTGTTAGCCTGGTGTTTTAGGATCTCAAACCACATTTAGTTTTTTTTAGGACATACATGCTAATACTCTGGACTTCAAAGAGTTAATATATTGGCAATGATTACAAATTGGCGTGCATTGCATTTGTATATTGAGAATGATCTCCAATTATTGGTCCCTCTATATATTAAAATAGCTACCTAGCCATAATCACTGCATGTATTGCATGTGTACCTCTACCTGACCAAGTACAACGAGACAACAGAATAGAATTTAGGTAAATAGCGCACACATTTCTACTCCTCTGATGGATTACTGTTGGGTCAAGGTTAAATAAGGTCACACAGAAAGGCAGGCAAAGTACAACCAAAATCTTGGTCATGGGCCAAGGTCTAACATAGAAATTGTCTAGCAAAAAGATATCAGAAAGCCCGAAAGTCCAAATTTGGCTGGAAGTCAATGCATGAAGTCAAAGATTAGCTCAGTCTAGAAATATCATTAGGTTTACACTAGTTTACAAAGCAACGAAGTATCTGGGTAATTAGCGAACTTCTAAACCTGTTTGCAAATCATTTAAATGTGCAACAGCCAGTGCACCCGTATCCTGCACCTGAGTAATAGGTGTGCTCCGGACTGGCAGCACACCTACACAAAATATATCCGAGAGGCCGACGGCAGCAATGAATTTGATATCAGAGCACAACCTGAATGTCTTGCTTGACAAAGTCCTTTTACTACTTCAAATTAAGACTGGCAAATGAGGTTCAGTTTAGACAAATGGGAAAAATAATAACAATGCAACATATACTTGAAATGGTATCTCCTTGGGATACACTACAATGGCCAATAAGATATTGGCATGTATAAAATGGGCCATTGATTCACGGGAGGAGGATATTATCTTGGCTCAAGTCAGTGGTAAGTCCTCACCTTGAATATGCAGTACAATTCTGGGCTCCAGTCCTAATAATGGATATTATGGAACTAGAAAAAGTACATAGGGCTACAATATTAATATGGGGATTGGAGGATCTTAGTTATGAAGTTAGACTAAAAAAGTTGAATTTATATACACTAGAAAAAAGGCATCCCAAAGGGGATATGATAACATTATATAAATCTGTACAGGGCCAATATAAAGAGCTCTCCAGTGACCACGTTTATTAACAGATGTGTACAAAGAACAAGTGGTCATGCCCTGAGACAGGGATAGCAAATATTTTATAGACAACAAAGGAAGGGATTCTTTCCAGAAAGGACAATATAGATATGGAACTCACTGCCAAGAGAGGTGGTGCTATTAAGTATGGGAATCACAGCCAGGGCTGCCATTTGGGGGTGACAGACGAAACACCTGTCATGGGCCCAGCAGAACCCCCTTTAAAAAAAAATAAAAAATGCTTCCTAGCAGAGACATCCTTCCATGCTGCCTCTCTTGTGCTTCTCATGCACTGATCTGACATCAGAGCGCCAGGTGTCACGTGACCTTCTGGTGCTCAAACTTCAGATCAGTGCACGGGAAGAGCAAGAGAGGCAGCATGGAAGGATATCTGTGCATTGCACAGACACAGAAACATAGAATGTGTCGGCAGATAAGAACCATTTGGCCCATCTAGTCTGCCTAATTTTCTAAATACTTTTATAAGTCCCCAGTTCCCTATTTTATATCTAGGATAGCCTTGTGCCTATCCCATGCATGCTTAAAATGCTTGACTATGTTTATCTCTACCACTTCTGCTGGAAGGCTATTCCATACATCCACTACCCTCTCAGTAAATTAATACTTCCCAACATTATTTTTAAATCTTTGCCCCTCTAATTTAAGACTATTTCTTCTAGTTGTGGTAGCTTTTCTTCTTTTAAATATACTCTCATCCTTTACTGTGTTGATTCTCTTTGTGTATTTAAATGTTTCTATCATATCCCCCCTGTTACGTCTTTCCTCCAAGCTATACATGTTAAGATGCTTTAACCTTTCTTGGTAAGTTTTATCCTTCAAACCATGAACCAGTGGCAGAGAGCTGTGGTCATGGCTGGGGTAAGTCCTGGGGGACAGGGATTATTACTGGATGTGCAATGTGGGTGGTTGGGCATATCCTGGGGTGCTGGGGTAAGTCCTGGATGTGCAATGTGGGTGATGGGGCATGTCCTGAGGCACAGGGGAAAATTCTGGATGTGCAATGTGGGTGAGGGGGTATGTCCTAGTGTGCAGGGGTAAGTCTTGGATGTGCAATGTGGGTGAGGGGGCATATCCTGGGGTGCAGGGGTAATGTGGATGTGCAATGTGGGTGATGGGGCATGTCCTGGGGGGCCGGGGTAGGTCCTGGATGTTGAATGTGGGTGCGGTGGCATGTCCTAAGGACAGGGGTAAGTCCTGGATTTGTGCAAGGTGGGTGATGGGGCATGTATTGGGGTGTGGGGTAAGTCCTCCACATGCAATTTAGGTGACAGGGCATGTCATAGATGGCAGGAGTAAATCTTGAATGTTCAATGGGAGTGAGGGGGCATGTTCTGGGGGGAATGGGTATGTGACACATACACTGCCATATATTATGCACACATGATACCATTACACATTCACTGCCCTGTATTATGCACACATGATGCCGTTACATATGCAGTGCCTTGTATTATGCACACATGATGCCGTTACATATGCAGTGCCTTGTATTATGCACACATGATGCCGGTACATTTGCACACATGATGCTGTCACACATACACTGCCCTGTATTAGGCACGTATCATTCTGTTACATTTACACTGTCTTGTATTATGCACACATGATTCTGTTAACGATACGCTGCCCTGTATTGTAAATGTTTGCTGCTGTTACATATACACTGTGTTTTGTTGTATACTCACACTGCCTTTATTTGCATACTGCATGCTGCTGCTACAGATACACTTATCTGTGCTATGCAGCTCTGTGTTAACACTGCTTTAAGTGATACATGGACTCTGCATGCTTGAAAGTGCTGTCCTGCAAATACACACAAAGCTACACCAATCTGCACTCCAGTGTAATCACTCCCGGCCTCAACCTCTTCACCTCCCGCAGGATTTGCTCTGTGTGTATCATATTTCATTTTAATAAAATCTATTCTGCCTTCCAAGGCACATCTGGAGTTCTGGGTTTTGGGGGTTTATGGGAAGGTGAGAGCTGCAGATAACCCCTGTATGACACTACTTCAGGACTTTAACCCTTACTCTGCCAAGACCATTAATGACCCCTTTAAGAAATGAACAAACATGGGGCACACACTAGTACCACTAGCTCTTAGCTTATATACAATGAGTAGAACCTCACCTGTTTAAAATGAACCTGAGATAACTTAATTGATTGATTGTTTATATGTGCTATTTTATTAATGCCACCTGTGAGTTGGTATGTGGAGCACCAAAATGGCAGTGACATATTTGTAAAGATTGCAGAAAATTTGGTTAACTTTCGAGGCCCTTTGAGTGCTACTTAAGGAGTCAGGAAAGAGAGACACCTAGGATCCCATAGAAAAGGCTCAAAATGTAGACATTTGCTGTGAGCCATGACTCTTGAAGTATATCAAGACTTAGCATAAGCTAGCCTAGCATTGGCTTCCCAGTACTTCGAGAATAAATTTGAAACCTTTACAATTGTTTCATCACTCTGCCCCTTTGTTTCTAAACGTGTCCATAGATCCTACTAACCAACAAGACTTCTTGAGCAACAGGACTCCTCACATTGCTTGCTTCTTTCATACACCATTATCAACTCTTCTTTTTCACTCTGCTGGACTCCACTGAAGCTATGCCATATCTCCAGAACTCAGAAACCAAAGACTCCCCAGCACCAACACATTCTCTCCATTTTAAAGAAATCCCTCAAATCCCACTCGTTCAAGGAAGACTAAAACTTACTCGGCTACATAACATCCAACCCTCTATCATTACCAATTTCTTATCTTCACCTATGACATCCGGCATTCTCTAATTCCTCCCCTGTACCTTGTACTTTATCTGTTCATCCTTCCTGTTTAGAGTGTCAGCTTGTGGGAATGGACCTCTCTTCATCAAGTATTGGTTTGTCCCTGTCTTTTTAGATCATACCCAGTGCAGTTAATAAAGCACTGTGTAAACTGTCGGCACTATATAAATGTTTCATAGTAATAACAACAACCTGACATTATTATATATTCACTGTAACTAGGCCACAAATCTCTAACACTACCTTAGTAACATGGACCTTGAAATAATCAATGCCTAATCAATAGGTTGGCGCATGCTTTGGCTGATATCAGCAAGGAGTTTGTTTCCAAGCTGCAAATCATGGAGAATACCAAAGACGCTTCTTGAAACTTTGTTCTCTGCAAATTTGGTGCCTACAGTGTAGCTCAAGTTTTTGTCTTTTTGAAATATTGGAAGGTATGCTTTACTGCGGACTAGCTAGACAGTTTTTATTTTGCTACTGTAACCATGCACCCTTGTGCAGGTTCATCCAAGCTGTATCCACGCATTTCTTCATCCTTCTTGCTTTGCTTTCTTGTTCATTATTTATGCTTATTCCCATCCTTGCCCTGTAGTCCTGTCCTTGCCCTGTAGTCCAGTCCTTATGTTTCATTCCATATTTTCTCTCATTCCATCTGCCTTGTTAGTTTACTTCTATTTAAACCACACCCGTTTCTGTTCAGTCCTTAGTAGTGCAGTCTACAGGTATTTCCTCTGTGTCTAAGTATCTATTCCATGTATGTCTTTTAGATTTTATTTGTTTTTGCTTTACTCATAGTATGTTTTAGTTAGGGACTTTCCTAATGTGTGCTACCTTGACGTGGTTGGCAAGCTAACATCTAAATTGGACAATTTATTGAACCAAACCCCCACCTTTACCATCCTTAGCTCACTCTCAGCCTATAAAAGCCTCTTCCTGTGACTGTACCTTTGCCAGATTATTGTGGTTCCTGCCTGCAGTATATCAAGCTTTCTATTGATATTTACTTACCTGTTACCGATTTGGACCGTCTCACTACTCTGCTTTCTCCTACCCACTGACCTTGGCTTGCCTTATACTCTTTGTTCCAGCCTCACAGCTCTGCTAAAGACCAGATTGTCACTCAAAGCTCAGGGGCTCAACCACCTGGGTAACGAGTGGCTACTTCTGGCAGAAGACCTTGCTGATCTGGCTGCTGGACTCCAAACCTGCTGACATCAGTATCATTACACAGGGCCTGGTTGTGGCTGCAAAGACTTGGGGTCCCATACCTCCAAGCAATTGCAGTTACCCAGCACCAGGTCCTGTGTCTCCACCCTGCACTGTAGCTCCTGATTTCGGGCACTCAGGGTCCCTTTACCATCCTGGACCCCATGCATTACAGCTACCTAAAACAGAAGAGAGAGATTAGGAATACCTTTGATACAACAAAATATTTTAGGTTATGGCATACAGCGGAATTTTATCAGATGAGAGGCAACTGTGGATATAGCTCTTGTTACAATATTACAATTTACCCATCTTCTACAGAACACATTTTTTAATAGAAACTTCTATAATGCACAATGAACATAGTGAATGTTGGATAATAAACAAGCAAGGCTCATGTATCTCAGAACTACCATCATCCTTTCAGATGAGCATAGTAATGATTATATAATAATAAACAGGACAATGGCGAACAGCCATCTTTCTTTGCTAGCTTTACATATTCAAAATGGCTTCTCCCAGTAGGTTTTTTCTCTCTCAATAAATGGCACATATGATATAAGCTGGTTCAGGCTAGCTCTATCCTTTAACAACACACTCCTAAATCTATGTACTGTATGTCCTAAAAGTCAGTAATAATACATTACGAAAACAAACAAGTTCTTGCAACAAAAATACTTCCTACATGACAAACTTAATGTATATAGAAAAACCAGATCCAGAATAAAATAAAGAAATAGAAATACTTGTTTTTTACATTTTTAAATGAAAACTATGTCAAAGTCAGTGATACACCACAAAATAAAAATATTAATAATAGAGACATTTAAACAGACCACAGTTTTGGATACAGACTGTGTGTATGGTAGACTGAACACAACTAGGGAAAAGAGCCAGAACCCACATGTCATACTACATTATATTGGTAATCTTTGTTTTCTTAGGCATTTATGGATTTGATATGCAAAATGAAACTGGAATAGAAGAAAATGGAACTGGATAGCTTAAGAGTAACAAAGAAACCAGTACCCTATCAAGGCTTATGATCATATAAGAATTACAGTATTGTGTTCAGATTTGGTACATACTAAAAATAAATCTAAGACTGAAAAGATAGATGTAAATTGAATTAAACAATTAAAATGCATAATATTAACAGAGTTGCTAACAGTCCCGGATTTTTGTGGTCCGGTCTGATCAAATTTGGTGCTGTCCTAGCATGACTGCCGCCTAAGCACAGTACTTTGCACTTAACTTCCCCTGTTTTTTAAAGAGACACTAAAAATGTATTTTTCCCTGAAGCACAAGGGATAAAACTACTGACCCTTGTGTAACGGACTGTCTACCGGACATAGTAGACCCTCTGCCCATAGTAGGGAATCACCTCCTTAGCCCCCGATTACAGCTCAGCATCCACCCAGCAAGTCTTTCTGAAACCTTGCTCTTTGTACCCAAATACAGACAAGACCACTAGCAGTTAGGTACAGCAAGAATGAATAACAACTTTATTTGTGAAACAAGCACAGACTTATAAACCACACAAACATGACATCACAGACATTAGTATACAATGGGGCCATGGAACTAAGCATATTTCTCCACTAGCTCCTCCAATTAACTGGGTCTAGGAACATATTATACTTCCAGGCTGCAAACCAAATAGGAATTACCATACAATGAGTAAACTTAATTACAAAACACACATTAAGACACATAATGAACCCAACATAATCAGTTTAACAAAAGGACATACAAAGGGGAAATCCTGCCTCACGCCTTTCAGGATCCAAAGGTGTCAAGTTCAGATACATACAGAGTACACTCAATTAAAGTAACTTGTTAATTGAGGGACATCACTGTACAACAGGACACTAAATTACTTACATGAAGAAAATGGGTAAGGTGACATAATTACAGGGCTCACAGGATAGGGTACAATCTTAACCTGGGGACAACACAGTGAATAGGACAAGTGTTTGGACCCAAGGGTACACATCTTGGCTGACATCCTGAGTGCATGTGTTTGAAGTCCAGTTGAGAACAGGGTTCCACTGGTGCCCTCATAGTGTGTACCCCCAAACTAATATATCAACAGACAGGGTCCATGGTCCACAGAGAGTCTTCTGGCCCTCAGGTCCTTCCAAGAACCCCTGTCACAGTGTGTATTTTTTAAGTTAAAAACCTGTTTCTCATCTGACCGCAGCCATGATGCTTCCTTAGTGCTCGGGAAGTTTAAGAAAACCACACATGACACTAACAGAGGGGACCTTAAGGAGAGGGTACTAGCAGAGAGAGACAACCACACCCAACAGACCCTGGACAGAGGCATGCGCAGATGCACTACCATCCAACAAGCTCTGCCACGGCTAAGAGACATAGCTCAGTGTTAATGTGTATCTGCAAAGAGTTCCAATTTTTCTTGTATACTATAACATTTAACAGCGTTCGTACAAAGCTGTGAAATAGTCATGATTGTTTGGATGTTGGAAATTGATATATTTCATTACTCACTGGTTTAGTATCACATAGCCCACCAGTGTCATTTACATCTAATCACAGATAGGGAAATGAGGCAGATCACTAACCAATCATCAGGGTTTTGGAGCAATTAATGAGCAGTGATAATAAGAGCCTGGGCTTTTTACAGCAGATTGCCATGCCAAGATTCTTTTTGATCAGTATTTTGGAGGAATTATTTAGGTAAGGAATGCAATATGATCTTATCTAGTTGGGAAAACTGCCAGAGGTAACTTTGTGTTATACTACAATATGAGTGAGGTAAAAATCAAAATCTTTCTATGAGCTGCAGGGTAAAAAATTTAAATGTACAAAGATAAATGTATGTTCAAGGTTACATTTGTCTATTTAACAGATTCATTAACTGAAACTGCTGTGCTATAAGCCAGAACATAGCAACAATGGTGTTTAACCCCTTCCTTCTTGTAGGACGTTCCATACCGTCCTACTTTGAGTGGCCTTAGTCTGACTTAGAAAATGTAGCGAACACTGAAACAGAGTGTTCACTACATCCAGGGCCAGTCTTAAGTGTTCCGGCACCCTGTGCGGGCCTCCCCCGTGGTGCCCCCCCATCTCTTCCCCCCCCATGTATGTGTCTCTCTCCCTTCCCATGTTTGTCCCTTTCCTCTTCCTTGCCATGTCTGTCTCTCTCCAACTCCCCCATACCTGTTGTCTCTCCACCTCCTTCCCAATATCTGTTCTCTCTCTCTCTCTCTCTCTCTCTCTCTCTCTCTCTCTCTCTCTCTCTCTCTCTCTCTATCCCTTCTCTCTCTCCCCTTCCCCCTGTTCTGTCTCTCCCCCTCCCCCTGTTCTGTCTTTCTCTCCCCTTCCACCTGTTCTGTGTCTCCCCCCTCTCCCTGTTCTGTCGCTCTCCCCCTCCCATTCCTTTGTTCTGTCTCTCTCCCTCCTCCCCTTCCTCTGTCCTGTCTCTCTCCCCCCTCCCCCTGTTCTGTCTCTCTCCCCCTCCCCATGTTTTGTCTCTCTCCCCCTCCGCTTCCTCTTTTCTCTCTCTCCCCTCATCCCTTCCTCTGTTCTGTCTCTCTCCCCCTTTCCTCTGCCTGCAAAAGTGGATCCAGGGAGGGAGTGGCTCCAGCCTCTGTGATGTCACGAAGTATAGCAGGATGCCGGCAGGGAACGACAGGGTCCCTGCTTTCATGTTCTTGGCTCTGATCACTTTTATATATTCTCAACATCGAACCTCTTGCAATATACATCTGGCAAGTAAATGATATTTCGGGCATTTTCCTGGGATGTTTTGAACGATATCATCTTAACAGTATCCAATCCTAACCAATCTATATCGGCTATTCTTAATTGTATATAACAATATAGTACTCATTCAAATGATAAAATAAACATGTCAAAAACTCAGGTGATACACAATAACCTCTCCTCAGACCAAAAACTGACCCTTGAATCTAACTACAGATTCACTTGGTCTAACGATTCCATCTGAACTATCTTCCCTACTGGGCAGATGGAGTAGTATTGGTACTTCCTGGTTGAGCAGATTAAATATATTAAGATCTTATATTTTGCCCAAGCTGGAATATTTATTTCGAACAATTCCAATTCGTGTACCAAATAAAAACACCCTAAACTCCTTTCATAAACTTTTTGTCACTTATGTGATAACATAAGAGACAATGTTATAAAACAAGTATTACTTTCCATAGGTCCTATTAAAAACAGATATATACCAAAAACTCTATTTCTAAAAAACCCTCTGTATCTGTCTTCTGATTTATGACCCAAGATCTTAATCTTAAAAGTTGGTTCAAGTTGGGCATTATAAAAGAGACAGACTTAATTATTGAGTCAGGGCTATGTTCTTTTGCCCAATTACAAGAAAAATTTAACCTCCCTACATCTGAAACTTTAGTTTATATAAGACTGATTGACCAGTTGGGAAAGCTCACTATTATAGACGAAGGTCCTCTAGAAAAACTATTCTATAGTCCTCTTCCTAAATTAACATCAAAAGTAAGAAATATCATAATGAGTAATATCGAGGATAAGAAACAAAATAATATTATCAAATGGGAAACAGATCTGGGTAAAACTTTCCAGTCCAAGAATGGTTAGGATCTTTTGAAACTGTTAGGAAAAATATTCACTGTATTAATATTCAGGAAACATATGTAAAAATACTACACAGATGGTACTTGGTCCCCATTAGGTTATGTAAATATTAGCCCTTACACTCAAACCAATGCTGGCGCTGTGGTGTAGCCACCGCGTTTCTAATAAGTGTATGGTGGGATTGTAAAACCTTGGATAATCTCAAGACATACGTTCATTTTCTTTTGATGCAGTTGAAGTTGGACATTGGTGGCCTTTCCTCAGAGAAGTTCCTCTTTCATCTCCACTTTCCGAAGCTTTCCAAGCCTCAACATTTTGTATTAATTCATATCTTTATGGCTACAAAGCTTTCTCTCTCAAAGCACTGGAGGAAGACCATGGTGCCCAACATTACCAACATGAAATGAATATTTCTGCCTATACTGATATTTGGGATAGTTGGCACACCTTTTATTTTAACATCCATCAAGCGGTAATACCTGAGCATTGAGATTGTAGACTGATGTTGAGATTCCGATATACATATAATAAAAGTCCTGCCCACCGCTCCTACTGCCCTCCCTATCTCTCTACTATTCAGAGAGGCGATCCCTTTATATCTCTACTGTGCTCCTAGGTTTTTATACGTATAGTAAGTTTGTTTGATGTTTTGTTGCCTCCCTAATGTATAATATCACAAACCACAGTATGCACACCTTAAAGCTATTTATGGTCATTAGCATCCTCTGAATCAGTTTTTAAATATCAAGATTGTGATATTAACATAAGCATATGTAATGTTATACGTTTATATATATTTATGATGTATGTGTATTTATGTAATTTTTTTTATTTTAAAAATACAAAATAACAAAGAAATTGGAATTTATTCTGCTATGAAAGATTGCAGATGAGCTATTTTCAAATAATCAATACTGTATACGTGTCTATTGAGCTTAGGGTACTTAAGGACCCCCCCAACGTGCAAGTCACTTACCTTTTTATGCATTAAAGCTAAATAATTATATTATGAGTTTTAAAATTGTTTCATTTACTCACATATATCAGGTTTACAGCTTCTACTGACCCAATCACTCAACTCTCAGCATTTGGAGAGCTGAGAAAAAAGTGTTTAAAAAAAAAAGTGTTTAAAAAAAATACCAAAAGTCTCCCAAATGATAATTATACTTGCAAATAGTAGATAAATGTATTAAACAGGAACCTTACAAACCCCATATATGCAGGTTTATTTCACTTCAGACTTACAGCTAGAATTTTCAGGTCACATAGTTTTTGCCAGGATCCCATAGGAACTACCTTGAGAAATGTATCTCTGAAAACATATTCATTATTCATTCAAGTTTTGTGCCCCTGAAAATAAAATGAAAAGTAGGAGGACTTAAGGTCAAAACAAAAGTAAAAAAAGAATAGCAATCCAGAAAGTGTGGATCAGAAGGTAGCCTGCTTGGGGTAAAAGTAATAATAACCTTTGAAATCTTTTTTGTTGTTTGGAGTGAGTCTTTAGGGATAAGTAAGAGCAGTTCTACATGTGCTAGTGTCTGACAACACTTTACATTTGGTAGCGAGCTACAAAGAGTATAAATAGGATTCCATTAAGACCTCCTGGATATGGGCAGCAAGGTTACGTCCAGCCCTCAGATGATGGGACCACTTACCATTTGTGTGTTTATTGATGGATATAAAATCTGCAATGCATCTCAACTATTATCAAGAAATGTTGGGTATGGGTATCACGCACATACCTCCCAAGTGCCTCTATTTAAGAGGGACAGTCCCTATTTTAAACTCCCCGTTTCCCAGAAACAAAGTCGCCCAAATGATAATTATACTTGCAATGTGTACATAAATATATTACACAGGAACCTTGCAAAGCCCATATATGCAGGTCTATTTCAGATGTACAGGTCAGCCAGTTTTTGCCAGGATCCGAGAGAAACTACCTTGATAAATTGATGGATTTCTCAATTGTCCCTCTTTTGTGGGAGATCTAAATTTTTGGTTTGTATAAAAGTATCACAGAGCTCCAGAGCAATTCACCTGGTAATACACTGAGTTCAAACTGCAGTAAATGTGTATTTATATTAATTTTTGTAAATAAAATGCTTCATTCTTGTTCCTCATGACTTTTACAATTACATAAATAGATACCACTGTAGCCATAGCTTCAGCCACTCACAGAAAAGAAAAAAGTCACTCTCTTTGCTCATTGCAAATGTTGGGAGGTATGTAGATTCATAAACTAGCTTGGCCTTTTCTTAAATAATACTGTATTTGTTTTTCTGAAATCATATTGTATAGAGTTATGGTACATAAGCCAGGGCCCATAATCTATAGGGAGGTGTTTGGTCCTCAGGCCCCTCCAAGAACCCCAGTCACGCAGGCTGTAAGGACTCAGTTCGTGACACATACTGTATGTGAAACAATGCATATAACAGGCCTTCGAAGAGGCATTAACTCAATATGCATATAGTATTGCATAATTCAATAAAGGTGAATGAAAAACTAGAGAGGGGACAGTCAAGGAAAATCAGAGGGTAAAGGTAAGATAACCCCTGGTGGGGGTGGGGGTCGGGGGGTGGGGGGATAAGATGGGATAAGTGATAATAACAAGGGGGGAGATGACAGAAGAACAGGCGTACCGAAGAGAGAAAAGTAAACTGAAGATAATCAAATTTTGGGGATAAAGCGCAGGTGGGAGAGACCAGCTCTAAGAAGATGTCAATTAAAGGGCAAACAGGCTGAATGAGTACAGGCTAAGTCCAGGTTTGTCTCCATGGGTTATTTGCAGCCGGGGCCGTGCTGCCAGTTAGTGAACCAAAAAGGATAGCAACAACATCTTTAACCCAATTAAAATGGCCAAAGTCAAAGCGACCCATAGACTTGGACGTTCAGCCCCAGGGAGGCTCCCAGTACTGTATTGATCAGCTTATTCGATTGATTCATACCTGTAGATTGTTTTTAAGGCACTTATTATGTATCTCCTCCACTTGCTGTTGCGGCTTATAAATTTGGTATTCTTGTGTCTTTATATGCAGGTTATGGGTGACTACCATTTCTTGAGTTGGAGTCACCTTTTCTGACTCAGATGCTTTAATCCCATGCTTTTCAGGTCCTGGAGTAGCTCTGCAATGTCAGTTCATATGGGCTGTATGTCTTTTTCCCACTACGACTGCTATGTCTTTGTTGGATGGCAGGAGGTGAATAGCCTCCTTCCATTCCTCTGTAAGTACAAGGTCTTTAGCAGGCTCAGGTGATTGCGTTTGCATGGAGTAGCTTTCTGCAGTGCTGGTAGCCATCTTAGATGGGCCTACTGTCTCATATGTGCTCTGAGCTCGGTTAAAAAAAAATCCCCCTTTGGAGCTTGTTTAGTGCTAGTCTTACCCATGCTCTTTCAATGCTTTGGCAGGCTTATTTTGCCATCCTCATGAATACGTGTAGAGGTTATTGGAGCCATTTTCCCTGAAAGGCATCAGTTCAGTGCGTCTGTTTCCCTATTGTGAATATGTTTAATTTACTCACGAATATCATGTTTGCATCTTCTACTGACACTCCCACTCAGCTCTCAGCATTTGGATGGAGCCTGAAGGAAAAAAAACAACGTATGCAAGTGTTTTAAACATTCAAAAAAGCATATTCCCCCTGAACACATATGAATGATGAATTCTGCAGAGCAATATGCAAACAATATATATCTCCCAAAAAAGATGTTAATGTAGAACAGTGATGGTGAACCCAGTAGTAGTTCTAGTGCTTCAAACATTTTTGCTTCCTCCCCCTCCGTTCAGCAAGCTTTAGCTCCTTCCTATTAATCGGGGTGATGGGGGTATGTAACGGACATGGTGGGGGTATATAACGAATGTGGTGGGGCTATGTAATGAGGGTGATGGGCACAGAACCAAGATACACCACTGGGTGAACCTATGGCACAGGTTCCACCTTCAACACTCAGGAGCCTCTGTGGTGGCACTTAGCATATGACTGCATTGCCACCATTATCATATATGGAGGGATGTGGAGCATATAGAGATATGGAGAAGGAGCAACTAAGTGCAAATAAACAGGGAAAAGGGAAATAAAAAAGAGATGGGTCATAATATAGGAAGACATGGCACTTTGATGTAATTTAATATTTAAACGCAATCTGTCAACCTAAACATTGTTTATACATGTATATGTAGAGAATAAAAAATGCTTACAAATAGTCAATACCTCTCTGAAAACTGCAACGCCTTTCAATACTTCAGACTTTCCCACTACCTCCAACTGAAAAACTTTGTGCAATCCCTGGATATCACTGCAGTTGCAACCAGATCCTTTACACAGTACAAAAACTCACACATGAATGAGATAATCTTTCGAGTCTACTAGGAACCGATGAACACTCACTCAATCTATACTTTACAATACAGAAAAAAATGGGAAGAAGACATTGGAGAATCTCTAGATGACAAAGATTGGGGAGACATCTGGCAAGCCACACCAAAAATCTTGTTCTTCACTGTGCACAAGGAACAGGCATACAAAGCAATACTACAATGGTACATCACTCCAACCAAACTACAGCACATAAACATCACTTCCACAGTGGATTGTTGGAAGAAATGGGACTCCGTGGGAACATACGATGATGTCTGGTGGCCTTGCCCCAAAATACAAGTTTATTTGAAATTAGTCCTCATTGCTTAAGTACTCCAAAAACCTTTCACTCTCTAACCCTGGACAATGTTACTCTCCAAACTGCAAGGTACTCTGCTAATTTACCCTAACAGCTTGAAGCAGCCCAAGATCCCACCTCACACCAGTCTCTGCCTATGTGTACCTGACTCCCTGATCACACCAGGAGCAAAAAAGATGCTGCTTAGGCGCTTTGGTCCTTTAGGGTGGAAAGCAGTTAAGAGACTGCCCTCTCCCTTTACTAATCTTGGGGACTGAGTGTAGGCATAGGCCACCAGTCCTCTCAATAAATGAACCTGAGCCTGAGGCCTGTCCAAATGCCCCTTTTAATGTCCCCGAGGTGGGTGTTGCAGACAAAAGTAATTATGTCTGATTATAGAAGATTCTATAACGTCTTTTATCTCCTTTCTATCGGATTCCATTGATGTTTTCTTTTAAATTAGTTCTTTACTTCAGCAGTGAACTCTGTTAATTTAAATCTGTAATTATATTGTCGAATCCCACTGTATATCAGCTTGTGCAGGTGCAGGAGGGGGTGTCTGCAGTATTAAGGAAAGGAGATCGGAGCAACTTGCGGTTAATCATCTCCAACGTGCTCCCAAGAGTCAGGTTTCCCAAGCTCCATTTGTCTAATTAGAAGCTAGTGGTTAGTGTATGCAACACAAGCTTCTTCACATTGATCTGTATCACACAGCAATTAAATGCTGCTCTGGAAATCCGCTCTAGCTCTAGGAAGATATGCCAACCTGAAAACCCATGAAAACCTTCCCTGCCCAGTAATCTCCGTGCGCTGAAAATGATGGAAGCAGCTGGACAGAGAATTTCTTGAACTGATCTATTGCTGGTTCAGTCTGTGAAAAAAAGGGACCAAATGTAATACAAAAACAAACAAAAAGAAAACCCCAAAACATTTTAAGAAGCCAGAGCTCCTATGAAACTGTAGCTTATACATTTTTGTCATGGACATGGTACTTCCATAGAGTTCTAGGTTAAACAACTTGGCTCACTTGGTCTGCTTGGCTCCTAAAGTCTATAGGGTCAGGGCTGTCTTTAATGTGGGACAAATGGGGCAGCTGCCCCGGGCCCAGTTATTCCTGGGGGGGCCAAAGCAGTTGCCAAAGCAGTTGAAGGCATGATTGTATGCCAGGGAGTGGAGCTGGGTGGGGGGCAGAGACCAAGGGGCCAAAGCAAATACTTGCCTAATCATATTAAAGATAACACTGTATAGGGTCTATTCAATAAAGAGAGAATTGCAGGGGACTGAGAAGGGAATTTGAAACAAAATCAAAGTAGCATTCAGCTACATTGGTCCAAAGTTTGAAATTCTTATCTCACTTTCCAGCACTTCACCCTTTATTAAGTAGACCTTTATAAGTATTATTAAAGTTCTGCATTGACATACTGCCTGTGCATGTGCAATTCCCATCATCCTGGAAATGTTACTACCCCACACTCAATAGTACTCATTTTATTGACCTCTGGAGGGTGAAAGTCTGAACTGACTCTGGTGGGAATCAATCATGCAATTATAAAGATTACACAGATTTTACAGCAGCCCCATTAACCCACTTAGTTATCCCACCAGCAATAGATGTCTTAATTTTACCAATAATCTCTTTACTATATGAGTTGCACTTATAAGGTTTCAAAAATGGGTAGAAGAAAAGAGAAATGGAAAACCATTGAAAAACATTGAAATTCCTTTTTAAACAGTCAACTGTACCATTTGTGGGGGTCTCATAACAACCTGCATATTCCTAGCAGTTTGGCAAAGGTTTTTTTCATCCCAAGTACCTATTATGCCACAGGAAACCAAGTTAATAATCTCAAAGTGACATTTTACCCCACATTCTAGTCCTCCTCTATTTTCATTGCAGTTTCCCTTATTTCTGTTTTCATTTCTTTTCCTTTCATTGCTCCATCTCAGTGGCCCCTGGGTGAAAGCTAGTGCAGCAGAGATAGGGGGAGGTGCAAAGTACCTAAATATACAGACACAAAACAAACAAAGATGAAAATATCACAGACCATGAAGCTACCAATAGTGCTGTAATGAAACCAAGGAGAACATCTAATAGTGTAATATGTATGTAGTAATAGAGTACTATGCAAGCAAACGGTTTGTACTTACACACGTAGCTCCATTGGATGTGGAGCTGCATTTAGGTCCATTTTCTGTGCGGAATAAAATATATTTTTATATGGGCTGTAACAAGCTTTCAGCCAGGGTAGGATAAAACATAAATGTTGCTGGATAAAAGTCTAAGAATGAAGTCTGTCTGTTGAAGCCTTTCAGCGCTGTGTGACAGAGGGGGTAGTTTCACTTTTGGTTTTCTGATGGCTTTTGGCTCAAAAAGGACAAGTGAAAAAAGTGTTGTCCTTAGTCTCAGGATAAACTGGCATGTACTTTTGAAAGTACACACCAGCTTAACCTCTGTCCGGCAGCTGCCATGCTTCCATTGACAGCCGTGGTCTGGTCGGCGACTGTCTCTCTTTGCTAATGCAGAGAAAGACCCTTGTTTTTGCATGGGGGACCTTAGCTAGGACACAGCATCTGGAGGCTGACTTGCTCCGCACGTCTGTTCGAATGCTGAAGAGTGCGTCAGGTTTACTTAAAAGAGGGAAACTCATTTTAACCTTTGCTAAAATGAACATTTAATTGTAAAAAAAACATTTAATTGTCCTTTAATCATGAATGTCTTATTAAAGAAACAATAAAGTAGGAATATTTTCATAGCCTCTAATGAATCAAAACGCAAAAGATAATTGTGTCATTGTCCCTTAATATGTCATAAAGTGCATTTATGATATATTAGGTCAGGGCTTGACCCTGGGCGCCAGGTCGCCATTATGACCAGCAAATCAGACCTGGCGCCCGGGTTCTGTGAGCCGTCATCGCTGATGTCATTAAAAAAAACAAAATTTAATCCACCGGCGCATCAGGGAGATTTTTTTTTTCTTTCTACCGCCCGGGCGGGCGCCCCCTGGGGTGTTGCGCCCTGTGAACGCGCACAGGTCGCACACCCCTAAGGCCGGCCCTGTGTGTGTTTGTGGGTATGTGCCGTTGTCTGGGTCCTAAAACTCAGTTGAGTTTGTCAAGCCCTGTACTAGGTAATCTGTGTGACAAGCTACACATATCTTTAAAGGGTAACTAGGCAGGTCCCAGACTAAAATGCTGCCAATTTTAGTACATCAGGACAATTACTTAGAATTGCATGTTGCATTGTTAAAGGACAACCATTATTTTATCATATTATAAAGTTATGAAGAAAATATGATAATTAATAAAAATACTTATTCTAACTTTTACATGAAAAATCTTTTACTCATCTACAAAAGCTTATAAAGAAAACATGCTAAACAGATTCTTATATTTGTCTGAATTTAGAAATTGGTTTACATGTTTTCTCTAAGTTATAGGGCAGTAACAGATAATAGCGTATTCATTTGTCCTAACCATTTTCACCTATGCATTTTAAAGTCCAACCCTAAATCGAACCCTAGCCCTAGCACTAACCCTAATGTAACTCTAACGATAATGTTATTTTAAAAAAAAAAAAAGAAAGATTGCATCAAGTGTAGGTATTTCAAATAGAAATGCATTAAATAAAGAATATAAATAAAGTACCTTATTGAATCCTCTGTGCCTGTTAGCACTATGAGGGGGCTGCCATTTTGTTCTGAATCTTGGGTCAGATGAATGAAGATCTGACCCAAGATGCCTTACCCCTGATAGAGCTATACAAGCTAACAGGGCTCAATAAGGTCATTTTTTATATTCGTATTTTAAAGAATTTCTACTTAAAAAGCCATCACTTGATACACTCTTTCAATTTAATATAATTTTTTTTTGCCAACACTACATAAATACAAAACTTTATTCTTAAATGTTCAGGAAATTATAAATTAGTATACGTTAACACACATGCACAGCACAGAGCAACATATTGGTGTGTGACCAATCAAGCATCATACATTAATTTAATTAAATATCCACTAAGATATCAGAGAATCTCTGGATCCAGGGTGACCACATCTTATAAAATGTTTCCATTTTATGTCTAGACTGAAAGAACCCTCTCTCCATCAGACATTGGATTTGGATCTGATTCTGAACTTGTAACCAATTTATCTCTAGATCAGATCTTCAATTCTACACCATATGAATTGCATAGTCATAAGTAACTCTATAGATAATATTCTATTATGCACTGTTAGATTTTGCAGGCTAAAATGCATTGGTGTAGTAAATGGTGAGCATCAATGATTGAACTATTTCTGACACCTCTCAAAAAAAAAAATTGAACTAAGAGGGACATGTACTAAAATATGCAAATTTATTTTGTGTGCAAAACCTTTTTTTGCACTTTGCTCTTTTTGTAATGTACTAAGCATTTAATACTCAAGTAAATACAAGCAAATGGTGAAAAAAAACAGGCAAGTTTGCGAATATTTGGATAGCACTTGCTAAAAGCTGGTGTAATTTTCACATGCAAATAAGAATTATTTTTCCCAAAATATTCGCAAAACTCTTTAGCATGCATTGCAATTTATTAGCGGGAAATTGCGCAAATTGCTCCTTATTCATGTTTTATCTACTTTTTCCCTCTGCACGTGTTTAGTACATGACCCCCTATGTAGCATCTATTTTTCTACATGCACGTGGGTCCCTGGCTCGCTGATATTAGCCGTAACACACTGAAGAGGCCAATGAAGGCCGAAACGTAGGTCTGTGGTTGCTGTATTCTTTGTGCAGAGGAAACCTGCCAGGCCATTTGGATCTGGACTGCCCTTATGGGTGGGACCAGTCTGATATGCTAATGGAGAGGTTTTCTCTGTAATGGTGCGAGCAAGCAAAAAAAACAGTGATTCCTCTCCTAAGTAGGTTACATCCTACAGGGCCGGCTATTTCAGCTTTTGTCCGCTGAGACGGATAACACTTAAGTCTTAATGTAAAAACCACTGCAAATAATTAGGCCTCACAGGGTAACAGAATGAGGGGAATTATGGAATGAAGTCCCAAAGAGCTTGCACTCAACTGTGGAATCCCTGCGATATGTGCATCACATGTCCTTCTCTTTTCTGGAATGTGCTCTCAATGCTGGCGTGTCCTCCCAGAGAATGTGTGAGAAGACTCCATGTCAGTACACGCAAAAAAATCAAGGGCTCTAATCCCAAAGACACGCACCACAACACAGAGACAATACAGACAGACAGACGGAGGGCAGCTCAACCCACAACTTGGATATGGAACAAATCTCTAACACACCATAATAATGGAAGGATATTAAAGAAACATTCTCATACGCAAAGGGATAAATGTGGAAATATTGTAGCAGGTAGAGCGAGGAAAGACTGGCAGAAGCAGGCTTTACACAAACACTAGATCATCCATTCACAGCAGAATAATCTGAAATTTCCAACATTCCACAAGTGAAGGAAGGGTTTCCTATTTTTGCTTTAAATCTATAAGTCGATAATTGCACAATGAAGCTGACATTAGAAAGAGATCTAGAACAATCAGTGCTACAATTTACTGCTGTCACATAAATGAACAGGGGAATATCTAAATCTCTCAGCATATCTATAGTCTAGTCAATAAACTGTACATTGTTATTAATGGTCTAGAAAACCAAACATTGTTTATGTATGGCAGTAATAAGGGTGTTAAGTAGAAATGATGGAGAGGGTGTGGGTTGATTCTCCATCCCTCCCTCCTGTTCCCCAGTTTCTGAAAACAATTGGAGGTGTGGAAAGGGGAACCGTGTTTGCCATTAACATTTATTTATATAGAGCAAAAAATGTATGTAGCGCTTGGTACAGAGCACAGAGGGGACAATATACTAAGTTAGAAGAACTACATGAGGCAGAGAGCCCTGCTCACAAGCTTACAATATAGACGAGACCTGATGTTAAAGGGAAACCCTGTACTCACCATATTACTGGGATCCCACTGAAAAACCATTACATTTGATGAAAACCTATCAGTGAGCATACCCTTCTTGATTACATACCCGAAAAAGTGGTGCTAGTAATGACCATCAAATAACTGAGTTTGCTTTAAAATGAAACCATAACATACATTTGCACTGTGACATAGGTTGTGTTGCATCACTGTAGTAACAAGGGTGAGGCGGACACAAACTACAAGGCGCAGTGATGATTGCTACATCACTCAGCTAATGCCCTCTCATGCACCAGAACTGCAGGTTTCTGCCCCCTTCTGGCCTGTCATTCCAGTGTCAATCAAACAACACACTAATCAGACCAGAACGTGAGATATGAAGTCATATCCTATGCCCAAGTCTCGCCTTCATCATCTCCCTTAATGCCACTGCCCATCAACAGAGATTCACAATGAAACGGTATCAAAAGGGGGGGGGTGTCGTTTTCTGTTCTTGGGTGCAGAAAGAGCTAGCTGTGGTTCTGTGTTGCATTACTATAGATTGATATAGTAGCCGTCTCATGTCCTATTCACTAAATGTAAGGTGAATAAACATTTCATCACATCACCAAATGATGCATTATAAAGTGGAGTTTCTCCTGCTAGAAGAGAGTAATTGGCTTTAAAGATGTAACAATGCATTCAGTGGGTCCTTCTCTGTGTATTATACAGGGGGAGCTCACCATGATTGTACAGAAGTCAGTGAGATATTCACATTTCTCACCTTAACTTATCTGTACCTCACTTTACCTCATCTTTTTTCAAAGTGGTTTGATTTTTGTTTTGGGTGGAATTCCTAAAATGCTGGGATTGACAACTTCCCAGATCAATTGCTACTGCGAGCCAATAACATTGTTGCCAACATCGGCCATGTTTCCAGGGACACATATTTGTCCCACATGCTGCAGAAACAGCATGCAAAGTGCAGCCCGGCAATATACCTACCATGATTAAGTAATTGGATTGTCGCTGTTCGTATATGCATCCTACATACTGCCGGGCTACACTTTGCATGCTCTTTCTGCAGCATGTGGGACAAATGTCTGTCCCTGGAAACATGGCCAATGTTGGCAACTATGCAATAACTGCTTCATATAGTAGTCCCATGGAGTGAATTCTAAAAAAACAAAAACAATTGACAAGCCCTGCAAAAGTGGGAAACTATATTATTCATATTATATTAAGTGGAGATAAGGGATCTACTAGAAAACACAGAAATCCTATGGAGTGTTCATGATGGTCTAATACATAGTTGCCATTCTGGTAGGGAAAGGGTTACTGTTTAAATGCAATTAATTACTGCAACCTCCAATAGCAGGGGTGGGGGAATATGTAGGCAAGCATGATCCTAGTACACAATACTGTTCTAGGTACAGCAGGCAGGCTCCTGCAGGGATCAGGCCTAAGCTGCGCCAAGGGATGTTCAGCTAATCCTCAGTACTGCACTCCTCTCCAATCAAGATGACATTTCAGAGATGGAACTGAAGCGGAACATTCAAATCCTGCGAATCTCCACGGAGATTAGAGAGGAATCTGCAGTGCGGCACCTGTTCACTGCCAGAGCACAGCCGATAACACCGCCAGCTATAGTACAGTGGAAATTCACATAGAGCAGAGTGGTTAATAGCAGAGCAGATATACAGCCAATGCCTGCCACTGTGTCTGGGTTGTTGTCTTGTAGCTGTTTTAACAGCACAACTAGTGCTAGTACATAATGCAAGTTTTAAAAAAAATGGTATATAATGCATTTTATCTAATGAGGAACATGGAAAGCAGGTATGTCATCAGCCAGGTAGTGATCGAGTGTGCCTGAGTCTCCATCACACAGATAGGGAGTGAGAATATCTAATCAGTGAAAGTGCACCCCCATCATACAGTATGTGCTTAATTATGAAAATACATGTCAGAGAATGGAAAACATCCCAGAAATATCACATGAATAAGGTTAATCAGTAATAGTTACCAGGACAAACATATAAGAGGTCTGACAATTATCACTTATATATGCAAGTTCCCAAGAGGTTCATTATTTGGTGATTGAAACGCTGGTACATCAGACACAAAAACCTAAAATAGGTCTGGTAGTTGCAACTCGAGGGTCACCAACAGGGTTAGATGGGAGCCCCCGGGGGGCAGCAGAGTCAACCTGAGGGGGCACTGACTGGGTTAGGAAAGGGTTAATGGCTTGGGTGTAAGGAAGTGGGTTGGTGTTATAACAGGGAGGAGTTAGGTCCTATATAAGGGATAGCAGCCATTTTAAGGGTCAGTCATTTTGTTAAAAGATTCACCTACCTTGATTTTCCCGCCCACCCTCCCTAATTTAATTTTAGTAGGATAGTGTTTATGCGTAGATTGCAAGGGTAGTGCACTTTAGGGAGAGTTTTATGTATGTTTGGATATGATATCCAGTTGGTTGTTGGTGTGTTTGGTGGTTCTGAGCAAGTTGGTAGCTCAAACCGGGTGGGAGGGGGATCTCGGTATGCCCCTCCTTTATATGTGTTTATGTGTGTTATGTGTTTTAGGTGTTTGGTTGTAATATTGTTATTACAAGTTTTGTTATCATTATGCAAATTATTTTATATCTTTTGGGGTGTCATTGCCAAGTTTATGTGAATAAAGGGTGGGGTAATGTTATACTAGGCAATGACAGATGATGTTATTTTAATAAAGATATGGCCATATTTAATAAAAGTATGGCCATAATTATTTTCCATAAATTCTGGTGTCTGTCGTTATTGGGGATTTTTAGGGGGCATTAACCCGAGAATTGACTATACCCTAGTCAAGACACTCAACGGTATCAGTGCTAAATGCCTAAAATGACAACCTCAGAATCAAACATAAAAGTATATCATGACAGAGCAGCCATAATCCAGTGATTACCATGACCATAGTTGTCAGATTAGCCATTTGCTTAAAACATAACTTTCAAATTCTGTCTGGCCATATATAGAATTCATATATTGAAAGAAAATCCCTTTTTCCTATGCATTCACCATGATTGACAAATTCTACACAAAGCAGCATGTAAATAATACATAAAAAAATGAATGAGAAACCTTATTTAAGGCCTCACCAATCTTAACATTAGTGAAACTTTATGGGAAGATCTGGAGACACATCTGCAGTAGCAAGGTTTGACATCACTGGGCTGGATCTTACATCATTGTACCATAGATGGAAATATCAGACATTCAACACCATTTTGTGCATGCATGAGTCATTTTGCGCATGTGTCGATTCCATTTTGAGTATGCACCAATGGTAATGCCATTTCTGCATGCATCAAGTGTCGGGGACGCACATCTTTGGTCGGATGATGGAAGATTTCTACAAGCATGCTTGTACCCAGAGGGTGCAAATTGAAGGTTTCAGAAAATAAAAGGATTCTCTATGAATCACTTAGTTATTTTTTTTTTTTTTTACTTCTGTTACGCATACCCAAGTAAGATACAAATTTAAAAAAATGTAAAAAAATAAATAAATGACCACCGTTGTCTTTTAAGTCGTTTCCATACATCTGTCCATCCCCTTTATGTGCTTTATCATAAAGGGGGAGTCTGCTAGTGAGTGCTCGTACCTGTCACAGCTCAGTGACGGTCTGTCTTGTGTTGTGTTTGTTTTTGTTCATTCTCAGATGTCACATATAGGGCACAGCTTACACGTCTCTTCACACCTGCAGGGGATCAGGTATGAAACCTCTGCTTACCTCTCCAACTTCCGCTCACCTTTTAACCCTTTTAGACACTAAGAAGGTGCATAGCTCTAGTTTTTAAAGTCAGGTTTCAATGATAAATACCCTTGTGCACAGGTTTGTCAAATACTTGATTCACTAACTGAATCAAATGTTTATAAAAGAGCATACAAAAAATATAATAATTATATTTATAATTAAAAAAAAATACATAATTCAGCACTAAATGGAGTCCCTGATTGAAATGGGGATATGATATCAGACTTTACATTTTTCTGACCAAAAATTATTATTTCCAAAATAAATATTTATGAATAATTACCTACCCTAATGAGGATTATATGATCACATAAGCTATACATGAAGGTAACACAAAATACAGAGATCTGTATATCATTCCACATAGAAATGCTCTCAGATCACTTATCTTTTTTCATCCTCTGACGGTAGTGCTGTAAAAGAACATGGTAATGCTATATAAACCAGGACAGTACTCATACTTGCACACGTGCAGCAGCGTTTACATGAATCGTCTATTGCACCAGATCGCTCTGTAGCATGGACAGATGCTGCTGTCACATAGAGCGGAGGAAAAGGAAACCTGAGGATAATTGGATTGCGGAATGAATAAGAATCATACCCTTGTTTTGATTTCTGCATTAAAAACAAACTAAACAAACAAACAAAACACAGTGTAACTATTTTTTTAAATACACACTTGAAGCAAAATGTTATATATAGTTCATATATAATCAAAGTAATTAATCAAGGTAGTTCCTGTGGGATTTACACCTTCAATATTTAATTTGTTTTTCCTGGACACACACACACACACACACACACACACACACACACAGCCTATATTATGCAGGGGAGTATGTAAAAGTTATACGTTTCCTGCAAAAGACAACTGACAGATCTAAGTAGCATACCTGTGCACATCCAGGCTCCTGTGCAATATATTTGTGTATATTTGTATATACACTGCAAGTTTAGTTATTATTTAGGATGCTTTGCTTTTTTGAAACCCTACAAATGTTGCATTTTAATCCTACCAGGTTACAACCAAAATGCTGAGTGGGGGGGTCAGTAAAAAAGCAGCAAACTTGATATTTGTGAGTAAATTAAACTGATATAAACACATTTGTATAATGATTAAACCTACAAATAAATAAATAGTCATGATCAAGTTGGAGCTGTTCTTTAAAGGGTCTCTAAACATTGTTTATACTATGAATGTAGATAATAAAAAAATAATCTCCTGTTAATGACATCACCTGTGACTTAATATACTAATTAATTGCTTTTCATTGGGTAAATGTATAATTTGCATACCGAATCACAAGGTGATGTCATAAACAGGAGACACCACAGACACAGTTTAAATACATGTATCTTTATCTGTGTATTTCAATTCCTCTTACACAGGGGTAGGCAACCTGCAGCCCTCCAGTTGCTGATGAACTACATTTCCCATAATGCTCTGTCAGATGAGAGGATATCAGAGGTGTATGGGAAATGTACTCCGACAACCATGTGGAGGGCCGCAGTTTGCCTACCTCTGTTATAACACAATATAAATATCATTTTTCGTTCTCTACATTCATAGTACAAGCAACGATTAAGTGACTGAGCCCCTTTAAGTTATCTGTTCTATAAAAGAATTAGAGGTCTTTATTTTTTTATTATCACTACATAACAAGTTTCAAGGCCGTTAGGTTAGACGCTATTAATGAAACTATAATAAACCACTAAGCTGTTTTATAAAATGTAAATTTTTTCTCACAGAAAACAATCTATTGTTACAATGTGGCCAGTGTAATAGAGACACTAGCATGTTTTGCAATCTTCATACAGCAGAGTGTAACCACTCCCATTGTGACTGCAGTTAGAGTACCGTAGTTAATGATACTGTAGAAGGCAATACAGTATGGGGATTTGTGTTAAAGGCACAATTAATTTCCATAAGAAAATGATGGTTTGATTACTCTGGCACTTACAGTCAGTACAGGATTCGCGTATCCGCTAATGGAAACATCCAGGTTTTTGGCAGAGGAATAAAGACACATATCTTCTAAAGTACCTTCTGCTGTTTATTAAATATTCTGGCTGCTTTATAGAATGTTATTTTAAACGTTTAGCTGCTATATTTAGAATACACAGACACTTTCCTATTAAAAAACAAACAATTGCATGTCATTATATACACACATACATTAATGGCACAATTTCAAAAATAAAAACTATTCATGTGTATTTATTTCCAAAAGAAAATGAGCTGTGTGTGTGTGCATACATACATTGTACAGGAGTCTGTACAGAGCACACAACAGCGATTGTTTTCATGTGTACCGCTCTTGTATTCAGATCTGCCAGTTCTTTGCAGAACATGCTCCACTGCAGAATGTAGGATGCACAGAGTATGCATGGGTAAAAAAACGGTGCGATACTGAAGAAGTTAAATATCACAAATCCTTGTTTCTATCCTGCCCTCTGGCTGTGTACGGGGCAGGGGGTCACCCAGGAAGCCCCATTCTGCCTGTAACCTGCACACAGGTGCACACCTGTATTGTTACTGACTGTCAGATACTCTCGAGGGGGAGGAAGGCTTTCTTTCCTTCACTTGATGGGCGTTTGAAGTTGACTTTGCACTTCCCTGTAATGTTACACCTGGTCTAATCACTTAAACCCACTCTTATCCCAACAATCTGCACCATTAAGGTGAAGACTCAGGATATTACGCCCAGAGCAGAGCAGCAATTAGCAGAGATGATACTAAGCACCACCGGTATACAACTATAGCTCTGTGAATATTACCTGCCTATTGTACATATAAGCTACACAATTTTAGAATCCAGTGGTACTTGTTATTTTCATACAATATACATTTTCCATAAGGATCCTGAATAAAGATGCAATACGGCACGTGCCTCAAGATTATACCATTTGCTAATTTATTCTTAATTTATTCTTTTTGTTTCAATTTTCTTTTAATAGTCTCCATTGCTACTGTTATGTTTGTTGGTATGTATCTTATATACATAACTGTAAAACAACTATTTAGATACAGCCATTCTATATTCACATGTATGGTCCATATATCTATATATATATATACACACACACACACACACACACAGATATGTGTTATACACACACACTCGAATATAAATATACTGCATACACACATCTATAGAAATATACTGATATAGAAGTAGAAATCAACTCACATGTATGTATCTATCTATCCAATAGTGTTCTGTAATGGATACAGAAAGAAGGTGGGGTAAAGGGTTAGGTATGTTTATTTTTTTATCTTTAAATAACAACTTTCAAGGTAGTGAGGTTAAAAAATATTTTAAAAAATCCTTAAGCAGTTGTAGATATTAAATATGTCAATAAATGTTTGCTTTTCTAATAGAACAAATATATACAAACACACAAATGTATAAAAAGAGATATTCTCAATATATAATATGTATCTATTACATTAAATATATGTATGAATGCATCCAGAAATATATATGGTAATCTGGCCTTTACAATTGACGTCATTGTTAAAATTGTTTTACATTTTCCATTAAAAATATGTATGATGCACATATGGATTTTTGTTTTGTTTACATGTATTACATATCACTGTCTTCATTGTAGAAACCAGTAGTGAGCTATGAGTGTAATTGCTGATAATGGCACTTTTAGTGATACAATATTTCCTATACACCTGGATATCGGTAGAGGGAGAGAAAGGAAGGCCTGTCCCAGCCTGTAACCCCTTCACATACATCCAGCCATGACAGATTCTTCCGGGACCCGTCCTGCGTGTGGATTAACCTGCACGCCTCATTTCACTGGCCCTAAACACTCAAAAACATCAAGAGGAGAATCTTACTACCAGGACAAGGGCGCTGTTCCCAGTACTATGTCCACCTGACCTGTCCTATGATCTGCATCCTTCCTTTGGATCAGAAGAGCTAAAAATACAAAACAAAACCTGTTTGCTATTCTACAAAGAGCAAAGCCTGAATCTAAAACATGGCTTCTTCACATACATGCACATGTAGAGGACTTGTCACTAAAAGTACAAAAAAAATCAGGCATCAAAAGGGGAGTTCCACCTGGTTTATTTTCTATATGTTGTACATCTTTCAAATATATGCGAAATGCACTTATTTTTAATTTAAAGTAATTTTAAGTTTTCCTGTGGTTCACATGAAAATAATTTGCTTTAAAATTCAGTATATTCCAAAAAGAGGGCTTGACTTGCCTCCTAAAATCCCTGGTGTTGTCTCCTTATTTTTTAAAATAGTTTTTGATAGAACTCTATGGCTGTAACATTTCCCTGGATCCTAAAAAAACCCCCCAGACTGGCTCCTAAACTGGTCTGGCCACGTCCTGCTTTGCATGAAACAGTACTTTCAGCTAGTGTAGAGGGGACTGCCTCTTTAATAGTGGTGTTGGCAAACCTGACAAGGTGAGGAGTTTTTCCAGATATTCATCCCTGATTGTTGCAGTTCACTCTTAGTGAATAGCTCCCATAGTATTGTGTCATGTGTCCTATGGTCTTAAGTGAGTGTTGAGACAAAAGCAAGAGAAACAGGTACGCACACATTTCTAACTAAGTTATGCTACCGAACCCATGTTGCTGGGATGAGAATTTAACACATGAAAGAAGTGGACATAATGGCAAGTGACGCTTTTATTTGCTACACGTAAAAACAAAAAAAAGTGTAACTATCTCTTTTTACGCCACTACATCCAACGTATAGGATGGAAACTAAATAATAATAATGTTATGACTCTGATTGGTCATCTGGTACTTTGCAGTGTAAATGTACAGTATAAAAAACACCTATACATTTTGTTAACAGAAAAGTAAGGAAATACTTCAGTTATAAGAAAGTATGTTATAAACCATGGGGTCTACTCAACAAAGAATTACAGGGAATTGAGACAGGAGTTCCAAACTTAAGGCCAAAGTAGCATTCTTGAGGAGATACTAGTTTAATTTCCCTATCTATATATCTTCTCTTGTCAGACCTGCCTTACTGACAGCATGATCAACCAAACAAAAGGTATTAATATGTTTTTGTTATTCCTGGCATTACTAAGCCATTTTCCCACCCATCCCAATACACAGACACCTGCTTTGCAACATAATGTAGTGATCCACCATGGACTGCTTTGTAAATGTGCACTTCCTAATGAGTGCTGGTGGAGAGTGTTAAAAAACACTCCACCCTCTCCTTCTTTTCAACATAGGTTGTCAGTGAAAGCTCAGGGGAAGCAGCTCTGCAAATTTGTGTTCATTCTTCTCCTTGCCCTGGCAAATTACATTGAAACCAACCCTGGCCCCTGTCCTAATACAAATGTCAACTTCTCTTTCAATAAGGGCCTCTCCTGTGTCCATTGCAATATACGCAGCCTTCTACCCAAAATTGATGAACTAAGAGCATGGTGTCAGGTGTACAAACCTAAAACTCTTGTCATCACTGAATCCCGGTTAAGCCCTAGAACCCCAGACTCTGCAATACAAATACAGGGTTATATCTGTTCCAGAAAAGACAGAAATTAGAGGGGAGGAGGTATTGTTTTATATATTCATGAGTCACTGAATTTCATAAACCTTTCTTTATCAAGTACCCCTTCTACTTTTGAAGTTATAGCCAGAAGAATATTACACCTATTCTCCAAACCTTTAGTACTTGTAGGGATCTATCGCCCACCAAATTCCCCTGCTCAGTCACTTACTGACATCAAAAATCTACTGGGTGATATTAGTGCCCAAAATAAGAAAAGTGAGCTGCTCGTATTTGGAGATTTCAATGTAGACTGGTTAGACCACAAAAATGTTAAATCATGCTCACTGTTCAAATCTATGAACCTAACCCAACTTATCTCTTCTCCTACTCGGATGAATCCCAACAGCTCTAACCATACGCTGCTGGATTGGGTCCTTTCCTCTTGTCCCCAAAGAATCCAGCAATCTGATATTCTACCCAATGTGTTCAGTGATCATTGCATAGTGTATTGTGTACGGAAAGTAAGACCCATCAAATCGAACCCTAGAGTAATTGTTACAAGATGTTTTAAGAAGTTTAATCTCCAGTCTTTTCTCAATGACTTGAGCAATTGTCTGTGGAGCAGGCTAAGCTTGATACCCGATCTGGACTCTGCAATTGAATATTTTCAATCTGAGTTCATGCAGGTCTGTGATAAACATGCCCCCCTGCGTAGAGTGAGAGTAAGGGGTGCCCATCTTCCCTGGGTCTCAGCTGACCTCTTGGAATTCCATTTCAGGGATGCTTTATGGTCAAAATGTAAGCAAACTGGCTCTGACCAAGATCACAATGCTTATCGGCACGTCCGCAATAGATGCAAGACTCAAACCAAACTTGCCAAGAAAACTTATTTCTGTGAACGGCTGAATAGAAATCTAGCCAACACGACCAAATTTTGGAGCGTCATAAAAAACATGTATGACCCTCCGCGCCGCTCAGAACCTACCACAATTAAGACACATAACGAAGTTCTAAAATCTCCAATGGCAATAGCAAATTAATTCAATAATCACTTTGTAGGATGCGCCACAGCTCTTATAGCAACACACCACAATGAAGATCATGCCACTTTTTCTATGGCAGACAAGTCACTACCGATTTCACCCCTGGCCAAACACATTGCTGAATTTGAATTTACTTCTATATCAGATAGTGAAATAGCAGCGCATCTCCTCAATCAAAAATTGAAATTACAGTGTGGGTCGGATCTACTTCCATCACTGCTGCTGAGGCTGAGTGCGCCTGTTACTGCGCGACCCATTGCCTGCTTAATCAATGCGTCCCTGTCCTCTGGTTATGTCCCCAAAGCCTGGAAAAAAGCCAGAGTTACCCCCATTCACAAAAATGGAGATGTAAACTTAGTGTCAAACTACAGGCCTATTTCACTGCTAACCATGCTTTCAAAAATCCTGGAAAAATGTGCCCATGATCAACTGTGCGAGTATTATCAACGCTCCAACTATCTAACCTCGCTTCAATCTGGGTTTAGGTCAAATCACTCCACGATAACTGCCCTTTTAAAGGTGAGCAATGACATTCAGAGTGGCATGGAGAGGGGTGAACTCACAGGTGCAGTTTTCCTAGACTTTGCAAAGGCCTTTGACACGGTTGATCATGAGCTGCTGCTGAACAAACTAAGTTGTTCCGGTGTAAATGAGAGGTCGCTCTGCTGGTTTCGTTCGTACTTGTCTGATAGAACCCAATATGTGTCCATGGCTGATACTGCCTCCCTCCCGTTGCCAATCAAGTGTGGAGTGCCTCAAGGATCCGTTCTTGGGTCTCTGCTATTCTCGCTATTTATAAATGATCTACCTTCAGTGTGTGACCTGGCTCATGTGCATATGTATGCTGATGATACGGTCATTTATACTTGCGGTACTCATCTATCGCAAGTGGAGTCCGTGCTACAGGATCAGTTTTCTAAAGTTGAAAATTGGATAGCTAACAACAAATTATTCCTCAATGCTGAAAAAACTGTGTCCATGTTGTTTGGCACAAAGGCCAAACTACTTAAATTAAACAATCCTCAATTGACCATCAAGACCAAAACCAGTTATAACCTGACCCATGTAAATTCATATAAGTATCTTGGTATGTGGCTAGATCCAAACCTATCTTTTGGTCTTCATATTGATAAGCTTGTGTCAAAGCTATATCCTAGGATCGGCTTTCTGTATAGAAACAAATCTAACCTAGATTACACGGTAAGGAAACGTATTGTGCAGCAAATGTTAATGCCGATCCTAGATTATGGAGATGTTGTGTATGATTCTGCCTCGCAGACCCATCTCGGTAAACTCGACACTATGTACAATACATTGTGTCGTTTTGCACTACAGTGTGATTATAACACACATTACTGTAAAATGTTACAAGAGTTAAATTGGCTGACGCTTGCCTCCAGGCGTACTCTCCACCTAGCTTGATTAGTGCACAACCACTTCTCTGGAACGCTTCCCCCCTACCTGAGCGGCATGCTCGCTCTTACTCCCTGCACATCCCACAATCTCAGATCCTGCACCAACCCTTCACTAGCGATTCCCCACTTCAAAAAGGAAGCAGGTAGAGGTGCGTTCTCTTTCAGAGCTCCTCATATGTGGAATAGCCTTCCCGTTTCTGCTAAATCATCATCTACTCTAAGATCCCTGAAAATAAGTATCTCCCAAATCCTCAAAACAGATTGTACCTGTTATTAGTTTACAAACTCTTTTGTATACTGTACACGTTGTACCTTTTTTGTATCAATAATGATTTGCCCTGTATGTTCTCCTTCCAACTTGTTTAATATATGTATCTATTTATTTTTGAATCTACTGTTAAATGTGTAACTCCATTCTGGACTGGGTCCCCAGGACATACTTGAAAACGAGAGAAATCTCAATGTATTCTTCCTGGTAAAACACTTTCTAAATAAATAAATAAATAAATAAATAAATAAATGTCTGCACAGTCTCAACATTACACATGTATGCAGACGACACCATAATCTACACCAGTAAACCAAATCTACCATAGCTTACGTAACTTAGACTGTGCTCCAAGAGCAGTTCACAGACAGAAAAATGGATCACAAATACCAAGCATTACATATTCCTCCACTGCTGGCTGCTTTTGAGCTGCCTGTAGTCGACTTTCTGGATTGGAATCCACTTCTATTTCAAAATCAACAACCCACCCAGGCCTCTTCCACAACATCCAAGGAGATCTGCCCGACCATGTCTACATCACCGGCCTGAACATCTCTCACGTCGGCCAGCGGACCCAGAGGAATGATGTTTTGGACTTTGCAACAGGCCGACTATATTTCTTCAATTTCCGCCTTGTTCCCCCACAAGTCAGGACCAGATGATGGACCGCTCTTCCTTGCACCCCATTGCCATAAACTTAATGGGCATACTAACAATGGCATATTAATGGAAAAATTGTCTGTGGCATATTAATGGCCAAACTAACAGTGGCATATTTTAATGGGCAAACTAATAGTGGCATAATCACGGGGAAATATTAATGGGCAAACTCGCTGTGGCATAATAATGGTCATACTGACAGTGGCATACTAATGGATATACTGCAAATCTGGGTATTGGAGCAAAGTTCTGAGTGCAAATCTGGGTGTTGGGGAAAAAGTAATAAGTGCAAATCTGGGTGTAGGGGCAAGGTCCTGAGTGCAAATCTGGGTGTTGGGGAAATGTTCTGAGTGCAAATCTGGGTGTTGGGGCAAAGTCCTGAGTGCAAATTTGCGTGTAGGGGCAAAGTCCTGAGTGCAAATCTGGGTGCTGGGGCAAAGTCCTGAATGCAAATCTGGGTGTTGGTGCAAAGTTCTTAATGCAAATCTGGGTGTCAGAGCAAAGTTACGATTGCAAATTTGGGTGTTGGGGCAAAGTTTTGAGTGGAAATCTGGTTGCTATTGGGTGGCACCCAAAAACATTGTATTTCGCAAAATGGAGGCGCCCAGTCACACTTGTTTAGTAAAATATTTTATTAATAATAAACTCACATAAAAAAAACAAAAGACATATGAAATCAACAATGCAAAATAAAAAAATAAAACCTTTTCATTTTTTGGTGGGAGTGTCCCTTTAACAAAATAGTACCTGCAGCAGAAAAAACAGTAAGGTGCAATGGAAATATCTACAGTGGGTATCTATATTATGTTTTCAAATGCAGAATACATTCAATCTTAAAGTGGATATGCATTCTGAGGAATAGAAAACATATTGTGTTAAACTAGAAAAAAAGATCAATGCATATACGAAACACCAACGTGGATTTCAAATGACAGAGGTTATAAAATCTAGCCTTTTGTCAACGAAAGTTCAAAAAAATCTTCTACCAATCGTCTTATATATATATTATATGTAAGCTATTAAAGCACACTGTATCAACACTGATATACACTGTTACATGCACTAACCAATTTGCACTTTATATTAGAATTATTTAGTCATGTGGCACATTTCAATTATCATGTATATGAAGTCATTTGACATTTAATTTCATTGGTCTAATATTAGTATTTAAAACACTGTTTCACTTTATTTGAAAACATTTATGATTAAATGTTTCTAGACGTGAACTTCGTAAAGTGTCTGTTGTACCCAATATACGTGTGCACTTTATACCTCCATCATAATTACATTTATCATCTTGTACTGGATTCAAGAGTGCTGGTGTATTTTTAGTATTCATCGGTGAAAGTAGAATTGGCCATCTGTGATACAATATGAAGGAAATCTAAGCTTTCATCAGCAATCAGTCATAAGCCTTCTTAACGGAGCTAGTCAAATTTAAATTCAGGAATACACGGCAGTAGGGGTTGATACATTTATTTATGTAGGAGCTAACTCAGAACCCAGATTTCGTCACAGAGGATAACTTGCATATTAAATGCCATGCCACACGTGAGTTAAATGGTTATAGACGTTTAGGTTGAAAAAAGACTTGCGTCCATCAAGTTCAGCTCTTATGTGCACCTTACTTTTTTTTATTATTGCACACAGTATATTAAAACATTTATTAAAGTACTTCCAATTCATTCTGACTGTTACGTTTAGATTCTACCATTAGCTTGGAGGAAAGACGTAACAGGGGGGATATGATAGAAACATTTAAATACATAAAGGGAATCAACACAGTAAAGGAAGAGAGTATATTTAAAAGAAGAAAAACTACCACAACTAGAGGACATAGTCTTAAATTAGAGGGGCAACGATTTAAAAGTAATATCAGGAAGTATTACTTTACTGAGAGGGTAGTGGATGTATGCAATAGCCTTCCAGCAGAAGTGGTAGAGGTAAACACAGTCAAGGATTTTAAGCATGCGTGGGATAGACACAAGGCAATCCTAGCTATAAGACCGGGAACGGGGGACTAATAAAAGTACTCAAAAACAAATTGGGCAGACTAGATGGACCGAATGGTTCTTATCTGCCGACACATTCTATGTTTCTATGTTTCTATTATGAAGTTGGGCCAGCTAATCAGATTTGTATTTGAGAAAAGCAAAACCCACCTAGTTGGAGTAAAACCAATGACATTTGCTTAGCTGTAGACTTGTCTTCAAGTGAATAAACACCACTGACTGTTGCATATGTAATTCCATAATAAAATACACATTTAAGATATATAGGAATGTTTGATTAATGCAAGCGGTAATATTTGTCCACTCTTTTGTTACTTGTACCCTAAGCAGTAACTACGCTCAGTCACACTATCTGAATAGCTGCCATTTACATTCTATTAACCTGAATAGATCATAATTTAACTCCTACTTCTGATACTTTACATATTCAGCTATTATCTTGGAGCGACATATAACTTTTACATGATGCCCTGCAGAATATATCATTAATGCAGTCAGAAGGAAATTGATTGAGGTAATTTTGGAGCATGGTATAAAAAACAAGCCGTACACTTGGTGCGGGGAAAAAACTGCAGACCTGTGCAATATTTGTATGTACACTTTGCAAGTATAAGTATCATTTGGGATATTTTGTTTCAAAAAATAATTTTAATATGTTGCTTTTTTCCATCCCAGGCTCCTGCTAAACACTGAATACTGAGTGGGAGAATCAGTAGAAAGTGCAAACCTGATATGTGCAATATGAGTGCGTGGTCATTTAATATTACTGTTACCAACGCAAAGTGTTCCTTTTACTGCATACCAGAGGTCCATTACATTAGGCTCATTTGTCTGGCCTATTGACCATGATTGCAATCCTAACTGATGTGATTGGTTTAGAATACCAAATGTACAATCGGAATACAGCTGTGATTTCCGACGTGTCAGTTCCTCTTTTCTTGTTCTCTCATTCCCATGCCATTCCCAGATTTCTCTAAATGACCCTCGCTTTTCACATACACATAAGCCACTTTGTGTTTTAGCATATACATTTTTTTTTTTTTTTACCTGTGCCGACATTTTAATCTTTGCCAATAATTTCCTATGTAATCACATCAATAACCAAGAGGTGATGTGGATATCAATCTTATTGTGGCAGGTTGTGAAAACTTTTATATACTGTTGCCATGAATAAGTAACAGCATTTAGTGTGGACTAAAAATGTATTTAATAAACCATTAAAATAAATAATACATATTTAGTGCTTATTTGAGTTGTGTTCAACTTAAATATATTGAGAGCAAACACAAGCACTGTCTGATAATCAGTAATATCAAACATACAGTTATCACTATGTGCAAAGAGTAAATCTAAACCTGATCTTCTCTTATATCTGGGGAGAAGACCTCGACATTAGGCACTGAAATTCCAACACTTCATTTTTTTTACTACTTACGAGTAGTATTTTGATAGACATTGTCCCATACCTCTCAAGTTGGTGTCTTTTCCTACAACTCTTGACCTGCAATTTTTTAAATTCAACTTTTATTTTGCATGTTATTTCAATTGTCTATTTTACCAACATACAGAATCTTGCAAATGCTCCACTCATTACTAACAAGTTGCTATTTTTGCTACTTCTGCTATTTTTGCTAATTGCCAGCCATATTTTTGTTGTACATGATTCAAGTATTTTAGTGATACACTTTTTTTGTCAGGCAGCGATCTCTACCTGTTCAGTTATTTCTCCTACCTCTAATTTGTATTTCTCTGCTGTTTTTATTTTATATATATATATATTGGGAATTTAAACCTGTAGATTTCCTGAAGATAGTTTGCCTGTGACACTCAGATTCCAGACTCTGGCTATCAGATATAAGATAGCTTATGATTAAGCGCTAGATGTGCGAAACGCGTCAAGCTTGAACATCAGGTTTGCACTATCTCCACTGTCTGCTGCTTGTTTTTTTAAACTCTTTTTGGGATTTGTGAATTCACCGATTAAACACATTTTGCTTTTATTTGTGGCACTGTGAGTGCCGTTTTTGTATTTCTACCAATCCTCTATCAAATTTTGAAAAGCTCAAACACTGCAGAAATGTTTATACGGCCATTGTTCAGAAAGACACAATTTTTTTAAAAGTCCAGCCATGAAGAGGTTAACTCAGGTGATTAGCTGTGCTCTGGGTTTTTTTTTCAACATCTCACATTTGGATACAGACAGACCCAAGGCTATGAACCAATAATCAATTATTTACACTTTGCCTCATCTTATCCATCATACTTTCCCACTACTCTGTTAATATATTTCCCCATAGTTTATATAAATAATGCATAGTTAGGTACCAATTGTACATCTATAATCCCTCTTAGATACCCATGTAGCTACTCCACCTCACCCAAGTGCTCTATCACCATTTGTTTATCTATTCCCCACTTCTGTTTTTTTGACTCTAACCTTGTTTGAACCTTGCCCTACTTACCTCTTTTTTTTCTTTGTGTAAGAGTATGTCACCAGTTGCTTGTATGTTTTGTTCTATTATAAATAGTATGTGCATTGTCAGGGGATGATGCTATAGTCCAAATGAGTTTCTTAGGCTGTAGAATCACAAGACCACAATATCTAAGGCTAAGTCTTGCATTACCGCTTCACAAGATACTGAACCAAAATGCAATTCTTGACAAAGCTCTTTGATGGGTAAGAACTGCATGAATGGAAAATTGTAAGGAGAACTGAGTGATCAACATTATCCAAAGCCAGGGAGGGCTGAAAATCAAATGACCCCCTATGCTTCTCTGAATATGCACTATTTTTCAATATTTCTAGTCAATTCTCTTGTCTACCTATCAATATCTATACATTATCTGTCGACAAATCGGTCTTGCAAGATTATGTGTGTCTATCTCTGACGCTATCAGGTGGGCAGATGAAGTTTGGAACCAAGGCAATCTTAATTGTCCCCCCCCCCCCCCCCCATTATCCAGGCCAACTATTGCTGTTCCTGTCCAAAGCAGCACAGATATTAAGAAGAGGTTTACTTCATAGAAGTGGCGCAGTATTTTTAACATTTGCTTTTAATAAAGTAGCACGTTTTAAAAAAAGCCTCTAGTGTCACTTTAATAAAGTTTTTCACCAATAGTTTAAAAGCAGAAAGCAAAATAGATAAAGTAGTAATTGTTTGGAGGCGTAGGGCCAAGTATGGTCTTCATGTGAGAACATAACACTTTTATACATCACAGTTATAATGAGAAGCTTATCTTAGAGCCCCTGATAGGATGTAGTATTTTTCTTTTGATTGTGTGGCCGTACTTTGCTGTGCTGTGAATTGACTCATCCTGATGCGATGGCAGACAGGTCATTAAGAGCGAAAGTGCAGAGTTCTTTACATTGCACACTTATAGTTGTCTACATGGTAATAGTAAAAATAGAACAAGAATACCATATCTTTCAAGCTGTTGAAATCCTCCTTATTCTAATTCCAAACTGGTGACAATATATTCTCGAGTCTTTGCAAAGTAGTTAAGAAAGGGAGTGAAATAAACTGCCAGGTGCGGTAATCTGGTGGAAGAATTTTTATCATATTACTTAAAAAATGGAAGGTGAAGAGTTAGAAGTCATAGTGATCTTTCAATACCACTCATTGGAAGCTAAAGAAATTCCCACTGATAGTGCAGACAGAGTAACCCATCAGTGAAAGATCTAATCATTGTTAGGCGCTATGACGGTGATGACTATGCAATAAACTTAACCAGATAAGGACTTGTTTAAGTTTTAAATCAAAGCGAAATTATATAATAAACCCACTTCTCAGTCAATAGCTTATATGTTTACGAGTAAGCACAGTGGTGACCGAAATGCATCACAATGTTGTCCTATAAGCTCTGGCTCTCAGGCCATGGTATGGCACTAATAAAACATAACATAATATTGGCTGAGAAGGGCTTTATTATGTCGGATGAGTGGACATTCATTTTGATTTATTTGTATTGAAGGGTTAGGCCCAGCTTCTTAAGTCCACCTTGTGAACTAGCTCCAACTATGACACATATTTTATTTTAGGGCCCAGTGACTACCTTTTTCATTGAACACATTCTATGTTGCCTTTCCAATAGAGACTGTGAACTTACCCATTGCCTACCAACTGATTTCACTCAGACACATTAGACCTCTTATGAGTAACAGGAATATGCATGTATGAACCTTCAAAGTGTTTCATCTGGAATACTGATCTGACATTCTACAACATCAGCTAATGAGCACATGGGTGGTTAAGTCAGTCAGACCATGCCGTGATTGGATGGCCCTCCTCTACAGGCATGAGCGTCAACATCTTGGAATGGGGCAGAGCTATGGCATTTCAGAAACATCAGACACATTTCTGAGAATAGATCCTAATTAAAATCTTTGTGATTTTTTTTTCTTTTTTGTCCTTGTATTTAAAATATATATAAAAATTCTTGGGTTTACTATTACTTTAAACAATCACTTCGAATGAGTGTTAAAAGGAATAATAAATGCACATTAAATCAGACATTTCAATACAAAATATGCATTTATTACTTTATTCTTTTTGTAGTCATCTCCCCAATTCTCCAGCATCTCTTGGCAGTCAATCAAAGGGCAGAACACCAGATGCACACGCCAGTGCATTAGGAATTCCTATGCTGCTCTCTGGTAGGGCATAGAGACTCAGTGTGTATTTCCCCCATTATTTTCAGTGGGGGAAACACATGGCATGTACATTTCTAAAAATACAGCTGTTCCTCAGAACTTGAAAAAGTTAGGTAGGTAGTGAAATATGTACAAACCTATCCTGGAGTGTGCAATAATAGGGCATACTTTATGCAGCGCACTCAAGAAATGTGCAAAGAACATTTCTACTTAGGGTTCATGCAGTTCCATACGACTCATATTCTGAATGTATCTTCTTGAAAAGTGTCTGTATAATTTTTTTTTTTTTTTTTTGCATGAACAAAATATATTTAATACTTTTATTATTACCTTTTTTTAGTATAAAGATAAAGCACTGATTTACAGTTACATCTTACAGTTTTGTTTTTTTTCCAATTTGTTGGTCAAATGTAAACCCTTGAGGAGTTTGAAAATACTCAGGGTCATTGTATGCAAGTGTAGGTCAACTTTTCTGATTCTTATGTTTCCATAAGTCCTTAAAGATGTCAGTTGCGGTATCTTTAACACTTGCCCCAGTGGGACTTGTGTGTAATAAAATGCCTTCATCATCGAAGAATGTTAGGATCGTAACTGTATAGCTGATGTTGCCATGAAGTGCAGGAATCCTTTCCATTGGATCTTTTGCTGATATAACCTCTCTAGTGATGAACGGTACAATTGAATACAAATGTTTAAAGACATTATGAATTAAACTGACAAACTTAGGAGCCAGTGAATTGGTCCATCCATAGAGCTTTATGGAAAACAACCAGCAACATTCTTGTCCTCAACCATTTTCTTTCTTCTGTGCTTCTTACAAGTAGCTCACTTCTTTTCTCATATTATACAGAAATAACCATTTTTTTGTAATCTATCTTTTTCCCCCAAAAATTGCAATTGTTCTAGATTTCATACTGTATTTATAATCACTGTATATATATATATATATATATATATATATATATATATATATATATATATATATATATATATATAAATATATATATATATACAGTGATTATAAATATATATATATATATATATATATTATTTTCCTCAATTACTGTATTACGATGTAATATGAAATTCATGTTTCAGTGAATAGCTCTTTTGCAGTTATTATAGTAGAGTACTAGTATTATAGTAAATGAGTACCTTTCCTCATGAATGGTGCATTGATTTGAGCATAGTAATTGTGTCAGAACCCTCCAACACTGGGGTCCTTGGAGAGAAACAGTGGCCCTCCTCCTCTCAACAGTCTATGGACCATGTCTGTGTGTGACACTAGTTATGGGGGTTCACATTTTGGGGCATCCAGCAGCCCCCTGTCTTTATTACAGCTGGACTTCAAACACAGGGTGCCCAGGACTAGTTCACTAAAGATGTCAGCCAAGCCACTGTGTTCCCCAAGCTAAGATTGTCTCCTGTCCTTCACACTCCAGTCTCTCAGGAGGTGTTAAGGAATGTTATTATGTTACTGTTACAATATGTTAAATATCCAGTTGCTTTTACACTTATCAAGCACTATAAAGGTTGTTTACACATAGTTTTGTTTAACTCTTTTGTTTTATTTGTATTGGTCAACATTATTTTATGTATTTAAATTTTTTTAACAGTTGAACACTTAATAAGGTTACTTAAATGTTGTAGTTTCCCTGATGCTCTGTTTCAAGTACTGCATACATTGCAAACACCTGTTCAATGCCAGAGGCCAGAACCTCTTCTCACTGGAGAAGGAACTTATCTGGTTCATCACACAGATGTGTAAAGCATCTAGCACTTTCCGGCTCCTATATAGACCCATATATCTGGCAGCCACTTCTTGATAGTACTTATTGACAGTTATCAGTTCCTTCAAGGGTAGTTTAAAGCTGGGCAATCCATCACTGTCAGAGAAGAAAGGAGTAAATATATGCCCCTATCCTGTCCGGCTGGAAGGTCCTTGTTTGACACAGAATCCCACAGGTTACTGATAGCACAAGAGTTTGGAGATGGTGCTGTGTTTACACCAATGTCTAGTCAGATAGGTTGTACACAGTGACCTCCACTATAAGAAAGTGCTGAAGACTCTCCATGGAGAAAGATCAAAGTGACTGTTGAGAGAGGAGGAATTTGCACCTTCTGTTTACATCCTGAAACTTTACACAGTAGCAGATTTTGTGAATGGCTGATGCATCATTAATCAGGAGATCCTGTGAATATGAAGCAAGAGGAATACACAGAAGTGAACAAAACATGTTTCACAGATATAAAATTAAAACAGCATCTCTTAAAGGGAAATTGTTTTAAAATTATGCAGGGTTGATGTTAATGTTATACAACGTAATGATGCCCATTGTGCTTGGTGATGTCATGATGATGTCCATTATAATGAGCTCCACAAAGTTGTGAGGCCAGAGTATGATAGGATAACATCCGGCACATACTAGACACAGTGTTGTTATTCAGTATACAAGGTACACAAATGGTTTGCCACTTCTGACTAATGGGAAATGTATGACAGCACACATTCTTGTTTTCATCTAATAGGTACTTGGGTTTGGGATGGGAAATAGCCTGATTCTCTCTTGAACCTATTGGCTCCTTGACCCTTTTTTAGCAACACATTGACGAAACAAGCAGGGTTGCCAACTGTCTACAAAGTTACTGGCAGTCAGTAAAATAACGTGGTAAAAACTGAGCCTATCCAGAAGCAGATTTCAGTTGCCAGTAGAAAGTATTGTCGATTTATGTCAGTCTTCAATCACTGAGCTCAGTTATTAGAAAGGAAGAAGGATGAACAATATACTGGTGTGATAGCTCAGTGGTCTTATGTGCCAACTACACAATCTATTCGTCAGGGTTGGACTCTTAATTCCCAGCATGATCAACTTAACCCTTCATCCTTCTGAGGTAGATAAAATGAGCACCATTAAATTGTTCTGTCACCTGGATGTTGGCCAATAGTAACATCCCCAGGATTAGAGAATATGTTCAACATACCTTTCATGGTTAAATACTTTTTTCATTTTTTGTATCCAAAATGCTTGACCAGAGGTATTTCATATAACGGATAATTTTGGATAATGAACCAGTCTCGTCAATAAGGTATATTAAAGCGTCTCAGTTCTCATGAGATACAGTAATATCAATGCACATACTGTATGGATCAAATAAATCATCTGTAGCTGTGATATAAGACATCGTTGGCAACCTGCCGTTGGTGCGTCAGGCATGCACACATGCCATTGTATTACCCTTTGTGGGCGTGGGGGAATATGAGCATGCATGGAAAGGCTTTATCACAGCTTAAGGGGGCCGAACACTTAATAACCTGTTCTTTGCTTGCATTCTAACATGTTTGTGTGGAAGTTGCAAAATCCTAAGAAATGTTTGGATGACGGATCATTTTGGACAACGATTTCTGGATAAGGTTTACTCAATCTTTAATATAATACTTACAATCCTTAGATCTATTTTAAGGTGAACCTGTCATCCTCCAAACACACAATCTTTAAGTTCAGAGCACCAGTATATATATATATATATATATAGATAGATTAAAGGGTCTACTCAATAAAGAGAGAATTGCAGGGAACTGCAAACTTTAGACCAATCTAGACGAGCTGGAAAAAATTGCCAATGCAGCTGAATGGGAGAATGTTTCCAACTCACTTACTTTGGCCTTAAGTGTGGAATTTTGCCTCTGATTTCCCTTCAGTTCTCGCCTTATTGAGACCCTTAAGAGACACATTTATGCACGTTATTTTTCCGCCTTCAGCAGCATGAATGTCCGAATCCACCAACCTGGCAGAATTTCATTCTCCAGCCCCCCCCCGGTACATTTTAAAGTAATTAGCTGTCAGTAAGAAAAGTAAATCGGTAAATATTTTAACACATCATGAGTAAAACTTATTTTTATCAGTTGGCAGCCCTGGATACCAGGTGGTTAGAGGATTATGTCAAAGGCAGCTACACAGCCAAAAGATAACAAAGCTGCCTACCACCATATGAGCACTGCTAAATGTTTACAAACTACTTTTGCATTTATTTAAAGCTGTTTTTAAAATGGGGTTTGATCCAGCACCTGCCAGCGCCTTTCCTCTCCTGTGCACCAGACACCAGTCTCATGTGGCTGGGGGAAAAAATGTGGAGCTAAATGCTGAAAGTATATATATGATAAACAAATAACAAAATAAACCAATCAGTGATGCTCAGTAACATCATTCCTGATAAAGTGCCTTTGAAAAATGAAGCTTAATGATGTACACGCCCATCACAGACGATACCGGAAATGAATGTTTAGAGTGCTCTGCTTCAATGTTTCTGTAATATCTTAAAATGCATATAGGTTTTAACAAAACTGTGCCAATTGGTTATTTATCATGACGTTATTGAGCAGTATTTTTAGTTGGTCCTTGGAATATTTATATAACGGCAAATTTCTTTTTTGATAAGTTTTATCGGCATTCCAGTACAAATAGTCTAGACCAATGGACAAATGTGTTTCTTTAAAAAGTGTACACAAACATTGTATTGCAGTAAGTATATGTAGACTGCTCCCATTTTATACATGAATGTGCAAAACATTTCTACATTTTCCAGTACAAATGTAGTGGCTACTGTGAATACCAGCCACCAGTCTCATGTGGCGGAAAAAATATATGTGTATTTTAAAAGGCTGACCTTTTTCTGTTAGAGATTGGTGGTATCGGAGAAAAACAAAATCTAATTTAGATTTTGATTGCAAAAATGTGGTTTGATCTTTCCTGGATGGTGAGGCTTCCCTGCATTACTGCAGAATTAGATCCCTACATCTCATCATGTATCAGGTGATTTTATCTGCTTGCTGACAGTCTCATTTAACTTCAAATCTGTCAGCACACCAATAACACTAGTACTTTTGGTGTTACTGTGTTAAAAGCATGGTGACTGGCAGATAGAACCGACAGCCGTTCCCACACACTGAACCCTACAAGCACGTGGGAATTGCACAGTCTGTTTGACAAAATAATGTTTAATACTTTGTTTGATCAAGTCCTTCACTGATCAGCATCTTTTCTCTCTTAGTTTGGCCATGCTCATATGTCTCCCCAGGTTTGTGTACAGAACTGTTACTTGTGGGTCTCTTGGATGCTCATGAGGTAACAAATTTGCTGCCAGTATTCCAAAAAACAGATTAATACAGTTCCAGACGTGTGAGTTTGCTGTACCACATATAAGATTACAATGCAAATTAACGAGGGAGTAAACCCAAATGTGTTTCTTTTAATGAAGACCACTTCTGTCTTATTAAAAATGTAATTTGAATGCTGCACTGATACCATTGACTGTACCTTTCAAAAGATATTTAGACCTAGTAAAAGTAAAGCCTAGGGAGCATCCATGGGATGGAGCAGGGCTCAGTGGCAGCATACTGCACACAACCAATCAGTGGGATGGAGATGATGATCAGTTGTCAGCAATCAGTGCTGCCCGGTCAGGGAGAAAACGCTCTGCAGGATGGAAACTTGGAGGTTGGTATTTGACTTCCAGACTAAGGGCCAGATTTATCAAGGCAAAAAAAGGTGCTGTTTCAAAAAAGTGCTAAATGTAGTGCAAACTGCTATAGAATTCCATTGGTTTCCATGGTTATTACTACTATTTTAGCACTTTTTCCTGAAATAGCACCAGTTTTGTCTTGATAAATAAGGCCCTACATTGAAATCACATCTGAGTGGTGCTCCACAGGTGACCTGTTATTTGAAGAGTCTTAAAATTGACAAATATGGCAAGCCTAGTGTCTTAGGGCTCTGTCCTGTGTCCAATTTCATTTTATAACATTTTGGCAAGCTCCCTCTGTAATGATTTTGCAGACTGGAATGCATATCGATTCCCTACTAGGCAAAGAGTGGAGGACCGAATTTAATATGTTGTTCATTGATCGGCACCAATTTTAAAAGACGGTGTCTCGGAACTAGAAAAAGTACAGAAGATGGCTATATAGTACGAGTAAAACAAGCATTTATCAGTGACAGATGACTAGATCTGGGGAGAAAAACGGGAAACTGCTTCAGCATCAACTTGATGAACTTGAGGTTAGTTTTCCTCAAGTCTGGGGGTCATAGTCTGTATCAGTTATGGTGAACCTATGACACTCAGGAGCCTCAGAGGTGGCACATAGCATCCAAGTACATTGTCACCATCAACATAATTGGAGCTAAGTGCGGTACATGAGGGATGGGGAAGGAAGGGAAAAATAAATTAAGCAGAGTCTGCAATGGTAATGGGAGAGGGAAGCATAATCTCAGGGAAAATGTAATTTGGGGATCTTTAACTTGGTATCCTGTAGCCCCCAGATAAGGTCGGGGAGGGGCAATCATGACAGGGTGCTGAGGGGATATGTTCAGCCTATAGTGGGAGTTAGTGGAGGAGTTGGGAGACAAGTTAGGAACAGGAAGTTTGGGGGCCATTTTAGGAAAAGTTTTTTCCCCTACCTGTTGTCCCACCCACCCTCCCTATTTTTTCTGGTTATGAGTTATTTATTTACATATCACAGCGTTGGCTGGAAGCTTGCAGAGTATCCAGGAGGGTTACTGGAAGAATGGATTGGGGAGAGTCAATCGGGACTCTGGTGTGAGGTTCGAGGGTAAAGTGGTACCTCGAACCTCAGGTATTGGGGGCATTGGTATATGCCCAGAACATGGAGTTATTCAGCAGCCAACTGGATACTCGTGCAAGCTTGGTCGGTTTTTCTGTTATATGGAATGTTATGTTTAGTCATTTTATAATACGGATATATATGTGTGGAATGTATTTATATAATGTAATGTAATGACTATTTATAAAGTGCTGTGGCTGTTATTTTACCCCACAGTTTGGTTTTAAGTTCAGTTATTTCTAGGCAAATACATATCCTCAATGATAGAAGCTAACATGTCATGCAGAACAATGGGCACTCAGGTCTAAAAACATTTGCCATCACTGAGCTCTATTCTTATGTTATTATTTTACCGATATGTTGCTAATAAAGTTGAACTGCGCCAGTACCATGAGGATTTAAAAAAAAAATACATTGCTTTGCAAGGGTTAAAGTAATTTATCCATAACCCATACAACACCCTAAACATTTGGCAAATTAGACTCCATTTCGCTTTCTTGTGACCTGTTTGAATTTTGATTTATTCTGTTTGAACAAATACCTTTGTCACATAATGAAAAACTTTACTTTCCTTTCAGATTTCAAGGATTTAATTGATGCGCAGAGTGACAATTAACCCCTTGTTTTCCTTGAAGATCATTGTAGGCTATCTCATTGTTAATTGATCCACTGGTTTGCTGAGTGCTAATCCCTGAAGTTAGATGATGTCCACCACTAACCCTAGAGGGCATTAACTGTCTGCTCCCAGGTGTTGCTGAACTGTCACAGGAGCCGGCTGGCCGGTATGAGAAGAATCCTGGCTGCCCCTCACAGCTGTCCAGAGCTATTGTATGAGGGGGTCTCACAGCTGCACCCCCTACCCCCATCCCATTACAGGAGCCAGTGACAGACAGCTCACAAACGTAGCCACCTGGCCTCCATCACCCCCGCCCAGATGGAAAGTGGGACTCAGCAGCAGCACTTAGCTCTCCAACCGGGCGGGCGAGGTCTTGAGATCTGACGGGTCACCAGGGAGAGGAGGGGGGGAGTTCTGCAGGAATGTGTCAAAGCTGCACCTCTCGAGGCTAATTGTTACACTATCCTAATGTCACTAGAAGCTTTACACCATCTCTGCTAGATATCAGCAGAGAATGCAGCACAGAGTCTAGCTAATGAGTAGCTTGCACCCTTTGTGCCAATTAATGAGCCTCTGTACTAACTATTTGTGAACAGTTTAGGCTTTCTCACAATGTAAGCTTTAGACTGTCTAGTCTAATTTTTTTTTTTTTTTAAATTTTTTTTATAAAAGCCACACTGGAAAAAAATGCTACATTCCCTGGCTCTTCCTCCTACTGCCATATATGTTCCTGAACCTGAGTCTTCTGTGCCATTGACATGGACTTGTGACTAAACCTACTCTAGATGCATGGGCATGCACTGTAACATCCCATTGCATGCATATTTGTAGTGCGCTGCAGACAATCCTGTGAAAACCTGGAAAAATCTCTTCTAGTCATTGAGTCATATTAGCAACAAACAATATTGCTTTATTTCTCAGTTAGTTGCATATTCTGCTATATATTCTTAATATGTTAAACAGCAATACTATAGGGTCTACTCAACAAAGAGAGAATAGCAGATAATTGAGACAGGAATTTCACAATTAGCTACTTTGGCCTTGGAAATATTTGCCCGTTCAGCTGCGTTGGATAACTTTTCCAACTTTGGCCTGAAGTTTGACATTGACAACTCAAATACCTGCAATTCTCTCTTTGTTGAGTAGACCCTCATCTCTCTGTACTAATGTTGCAGAAACAAAATAGCTGTAAGTATAACTCTGCACACATTTCCCACTTCTTCCAGAGATTTATTTCATTAGCCAACACAAAAGCTTTGAAGTGAGATTTTTCAATGAGATCCTCTTACTCTGTGTGACAATCCTGTAATAACCTACAGCTGAAAGTGCGGGGGCTTAGATGTTGACAGGAATCAGACTCAGAGGGGAAAAAAAAAACTACTGAAAGATTGAATCCTTACACCCCCAGTAGTGATGTCACACATGCAAGGGGGGGGGGGGGGGGGGGGTCACCTGTGATCTTACAATCTGCATGTAATATAAACAAAGAAAGTTATAGAGCCAGATATCTTGTAGGAGGTAACGGGTCCGTAGTTATTTATTGTATTTTCAGAATTGAATTATTAAATAAATGGTGAATTAGGAGAGCTGATACATGTACAGAAAAGAAAATTAACCAAGATAGTGTAATACAAAAATAACTAGGGTGAGCTTTAAGGGAGAATATGGCACTCACAAGTCTTAGTCAATTAGCCCATCAATAAAACGTAGAAAATCTTCTTTTAATTTCAGACTGGAAAATAAAATAAAAACACCAACTGCGACAGTACACATGAATGGTAGAAGTATTTACAGTGTCTGTATCACAAATTACACATGCCCATGGGGCTGACGAAAGACTCAACGCATTTCACTAGTATAAGCACCAACTAGGAGATGCAATAGGACTGAGCATTATTACAGACATTACTTCTGCATATATTATCACGACATCCAGCTTGCACTCAGATTTGAGTGCAAGCTGGATGTCATCTCAACCAATGAGATAAGTGCATTATTATTGTTTCTATATATCTCTTTTGGTACAAATCACTTGCGCACCATCTATTTTATTTTGGTGTAATGGAGGTGTTTTGCACTAGAGTGGATTTACAGCATTTTTATGCATAAACTGTTAAGCACCAAGTATTGACGGTTTGTTTTACCCTTTATATTCACGGATACTATGCCTGTCATATATTTTCTCGTCTGCGCACAACTGAGCAGATTCCAGAGTGCTGGAACCTAGCCACTTCCTTCAGCTGTTTAATTACCACAGTGTGGTGGATTACATGTTAATTAACTTAATATTAAGTGCACAACATGATTACCCACATAATAGGAATTTGAAATGCCCGCCTTAAAAAGAGATCCCTTGCCAGTTTCTAGTTTCCAAATCTATTTGGTGCATGAACTATCAAAACTTTGTTTTGCCTGTAGGCAGCAAACTTTCCTGTTTTATTTTGTGAGTTGTAATTAATCACCTTTCAGAAGGCAGCACAGTGTCTCTGGGATAGATAATTGACTTTTCATTTCCAAATGTCTGAGCAGTGATAAATATAATACGTGCAAAAAAGATAAAATATACGTTTCCAGGAAAATCCTGCAAAATTAAATGGAATGTTTTAAAACACTTCAAAAATGTGGTTTTAGTATCCCGTTTTTTTTATTTTTTTTTTTTTTGTGATAATCCTTTCATTTTTTGTATCTTAAATTACTTAAAATGCCACTGCCACCCTTGTTGGGTGATTGAACCATGCAACAACCACCCTTTAAAAGAGAGAAAACTATTTCACATGTATGAGCCTGACTCCTGTCCTCTCGTGTCACAGTGTGTGAACTTCACACTCTGACTGTTTTTGTTATGATGTTACCAGATGATAAATCACACTTTGTCAGGATACATATTGTGCACTGCAGCTCCTTCCAACATCCCTGGAGGGAGGATGTGGGTACAGAAATGTATATCTCCTGCTTAAATGAAGTCTGTAAATCAAGGATGTAGAATCAATCAGAGAATCCAAGTACAGTGTAAAAGACTTATTAATGGCGAAATAACACTAGCATATGAATGGCAAAAGTAATACTGGCATATTAATGGCAAAATAATACTGGCATACTAATGAGCAAATTGGCTATGGCATATTAATGGCAAAAAACACTGGCATATTAATGGCAAAATGGCTGTGGCATATTAATGGCAAAATAACACTGGTTTATAAATGCGCAAATGGTGGCATATTTTAGTAGACAAACTGACTGTTGCATATGTTAATGACTAAGTGACTGTGGCATGTTAATTGGTACCTGACAGTGGCTTACTTTAATTGGCAAAGTGATGCTGTGGCATGTTCTGTGGGGGAAAATAACATGCACTATGGGGGAAGTGACACTGTGGCTTGTTCTGCAGGGGCAGTTCTGTGGGACAAAGTGGCACTGTGGTATGTTCTGTGGGGCAAATTGATACTGTGACATGCCAAATTGTGTGGGTGCAATATGAGTGCAAGCCAAGCGCTGTGGGTGCAATATAGGTGCATGGCAAGTGCTGTGGGTACTGTATGGTGCTGTGTTAAGTCCGTAAAGTGCAATGTGGGTGCAGAAAAAGGGAATAAAAACAGGAAATTCAATTTATCATTAACATTTGTATTACATATACAAATAGTTGAATGTGATATGAAAATAGTTGCATATAATATTAAAAAGTTTACTTTTACATACAGTTTTTAACAATGCGACTTTAGAAAAATTGGGTCGAGCGGGGCCCACTGCTAAAGACTTTGCCCAGGGATCACTTGGCTGTTAAAGCGGCCTTGAATGGATGTCATAAACAGGAGGCTCCATGTGCTCATTTAAAACAACATTTTTTAGGCATTGTGCTAACACAATGTATAGATAATTTTCAATATTTTTTTCTTCTCTACATTCACAGTACTAGCTCTGTTTAGGTGATACAGTCCCTTTAACTGATTGTTATTCCTAGAATGGGTTCAATCATACAAATGATCATATATGCATTAAGTGCTTGCTGGCAAGAATAATTTAAACTAGCTATCTGGAGGCTGGACAGAGCAAAGGCTTAAATCTCATTTAAGCCACCCAGTAGCCATTACTTTACTCTTAAGTAGGTCTATCAATAATAGTAAACCCCCCCCCCCCCCCTCTCCATTTCACAGTACCTCTCTTAATGCAACCTGTATTTCTGACAATGAAGTATTTTGACCCTAACACAGAGCAGCTGGGACCTATCTCACTAACACCAGAACAAACCTTTCAGCCATACAATTCCCAGTTGAGTTTGCTGGGTGAGAGTGTACAGAAATTCCAAGTTCTTTGTGGAGATATCTAAGTAGCATGTATGAAATTCTGTACACAGTAAATATATTTAATTCATATATTTTATTCTGTGCGTTATGAATAGTGCTGAAAGGCGATAACAATGTTGCTTTTGTTTTGTAAAAAAACTATTTTGATTTTGTTCACAAAAATACTTAGATTGTCTGTAGTGAACCAAAACAGAGATGAAATGGGCTTTTTTTTGGTTTTTAGCATGCTAAGAATGAGTGGTAAATAATGTAAAAAATGTATCAAAGTTAGCAGTGCTTGTGAAGTAGGGTTGCCACCTCGGCCCATTTTTCACCTGCCAATTATATAACTTTTGCAGATGGCTTTGTAGTATGTTGAAGACATGTGTGACCAGAAAGAGATCAAATACCCAATCAAGTAGTGGATCCCACAGAATCACTGCATAGCTATGCTGACAATCCAAAAAGCACAGGTAGCAGCTACTTTAACATAAACCAAACGTGCCAGAGTTAAATATTTAATTAGTCATCTGTTCTGTATGCTATTACTTGTATTATTTATGGGGGTTTTATCCAGAACAAGGAAAATATGGTTATTCTACAGCAGGGCTCAACAATGCCCCTAGCCTCTGGGACCATATTTATAGTAGAGCACTGCGCATGGGGCAAGGTGTGTGCCGACTGCACAGACTGCCAGCACTGATTAATCAAGCACCGCATTTTAGAGTCAGAACACTGGATGTCACATGATATCTCAGCAGGACAACACTTGAAGATGGCCTGTGCCTATGTGAGAGGCACAGACCAGGCTGGAATAGAAGTGACCCCTTCTCTGCAATGAGGTAAAGCAGCAGGAAGGGTAGACACATTACAAAATAAAATCTATTTGACTGTCTACATGACTGTGTCTGTCTGTTTATGTGTCTATCTGTTTCTTTCTGTCTATGTATATTATGCTTGTAACTGTGTCTGTCTGTCTATGTAACTGTCTGTCTATGTAACTGTCTGTCTATATCACTCTCTCTCTCTGTCTATGTGTCTATCTGTCTGAGTATTCTATGTATGTGTCTGTCATTGTGTCTGTCTGTCTATGTGAGGGTAGCTGTGTGTGACTGTCTCTGTATGTCTGTGTGAGGGTAACTGAGTGTGTGTCACATTTTTGTGTATAGACCCATATGTATCTATGTGAGTGCAATTGTGTCTGTGTGTAACTGTCTGCATAACTGGGTGTGTGCATGACTGTCTGTGTGATTGTGTGTGTATGTTTGCATGATTGTGTGTATGTGCTTTTGTTCGACTGTTTGCTGGCTAAAACTACATTTGCCAATCCCTGTTTATTTTATTGACTATACCTGTTTGTATTGATTTTACAGTGACATTAAACAGGTGCTCCCAGATCTGATATTAGAGTAAACCATCCCACTCACCCCATGATTGATGACCAAGGTTCTGCTAGCAGTGCAAAGTGTGTGCTTTCCCCCCATCAAAACACTGACAAATACATCAATTATATTGTTTATATGATGGAGTGAGGGCTTTTAATGTAATCATAAGTACAATATTACTTTACATAGCTGGTACCAGCAGTACCCGCTATAGCCTTACGCGTTTCACACAGGTGCTTGCTAGGTGTTACTAGGTCCTTACTGTATCAGTCTACACATATATGAAAGGTATAGGAAGCCTTAATGAAAGCTTGGCAACATTTATTGTGGCCTATGGTAACACTACTTGAAGTATAATAAAAATGTTTTGGATGGTGTTGTTTGTTCTAAGCATACTTGGGTAACCATTAATGTTACACCCCTGTATTAAAGGGACTGTATCATTTAAACACTGTTTTGACTGTACAGGAAGAGAACAACCAATCACTGAAAATGATCTATACATTGTGCTCATAAAACTGTCATTAAATGCCTAAAATAAGCGAAAATGTTGTTTTAATTTTGTCTGTGAAATCTCCAGTTGTAGACATCACTTGTGGTTTAATATGCAAATTCTACATTTTGCCATAGAAAACCAGTTTATTTGCATATCAGGCCACATGTGATGTCATGAGCAGGAGACTCCACAGACAAGGTTAAACACATTTTTCTCCTAATTTAGACAGTTGCTTGCAATTCTGCAACCACAATGTATAGATAATGTTGTAGTCTCTACATTCACAGTAAGAGCAATGTTTAGGTGATCCAGTCCCTCATGAACTGGTGACACAATTTCATTTAGATAAAGTTGTTATGATGCATTGCTCACAAATGTTTTATGGCAGAGCATAATTGTGATTCCAATTTTTAACCCCAAAGATGTCAGTAATTGGACTATGTTTTTTTCCTTTTCTTTTGCAACCTGGTGACATGATCTTCTAAAGTTATTCGTACTAATTGCAGTTGTGTGATACATTTTTTTTTACAGAGAGATATTTTGATGACTCTGCTAGAGACCAAGGACCAACTTGATAAGTTCCTTGCATACATGTGAATCTAAAGTGTGGATGCTAATCAAGGCTGCATGCAGGATAATAACAGTCGTAGAATTATTAGAACAGACTTTGTCCCAGCTGTCAATACTGAGAGTCTTTTAGTGATTTGGGAAGTATTAAAATGAACTGTGATGTACCTGTTCTAGTGACTAATTCTGCAACTTGTGTAAAATCTTCTAAAATGTTATTTAATGATTGTAGACAACAGATTGTGGTTAAATTCCTTCACAAGGTAATATGTTATCCACTGGCTGTACAGCAAGTGTCATTTAACTTTTTAGCAAATACTACATGTTGTGAATAGTACACGGGAAAGAACCAGAATAAAGGAACAAATGAAATGTATGGAACAGAAATATCATGTTAGCCTAGTAGCAAAACACATAAAATAGGGCAGTGATGGTGCCAAACTGTTACTTTTAATGTTTGGATTCAGAGCCTGAGGGAAAAAAAATAAAATAGTGCCCACCTTTTATATAGTTTGATGGTGAACTGGTAGTGTTGAGGGAGCTGTAGGGCTTTGCCTCTTCATCTGGGATGGGCTACAGTTTTATGACTTCATATATCACACTCCTGCAGCCAATGTACATTGATATCCAGAGTAGGCCAGAAGGGGCACTAGACCTGCATGAAAGGGTATCAGTCTAGTTATATCCTCACTGTGCCCCCTCAGTTGTATGTGCCTTTAGATGAGTGTTTCATTCACCTCACCCTAGTTACTGCTCTCTTTGGAGATACACTTTTTCCCATTTTATTTTGTCCACCTATATACAACTGGAAAGGACAGCTGTTTGCATGCAAACATGGAATCAGTTGATGCATGCTTTGGAACACGTAGCATTATCCTGCTGGCAGTATCCATTTGAGAATGATATTCTGTGGCTATAAAGAAATGTTCCTGGCAACCAACCTAGGTTTGCTATGGTCAGCTGAGAAGCCAGTAATTCCCACACCATTGACAGAAGGCGGGATGGATGCACAAAATTCTGACTCTATTATCTGCATGTGGCAGTAGACATTCTCTATATTATCTGCATGTGGCAGTAGACATTCTCTATATTATCTGCATGTGACAGTAGAAATTCTCTATATTATCTGCATGTGGCAGTAGACATTCTCTATATTATCTTCATGTGGCAGTAGAAATTCTCTATATTATCTGCATGTGGCAGTAGACATTCTCTATATTATCTTCATGTGGCAGTAGAAATTCTCTATATTATCTTCATGTGGCAGTAGAAATTCTCTATATTATCTGCATGTGGCAGTAGAAATTCTCTATATTATCTGCATGTGACAGTAGACATTCTCTATATTATCTGCATGTGACAGTAGACATTCTCTATATTATCTTCATGTGGCAGTAGAAATTCTCTATATTATCTGCATGTGACAATAGACATTCTCTATATTATCTGCAAGTGGCTGTAGAAATTCTCTATATTATCTGCATGTGGCAGTAGACATTCTCTATATTATCTGCAAGTGGCTGTAGAAATTCTCTATATTATCTGCATGTGGCAGTATAAATTCTCTATATTATCTGCATGTGGCAGTAGACATTCTCTATATTATCTTCATGTGGCAGTATAAATTCTCTATATTATCTGCATGTGGCAGTAGACATTCTCTATATTATCTACATGTGGCAGTAGAAATTCTCTATATTATCTGCATGTGGCAGTAGACATTCTCTATATTATCTGCATGTGACAGTAGACATTCTCTATATTATCTGCATGTGACAGTAGACATTCTCTATATTATCTGCATGTGGCAGTAGACATTCTCTATATTATCTGCATGTGACAGTAGACATTCTCTATATTATCTGCATGTGACAGTAGACATTCTCTATATTATCTGCATGTGGCAGTAGACATTCTCTATATTATCTGCATGTGACAGTAGAAATTCTCTATATTATCTGCATGTGACAGTAGAAATTCTCTATATTATCTGCATGTGGCAGTAGAAATTCTCTATATTATCTGCATGTGGCAGTAGACATTCTCTATATTATCTGCATGTGACAGTAGACATTCTCTATATTATCTGCATGTGACAGTAGAAATTCTCTATATTATCTGCATGTGGCAGTAGAAATTCTCTATATTATCTGCATGTGGCAGTAGACATTCTCTATATTATCTGCATGTGACAGTAGAAATTCTCTATATTATCTGCATGTGACAGTAGAAATTCTCTATATTATCTGCATGTGGCAGTAGAAATTCTCTATATTATCTGCATGTGGCAGTAGACATTCTCTATATTATCTGCATGTGACAGTAGACATTCTCTATATTATCTGCATGTGACAGTAGAAATTCTCTATATTATCTGCATGTGACAGTAGACATTCTCTATATTATCTGCATGTGACAGTAGAAATTCTCTATATTATCTGCATGTGACAGTAGAAATTCTCTATATTATCTGCATGTGGCAGTAGACATTCTCTATATTATCTTCATGTGGCAGTAGACATTCTCTATATTATCTGCAAGTGGCAGTAGACATTCTCTATATTATCTGCAAGTGGCAGTAGACATTCTCTATATTATCTGCATGTGACAGTAGAAATTCTCTATATTATCTGCATGTGGCAGTATAAATTCTCTATATTATCTGCATGTGGCAGTATAAATTCTCTATATTATCTGCATGTGACAGTAGACATTCTCTATATTATCTGCATGTGACAGTAGAAATTCTCTATATTATCTTCATGTGGCAGTAGACATTCTCTATATTATCTGCATGTGGCAGTAGACATTCTCTATATTATCTGCATGTGACAGTAGACATTCTCTGTATTATCTGCATGTGGCAGTAGAAATTCTCTATATTATCTGCATGTGGCAGTAGACATTCTCTATATTATCTGCATGTGACAATAGACATTCTCTATATTATCTGCATGTGGCAGTAGACATTCTGTATATTATCTGCATGTGGCAGTAGACATTCTCTATATTATCTGCAAGTGGCAGTATAAATTCTCTATATTATCTGCACGTGGCAGTAGAAATTCTCTATATTATCTGCATGTGGCAGTAGACATTCTCTATATTATCTGCATGTGACAATAGACATTCTCTATATTATCTGCATGTGGCAGTAGACATTCTGTATATTATCTGCATGTGGCAGTAGACATTCTCTATATTATCTGCAAGTGGCAGTATAAATTCTCTATATTATCTGCACGTGGCAGTAGAAATTCTCTATATTATCTGCATGTGGCAGTAGACATTCTCTATATTATCTGCATGTGACAGTAGACATTCTCTATATTATCTGCATGTGGCAGTAGACATTCTCTATATTATCTGCATGTGGCAGTAGAAATTCTCTATATTATCTGCATGTGACAGTAGACATTCTCTATATTATCTGCATGTGACAATAGACATTCTCTATATTATCTGCATGTGGCAGTAGAAATTCCCTATATTATCTGCAAGTGGCAGTAGACATTCTCTATATTATCTGCAAGTGGCAGTATAAATTCTCTATATTATCTGCAAGTGGCAGTATAAATTCTCTATATTATCTGCATGTGGCAGTAGACATTCTCTATATTATCTGCATGTGACAGTAGAAATTCTCTATATTATCTTCATGTGGCAGTAGACATTCTCTATATTATCTGCATGTGGCAGTAGACATTCTCTATATTATCTGCATGTGACAGTAGAAATTCTCTATATTATCTTCATGTGGCAGTAGACATTCTCTATATTATCTGCATGTGGCAGTAGACATTCTCTATATTATCTGCATGTGGCAGTAGAAATTCTCTATATTATCTGCATGTGGCAGTAGACATTCTCTATATTATCTGCATGTGACAGTAGACATTCTCTATATTATCTGCATGTGACAGTAGAAATTCTCTATATTATCTGCATGTGACAGTAGACATTCTCTATATTATCTGCATGTGACAGTAGAAATTCTCTATATTATCTGCATGTGACAGTAGACATTCTCTATATTATCTGCACGTGGCAGTAGAAATTCTCTATATTATCTGCATGTGGCAGTAGACATTCTCTATATTATCTTCATGTGGCAGTAGAAATTCTCTATATTATCTGCATGTGACAGTAGACATTCTCTATATTATCTGCATCTGGCAGTAGACATTCTCTATATTATCTGCATGTGGCTGTAGAAATTCTCTATATTATCTGCATGTGGCTGTAGAAATTCTCTATATTATCTACATGTGGCAGTAGAAATTCTCTATATTATCTGCATGTGACAGTAGACATTCTCTATATTATCTGCATCTGGCAGTAGACATTCTCTATATTATCTGCATGTGACAGTAGACATTCTCTATATTATCTGCATGTGACAGTAGAAATTCTCTATATTATCTGCATGTGGCAGTAGAAATTCTCTATATTATCTGCATGTGACAGTATACATTCTCTATATTATCTGCATGTGACAGTAGACATTCTCTATATTATCTGCATGTGACAGTAGACATTCTCTATATTATCTGCATGTGACAGTAGACATTCTCTATATTATCTTCATGTGACAGTAGACATTCTCTATATTATCTGCATGTGACAGTAGACATTCTCTATATTATCTGCATGAGACAGTAGACATTCTCTATATTATCTGCATGTGACAGTAGACATTCTCTATATTATCTGCATGTGACAGTAGACATTCTCTATATTATCTGCATCTGGCAGTAGACATTCTCTATATTATCTTCATGTGGCAGTAGACATTCTCTATATTATCTGCATGTGACAGTAGACATTCTCTATATTATCTGCATGTGGCAGTAGACATTCTCTATATTATCTGCATGTGGCAGTAGACATTCTCTATATTATCTTCATGTGACAGTAGAAATTCTCTATATTATCTGCATGTGACAGTAGAAATTCTCTATATTATCTGCATGTGACAGTAGACATTCTCTATATTATCTGCATGTGACAGTAGACATTCTCTATATTATCTGCATGTGACAGTAGACATTCTCTATATTATCTTCATGTGGCAGTAGACATTCTCTATATTATCTGCATGTGGCTGTAGAAATTCTCTATATTATCTGCATGTGACAGTAGAAATTCTCTATATTATCTGCATGTGACAGTAGATATTCTCTATATTATCTGCATGTGACAGTAGACATTCTCTATATTATCTGCATGTGGCAGTATAAATTCTCTATATTATCTGCATGTGGCAGTAGACATTCTCTATATTATCTGCATGTGGCAGTAGACATTCTCTATATTATCTTCATGTGGCAGTAGACATTCTCTATATTATCTGCATGTGGCAGTAGAAATTCTCTATATTATCTGCATGTGGCAGTAGAAATTCTCTATATTATCTGCATGTGACAGTAGACATTCTCTATATTATCTGCATGTGGCAGTAGACATTCTCTATATTATCTGCATGTGACAGTAGACATTCTCTATATTATCTGCATGTGACAGTAGACATTCTCTATATTATCTTCATGTGGCAGTAGAAATTCTCTATATTATCTGCATGTGACAGTAGACATTCTCTATATTATCTGCATGTGACAGTAGACATTCTCTATATTATCTGCATGTGACAGTAGAAATTCTCTATATTATCTGCATGTGGCAGTAGAAATTCTCTATATTATCTGCATGTGGCAGTATAAATTCTCTATATTATCTGCAAGTGGCAGTATAAATTCTCTATATTATCTGCATGTGACAGTAGACATTCTCTATATTATCTGCATGTGACAGTAGACATTCTCTATATTATCTGCATGTGACAGTAGAAATTCTCTATATTATCTGCATGTGGCAGTAGAAATTCTCTATATTATCTGCATGTGGCAGTAGACATTCTCTATATTATCTGCATGTGACAATAGACATTCTCTATATTATCTGCAAGTGGCAGTATAAATTCTCTATATTATCTGCAAGTGGCAGTAGACATTCTCTATATTATCTGCAAGTGGCAGTATAAATTCTCTATATTATCTGCAAGTGGCAGTATAAATTCTCTATATTATCTGCATGTGACAGTAGACATTCTCTATATTATCTGCATGTGACAGTAGACATTTTCTATATTATCTACATGTGACAGTAGACATTCTCTATATTATCTGCATGTGACAGTAGACATTCTCTATATTATCTGCATGTGACAGTAGACATTCTCTATATTATCTGCATGTGACAGTAGACATTCTCTATATTATCTGCATGTGACAGTAGACATTCTCTATATTATCTGCATGTGACAGTAGACATTCTCTATATTATCTGCATGTGACAGTAGACATTCTCTATATTATCTACATGTGACAGTAGACATTCTCTATATTATCTGCATGTGACAGTAGACATTCTCTATATTATCTGCATGTGGCAGTAGACATTCTCTATATTATCTGCATGTGGCAGTAGACATTCTCTATATTATCTGCATGTGACAGTAGACATTCTCTATATTATCTGCATGTGGCAGTAGACATTATCTATATTATCTTCATGTGACAGTAGACATTATCTATATTATCTGCATGTGGCAGTAGACATTCTCTATATTATCTGCATGTGGCAGTAGACATTCTCTATATTATCTGCATGTGACAGTAGACATTCTCTATATTATCTGCATGTGGCAGTAGACATTCTCTATATTATCTGCATGTGGCAGTAGACATTCTCTATATTATCTGCATGTGGCAGTAGACATTCTCTATATTATCTGCATGTGACAGTAGACATTCTCTATATTATCTGCATGTGGCAGTAGACATTATCTATATTATCTTCATGTGACAGTAGACATTATCTATATTATCTGCATGTGGCAGTAGACATTCTCTATATTATCTGCATGTGGCAGTAGACATTCTCTATATTATCTGCATGTGGCAGTAGACATTCTCTATATTATCTGCATGTGACAGTAGACATTCTCTATATTATCTGCATGTGACAGTAGACATTCTCTATATTATCTGCATGTGGCAGTATAAATTCTCTATATTATCTGCATGTGACAGTAGAAATTCTCTATATTATCTTAATGTGGCAGTAGACATTCTCTATATTATCTTCATGTGGCAGTAGACATTCTCTATATTATCTGCATGTGGCAGTATAAATTCTCTATATTATCTGCATGTGACAGTAGAAATTCTCTATATTATCTGCATGTGGCAGTATAAATTCTCTATATTATCTGCATGTGAGAGTAGAAATTCTCTATATTATCTGCATGTGACAGTAGACATTCTCTATATTATCTGCATGTGGCTGTAGAAATTCTCTATATTATCTGCATGTGGCTGTAGAAATTCTCTATATTATCTGCATGTGGCAGTAGAAATTATCTATATTATCTGCATGTGACAGTAGACATTCTCTATATTATCTGCATGTGACAGTAGACATTCTCTATATTATCTTCATGTGGCAGTAGACATTCTCTATATTATCTTCATGTGGCAGTAGAAATTCTCTATATTATCTGCATGTGGCAGTAGAAATTCTCTATATTATCTGCATGTGACAGTAGAAATTCTCTATATTATCTGCATGTGACAGTAGAAATTCTCTATATTATCTGCATGTGGCAGTAGAAATTCTCTATATTATCTGCATGTGACAGTAGACATTATCTATATTATCTGCATGTGGCAGTAGAAATTCTCTATATTATCTGCATGTGACAGTAGACATTCTCTATATTATCTGCATGTGACAGTAGACATTCTCTATATTATCTTCATGTGGCAGTAGACATTCTCTATATTATCCGGAGTTGTCAATACATTCCCCACACATGTTAATGTGCCCCCACACTTGCCAATGCATTCCCCCACATTTGCCAATGCATATCCCCACACTTGCCAATCTGCCCCAGACTTGATACACAGCCTCCCAAGAGCTGCCAATCGGCCTTCCCAGACCTGCCAATCTTGAGTGAAAATGGCTCTCTTCCAATGCAAAACGTACTAATTAGGAGACAGCAGCGGGAACCGTACACCCTATGTATTAAGAGATTCTGAAAAAATAAACCTATCTTCTGCAAAATAAATATTTAATTAAAGTCATTTTGTTGTTTTTTTTAAAAATGGCTCCTCTAGTAAGAGCCTGACAAGTTTCTTTTAATATTAAAATATTTGACTTCGATACTATATGCTCAGAAAACAAAAATGAAATACCAAGATAAAGATTTTTGGAACTGTTGTTCTTGGTCCTAGAGTACGTGAAGCCCTGCTCTACAGATCATAGATCTGTAAGGAGTGATGATTCCTGACTATCAAAAAGCTGCATTTTTAAGAATGACTTAAGAAATCTAAAGGGCTTTGCTGAAATTGCGGCCTTTCATACAAGACAATTATATGAATTACCAAGTCATTAACTTCAAGAGAGGGAAGTGGGAACCTAGTTACTGATACCCATCAAGGTGTAGGCATGTATGTACAGGAGTCCATTAAGGAGAATAAACAAAGTCACGTTTTCTTTAATGAACTTAAAGGGACAGTAAAGAAAAAAAAGGAGACTTGTCATATATCCAACAAATATTTCTGAAGTGGCCATTATAATAAACAATCATTTTGTGTTCCTATGTATTTCTAAAGTGCCATCATATTCCACAGTACTGTACTGAACAAACAAATACAAACAAATGGAAAAATATACATTATATGCCATTATATTATGGTATATACAGAGACTTAAAGGGACTGTCTGGTGCCCAATATGCATCTTCCAAATATTAATGCATATTAACCCCTTGCATACACAGGACGGACTAGGTCAAAATGAGCACTGAAGGCGATTTTTTCTACGATTAAAAAGTTCAAATAAGTATAAATGCAACTAGTTATATATATATATATATATATATATATATATATATATATATGAGAGAGAGAGAGAGAGAGAGAGAGAGAGAGAGAGAGAGAGAGAGAGTCTGTGTGTATAGATATGTATTGTTTTAGAATTGTACAATTTTCACCTTGTGGGGCTCTGGAGTGGCATCATTTCTGGGGTTGTTGTGTGTGGCATAATTTGTGGGGCTCCTGTATGTGGCATATTTTGTTGGGCTCCTGTATTGCATATTTAATGGGCCATCTGGCTGGCATTACTAAGGGATCTTTTTTAGCCCCAAAACAAGCTGGCATCAATGGGTGCTATCCCTCTACCCAGGAGATGTTGTTTGACAGTGACACATAACAGGATCTGTGAATTCATGACTGAAGTACAATGTATGTGAAAAACAATTACTACCTAAAACTTTAACATAGGTTGCTGGTATAATTAGTACATGGAAAGTGGTAAAATACCACCATCTGAAATACCCTAGGGTAGTTTTCAAAAATATATGGTTTTGTGGGATAAAATACACTGCCTTCAAAAATGTGCAAGATTCCAAGTTTGACATCCAAAATGTGCACCTCCCAAATGTGGCATTTTAGCCCCCAAATAACCTAATCAACCTATGCATGGGTGGTATCCCTGTACTCAGGAGATATTGCTGAACACATATTGAGGTGTTATTTGGCAGTACCCCTTCACAATTTCAGGAAATGTTTACCTGAGTTGCAATCTGTGTGAAAAATCCCCATATTTGTTTATGCTGCAAACTTTGGCAAAGGTTCGTGGTAAAATAACTACATAAAAAGTGTCAAAATACCCCAAGTTAAATGCCCTGAATTGTCTAGTTTTGAAAAATATGTACATGTGTTGGGTCATTCATGGATTTAGTACAGATATCAGTGTTACAATGCCACTATCGCTAATTTTGATGAAAAAAAAAAAAAGGATTTTGTAATAAATTTGCACTACTTATAGTTCCTGCCCTGTAACTTGAATAAAAAAGCAAAAAACCATAGGCTATTTCTGAACTCAGGACAAATATTAGAAACTATTTACCAGTGTTTTTTTGTTGCCTTTTTTAGATGACTATACGCTTTTTCAAATAAAAATTAGAACAAATTATCAAAATAATGGTATCAAAAGAAAGCCCAAAGAATATGTAGTTTGTGTGGGTACACTAAAGGAGAAAGAAAGAAATTACAGCAAAACACAAACACCACAGAAATGTTAAAACAGTCCATGTCACCAAGTGTCAGACAAGCCAAAAAAGTAATTTAACTAAGGGGTTAATGTGTTTTCAAAGAACTTTAAAATGCATGTTTTCATTTTGGAGTCCTTAAAATATAAAATAATTACAGCTGGATGAAATTGTGAAATTACAGCAGTTTGCAAGAAACAAGGACTGCTCACACTATGTGTAAAAGTCAGTTTACTTTTTTTTTTTTGCTGCAGGTACCAATGTGTAAAAGAGCATGTCTATTACAGTCCACACAATGTATTCTATTCCAGCAGCACAGGAAGTGACTAAATGGAACGTTATATGCTTAGTGTCTATATAATCAGTGCTGCCGCACCTGCAGTAAACATGAAGAGTAATCACTGGGGAGGGCTTAAGCAAAATATTAAAAATGTGATTTATGCACAATGCCTGCATCAAATCACACTGGAAATAAAGCCTGTGCACTATACAAGCAGTAATCTTCATCTTGCACCAAAGTGAGTATGGGGACTAGACTGTCCCTTTAAAAGTACCCATGCCTTGCAGTGGTGTAAGCATTGTTTACTAGGAATATCTGTGGGAAAAACAGGTTTGCTGGCCTGCCTGCTTAGCATTGTGGATTGTCAACGTAATCGTTTGGGGGTGGACGGATATATGCACGCACATATCTATTGCCATCTTTGTAGTTTTTGACCACTTTGCCCTTGGCATATAAGTTCTATGCCATAGTATTGGTAGTTTTTGACCATGTTCTATGCTGTGGCATAGCAGCACTGATTAAAAAAACCAAAAACAACAATTTTACTAATAAAATGCATAAGCAGATTTTCATTCTCTATAAAGCGAGTCATAGTATGTCATAATTACACAATAGTACACTTTAAAAGGTTTTGCAAACTCAGTTTGACAGGCAGAGATAAACTGATGTATTAGGTGAAGGGAGGCAACTTGCAAGCCTACAGGATAAAGGATTAAGCGAATGGGGAAAGGGAAAGGTGGAAAATAGATCTTAGTCTCATGAAAGGAGTTCAGTACATCATTTTATTTAATATGGCCTGGCCATAGAAGAAGACCATTAGGTGCCCTGGTGCAGTACCAATTTTCATGCCCCCATTATACCAATATGCTGTGCCTGTTTTACATTCTAGTTTTTTTTTTTTTTTACTAAAGGAATTTTCTTTTGAAATTCTGCAATATTGACTTGTGGAAAGGGGACACAAGGCTTGCTGAGTAAAAAGGTCAATTCAATCCACAGCAGCTAGAGTAAAATGGCTCACTGTGTCTGTGATACTGTACAGAGGGTCTGCCATGTGTCCCCTTAAAGGGATGATCCTGAGTGCATTGCCATTATTGCACCCCCTATTGTTCCAGCCCTGGTCCTGTGTCATGTTTAATATATTTCTTATCACACACCCCAAAATAATTCACCAAAACTTTTTTATCCATTTTAGAGGAATGTTGAGAATTAGACATTCCTACCTGTACAAAGCATCTGGGCTTAGGTAGAAGGAGCAAGGAGTATGGAGCAGCCCCCATACGGTTTACTAAACCTTTTTAGTTTATCAGTGTGGACCTCTGATTATGTTTTACTGAACACATGAGGAATACAATGTACCCTGTAAGCGACGACTAGTGTAACATGAAATGCTTGAAGCTGTTGCACAGTCTACCATAGGGTCTACTCAACATAGAGAGAATTGCAGAGAATTTCAAACTTAAAGGAACACTGATTTTTTTCAACTCTCGCTTCCTTGAAGGAAGCGAGGGTTATAAAAACCATGTCCCAGACATGTACCTGACGTGTATGTTAATAAATACACGCTGGTTTACTATCTGCTGTGTCTCACATGCGAGACACAGCAGTTCCTGGTTGTCAGTGCACGCACAGGCCAATCAGAGCGGGGGCTTGCCCCACTCAGTCTGCTCTTAACTAGGTCCCCCCTGCTGATTCCATGCTGATTTATTATAAGTTCACGCCAGTTTATTCTTTTTTAGAAGCACAAGTGAAGTATAAAGTCTTATTTAGCTGCATTGGAGATTTTTTCCAACTCGGCTACATTGGCCTGAAGTTTGAAATTCCATGCACTTCTTTGCTACACGTTTACACTTTTTGCACAGCCAAGAGAAATCTTCAGCATTATATGAAGGTGAGGGCATTCAATTGTTCTTGTAATAATACCGGTTTAATGTAGGTTTTCAGGATCATGCTGGTTCATGGAGGAGTTAAAGGGAAATCGCTATTTACTTGAATTATTCCGAAAGACTGGTACAAACTGACTGGTTATAAATGTGTACAGTACAAGTAATCTTCTGTCACATTTATATTAGACTTGTAAATAATGCAGTATATTGCAAGACGTGTGTGAAACAAGTTCAGCCGATCATGGGCAGCATTTACTAGTTTGGCCTTCTGGGTGATACCCACTTAGGATGCATCAAACACATTTTGCTATTCAGTTGTGCAAATGTACAGAGTAAATATGCCTAAATGTCAGCCTAATCCTTGTCATAGGCAGTGTACACACAACACATCAGGTAATCTCTCATGAAGGATATCTTGGCCTAGCATAAAAACAAAAGATGCTCAGCACTCCAAATATGTGAGATTAATATTTAATCCATACATGCCAGTGGCATCATTTTGTACCGAATGGTCTTTATCAAGCCTTGACTGAGTATCTTTTCTCGCTTTGCACTATTGGTGGCCTTGGTTGAGTCCTGCTCAAGCACCAGTTCATTTGAGTGCTGCTTGACCGCTTCTGTTGTCATGGCATAGGCCTCAAAAGTGAGCCATTCCTCTAGACTCGAGACATCTGATGTAGACTTTACTCAAATTGCAGGCTGCTACATCATATCTGGTCATGGTTCATCTTGTCCCACACACTATTTTCTGTGCTGAATAACCTGATGCATGCTGGAATGTCTTCTGATCTTGACATGGACTAGGTTCCTAGAAGCCTCTCTAGATATGTAGATATTGACAGTCTAGTGGATATCAACTATGCATTTCAGTGAAGAAATGATGAGGTAAATTCCTGAATACCCTCATGCTGGTAATTTCAAAATGTGTCACACAAAACCCTTATGTACCTAAATTAAACTTCTCTTTCTATAACGTAAATATTTTGCACTTGCCAACTCTAGTAATCCTGCTTGCTCAATAAAAAATGATTCTTAATTATAGACTACGAGTGAGACACCTGTGCATGCTTGGGTGGGTCATGTACCCATAAATATTTAAGTTTGTATGCAGACTCATCTAGGACAGTTTGGGAAGAACCATCACAATGAAAACATGTGAGAGAAAGAAGGCTCTGGAAAATGGAAAAATATATATATAACAAATATTGTAATTCGCGATCAAAAATATTTTAAAATGCTGCAGACCCTAGTGCTGTCACCGAGAAACATACGTATAGAAATTATAAAAAAAAGAGTGTTGCTCAAGGACATATAAAAAAAAGTCAATACTTATGTGGAATAGAGCCTATATACCGGCTCAAAGTACAGGTGAATTGTGGAACTCAGAGTCCTAGTGGATTCATCAAGTAGCACCAAGGGCATTCAACTCATCAGACAATATGATTAAAAGATAATAATGGTACTGTGAAGGGAATAGGAGAGGCAGACCATAGTGTACCAAGATATAAAAGTAGATTTATTGGCTCCCCACTGGTCAGAATTACATACAGCTTTAAGAATAAATATATATTCGACTTGCGTGGTCGTCCACCCCAAACGAGTATGTTGACAGTTTTGGCGTCCTCTGGAGATCTTTGTGCAGGGTACTTCCGAAAACGGCTCCCTCAGCCTTCCAATGACAAGTGCGCGACGTGTTTTGTCTCACAAGTCTTCCTCACAATATGTAGGCTCTATTCACACATAAGTATTGACTTTTTTATATGAGTTTGTGCAACACTCTTTTTTATAGAACCATTAACACACTGATGGGAAGTACTGTTTATAGGTCTAATCTTTGATACTGATTTCTTATAGCTAGATGTGCTCATCTTTCAGTCCACCTTGCTAGCCATTTAACATAAATATTAGTCCACAGAAGGTTTTAGTGGGGTTTGGTGAGTTATTTAAATCTGGTTTGCCCCAGACGGAGAGGTCCTACTTTAGTAAGAGAACTTTAATAAACAAAAAACACTCATTGCAAAGTGACAATTAAAAAATGGTCAGGCTACATTAATAAAGACAAATCGAAATAAAATATTCATTTTCCTCTGACTGTACTCAGGTGAGATCCATGGTAAGCTTACGTTTAAGCAAAATAGGGTAGATTCATTGATGCCTGCTACAAATTGCATTACATTAACTGGAAAAATGGATTCATTGAGATTCAGTGAGGTGTGTTAAAACTGAATGGGAATAAAAAAATCAACATTTTGACACCTAAATGAAAAATGACTAAACTGTGCATAGGCTGCTTACTGCAGCTGATATTTGCACATTGACAGTTTTATTTCTATAGGAAACACAGACAATCCTCCGCTACAGCACTGAAAGTTTTAGCCTGTATAGTCAAATAAAAGCTTCAGAGGAGCCAGAGGATGCTCTATCTCTCTCTCTGCCATCCTCCCCCTATAATTTCCATGAGGACCAGGGATGGCAAAGGCCCCCAGCTCCTACAATTAATCACCCGGAGGCTGGCCAAATGACTTGAGCCCCCCACAATATCCCGGGGTCGAGATACAAATATATAGATACATATCCCACCCTAACTTAATACAAGTGTTTTTGTGCTAACTAACTAGTCTTGCTCTCTTATTGATAGTATCTTAATTTGTTTGCACTACTTATATGCTCTTAATATGTGTTATACTTATGCGCCTTTGGTTTACCAGCACTAATAAATGCACTGAATTATTTGCCAAATGTTTTTGAAATGTTTTGCTTCATATGAGAGTTTAGATTTACATGGTTCCTTGCTGACTTTGCAGAGCAGATTCTGGTTTATTACTTGTGGTTAATGATTTGGGACTTTTGGGTATTTTATGATACTTCGGCCTTCTATCCTTTTTTTTTGCAGCATAGTAAAATTTATGACGGACTTCTGTTCTGTACAGAATTGTACATACATTGTCATTTCATGCTTCAACATACCCAAGCCTTTAAGTCTTAAAACCCTTACCTTCAAAAGAGATATACTTTTTTTTTTTTTTTTGCATTATTTATATATTTGTTGCCATTGTCCTATTTTGAGTGTTATGTAAAATTACAGCTATGACACCCAGTTAGTGTGTTTTTATGTCTGTAGAGTTTGGATCGTGGTTGCAAACAGCAATAGTAGAATTTTTGCACATAAATAAAGACAGTTTGCACAGTACTCCTTGTGATTTGGATTTAATTGCACTCAGACAATGTTTCAACTCCTAGAATAGTACCTTTTCAAGCCTTTTTTTTACAAGGCTTGAGGGGGAAAAACTCCTCTAGGAGTAGAAACATTGCCTGAGTGAAATAAGTCTCAAGAAAGATAATCCGGGGTCCTCTCCTGTGGCTGATCAAATAAGAACGTGGTATCTCCAAACACTAATGGACAACCCCAGTGCTGCAACAGATCTCTTGACTGAAAGAAAGACGTGGTAATATGTAAATAAAGTCGTTCCTCAGCAAAATGTTGTGCTTTTTTTGTAACAAATGAGGAACACACTTCACGCGTTTCGCTTTTCAGAAATACCTAATCATCCCCATGATTGTTGACATTGTTTTATTATTTTTTTATTACAAATAAAGCACAACAAGTGCCGACTTTATCTTCACATGCAATAAAACCCACATCACAAGGAGTGCTGTGCAAAGTGTCTTTATCTTTGCCGATATTGGGGGTTTGAGTGAGGTTCCTGCACACCCCATGGGGTTTGGTTCCCAGCTTGTTGACCCTTTAATACTACTGGTTGAGTAAAACTATAAAACATTCTAGAACAGTGAAAGCAAAGGCTTTTTTTTTTACCCACGTGCCTATTTTTATGCAATAAACCAAGTTAATGAGTGTAATTTCTCCCTATATTATGACTCTTCTCCCATTTTTGTTCCAGATTCTCTTCCTTTTAGTTTCTCCTCCATAGTTTTGTTTCTTTTTCTATAGGTGCTCAATTTGTGTCTCCATATGATCCACATCCCTTCCTATATGATTATGGTGGTAACGCAGTCAGGATGCTAAGTGCCCCCTCAGAGGCTCCTGAGTGCCCGAGGTGGCACCTGTGGTTAGCAGAACATAGGATGTCTCTAGTGAAAGAAGCACATGCACCATTCTCGCAGTGGAGTATATTGTAAAACAAGTCAGGGAAGTGGATGGTCAGGCCATTAAACGGCAGGACCTAACCAGGAGATTACAGGGCTTTCAGAAATATATCGGAAATCACAGCCTATGAGCACAAACCATTCAGGAACAACTAGACCTCAGTGTGGCTGGTTTAACTAGGCAATGGAATTAGCCCTGATGCTCTACAGGTGAGGAAACTGGTAATGGACAGGAACTATCAAGTACTGCTGGGGCCTTATAACTTTACCTTGAGGTGTTTAATACTGACCTTATTTCTTTACACATATGAGTAGGACAGGGAATGACAAATATGTGTAGACTTTAGGAGCCAGACATGACTATGTTGGAGCCAGCCTACCTATTTTTAGGAGCTAGTGTCATGGAACTCCCGTTGAGTTCTATGTAAAAATAATTAAAAATGTTAGGAGCCAGTAGGGATTTTAGGAGCCATGGCTCCCTGGCTTTAGGGGTTTTTCAAGCCCTGCAGTAGACAGGTGAATTTACTACTCATATGGTTGTAGAAGGTCTCTTGGCCTGACATGACTAGTAAAAGGACTACTAATGGTGAAATAGTGAAAATGGATTGTTCTGCTTCATTAGTCACAGGATGAAGTAAATATCCAAGGATACCTTTCATCGGGACAGCTGCACTTGTTTCTCTCACTTGCAGTTAAAATTTAAGTTAAAATCTGTACCGTAAAATATTAGCTTTGTGCTCTAATGGAAAACTGAGCCAAAGAAATGAAAAGGAAGAACCAAAGTCAGTGGAAAGCTATTAGTTCCATCTCCTCTAGGAAAGAGATGCAGGAAATGTAAACATCTATAGTTAAAGAAAGAGCATTAAGGGCACAAGAGGCTCATACCTCTGCTACCTGACAAACTCATGCATGCCTTGTGAGGAGGCATCTCTACTTGCTGCGGGCACCAGCCCCAGCCGTGACCCAGCCATAGGTATGTAAACCTTTCATGGTCTGTGGAACACGAGAGTCTGTCACAAACAGGAGAGAGTGGAAGACTTCAAAGGGTCAACACATCTTCAAAGTGTGTATACCCGCATAATCATATACAAGGTACCTGTCAAAGCATTGAGTGACCTCCGGATTCCAAATAATTGGGGACAGGCTCAGACGGTGCAGACTCTATACGCAATGAAGGTTGATCAACAGAATGCAGAGTGACAAGTAATGACATTACAGGGTTTAATCAAATGTTTGGTGACTGATTTACTGAATATCATCACGACAGACCAAGACCAATGCAAGGTGATAAGGTTCCCTTTTTAATGGTCACACTTATATTAAAATAAAGGTTCCCAACCTGTGGTGTATAGTTATCATGTTTCCCCATTAAATAAGAAGTCTTTGAGTAGTCTGGGGTAGCTCACCAACTTTTATTAAACTACACCTCACGTTGTCCAAAAAAATAATCTGCATGGCTAATTATCATGGGAATTGTATAGTATAGTAGTTTTAATAGTTATAATAGTATAATAGTTATAATAGTATAAAATCATCTTGTAGTTATAGCAGTCACTTCTGCTCTGAAGGGTTAGGATAAAGTGAAATGTTTAGGTAATGTAGTTCTGCCTGATAGTCTGAGAACAGATTGTATAAAGCCATCCAGGGCCCATATATAGTACAGGCTAAAACAGTTTAGGGACTATACTGAAGATTATCAAGGCAGTGCAGGGTTCATGTATAATACATAGTGACCTGTGTATTTGCAGGATAAGTGCATGATTTATATGTAGTGACTTGACAGACTGAGTTTGATGAGAGGCTGGATTTCTGTTATTGCATAATATTAAGGAGATGCTCTTGAAGTATGTGGTTTTTATGAAATACAGTGTATATAGAGCCAAGAGCTGCCCTGGGTGGTTGTAGATTGAAGGATACTTTCTGGGATTTCTGAGATATGTTTAAACTACCACAACAAGAGGACATAGTCTTAAATTAGAGGGGCAACGGTTTATGAGTAATATCAGGAAGTATTACTGTACTTCAATTAGAGGGTAATGGATGCAAGGATCATCCTTCCAGCAGAAGTGGTAGAGGTTAACACAGTGAAGGAATTTAAACCTTCATTCGATGAGGTTAAGGACAGAAACTAATGAAAGTATTTAGAGAATTGGGCAGACTAGAAGGGCCTAATGGTTTTGGTCTGCCAACACATTCTCTGTTTCTATATTCCAGATACTCCCTGGAAACTGAATTTTCTGTGAACTTAGCAACACAGGTTCTCAAACTGTCGACAAAAGTAAATGTCCACTATGATACCTTGCCACAATATCAAATGTATTGGAGCAGGTATATGTGCACTTTCAGTGCATCAAATGTCCGCTGTGCTCCTGTCTGGGGGATATTCACTGAAGATGAGTTGGGGTGAGATGAGCATTTCATCTCACCAATTTAGCTATACATTGTGCAGGGACAATCCTGGTGAATTTGCTAAGTGGGGAAAACTCACCAAGTTTGTACCTACACAATGTATAGTTCAAATAGTATATTCAATGTTAATCTCACCTCATCTCACCTCAACTCACCTCATCTCACCTCACCTTTTATTGAATAGACCCCTCTGACTACTTTATGGAGCTAATTTCTGTATAGGATGAAGCATGAGGATTCTATGTGAAATGATGCAGATATCACTGAAAGGTTGGGGGGTTTGGTAAATTTTGGGCTGCCTTTTTGGTTTCCAAGAAGAAAACTTAACTACCCTTAGTTAATGAGTTGTTAATGTTTAGCCACAATCCCATGAAAGGTATGCCTCTATCCAATGAATAGAATGTATTCAGTGTGAAGGCAGCAGGCAAGTCTTCACAGATGTGTGAAGGAAACCCTATTTGTTTTCAAAATGTTGTCATCTGCAGTGACAGGACATGTCACTAACACAGCAAATATTATTGTACACACTTCCAGTCCCAGCTCTGTTTGTGGAGTTTGGGTTGAATGAGCGTTGAGTGTGTAAAGCAAACAGTGCCCCATGTAACTCTGTGTTTAGTTTATTTACCTACACGCTAATTGAGTCATTGACTGCTCTAGTGATACAATCTGAGTGAGCTTAATTACCAATTAATCACAATGGTTTGCATTAGATGGCAAACATGATATTTGATGAATTAAAGAAAAGTTAGAAGAGAGAGAGATAATATAATTCTCTTTCCATAGGTATGTGTTCTGTATGTCTGCTCTGTTGTCTGCTTCATGTGATGTCATCATTCCTGGTTGTACATGACAAATAACTCAGCTAGTGATGATATTAATAAAAGCATTCTCCGGAATCATTGACTTAAGAATGCTAGTTAACTACTGAGATCACATAAGTCTGGTTGGTTATGTTATGCATTATCTGTATGTTATCTTTATACATTTTTCGGGGTGATGGAATAAATAACTATTATATATAAAGAAATATTCACAAAACACATTAGAAATGTTTAGCACTTTAGTGGAAAATCCCTTCCTTGCTGATATGCCATTGGTTTGATATCCTTAAAATATTTGGTATGCTTTTAAATTAATATTTCTTTTAAAGGATAACCATTGTATTTATGTTTAATTGAAAGATTTCATCAAATGTAGGCATTTTAAATAGAAAGGCTTTGATGAAACAATACAAATGAAGTACTTTCTTGATCAATGTTGCTTATATATCTCTATTGGGGTTGGACATGTTTAAAATATTTGGTCAGATGAATGAAGATCTAACACAAGATATCTGCCCACTAATAGTGCTATACGTGCTCAATAAACTATTTTAATATTATTTCGTTATATCAATTCTGTTCAAAATGCCATTATTTTTTGTAACGACAGATGCCCTTTCAATATGAATTTCAAGATGTTTAAGTTCTATATGTAATGTTTTCACTTAAACCTTTCCCATATTGCTCTGTGAAGGGGGGCATTGAGAAGCTGCTGTGTCCTTCTCACGCACACCTGCATGTCTGTGAGCACACGCTCACTCAGCCATGTCACACACCCATTTCTGTGCGGGTCGGTACCATTATAGTATTCAGCCTTTCCTTGCCATACCTGAGAAATCTGTGCAAGTATGCACTGCATGGAATGAATGCATTGGATCACGGCAAGGATACTGACACGTCTACTGATTCGAGGTTTTAGATATGTGTTTACATCACTCCTTTACATTTTCTAGATGCACAGAAGATAAAAACGTATGAACCAGAGCGTTTTGCCTGACAGCACATTGTGCCCTTTGTATCTTCTGATACCAGATTAGGAAGGCCTCCGTTTATCACAATGTACCAAACAAAAACAGTCATTTATGTATGGTAACTAAAATGTTACTTAGTGTTATTATTCAGAAAATTTATATTCATTACCAGTGTGATATTATACAGTGCAACATCTATCATTTTCTCCATAATCATTACTGTATTTGTTTTTATACTATGAATAGAAAGGTATCTATAGTCATTTTCATCTTACATTTTTAACAGAAGCATATATTAACTTACAGAAGTGTCAGTCACAATGATTTCAGTCATTTTTGGCACTCCTAATTGGACAAGCACTAGAGAATTACTCTATGCTGGCTGGACTTACTATACCAACTCATGCAATCGATTCCAAGAGCCCTGGTAATTCTGCAATCCTGTTGAACCAGTTTCCCATCAGCATTATGGGTAAGCATCATACCAGTCTGAGTTCTTAACCCCTGGAATGATATCTCAAATACTTTTGAGTGTGTGTGCAAGTTAGAACAGTTTTTCATGGGCTATAGAAGTTATGTCCTCTTATAGGTCTATTCACTAAAATTCGACTTTGGAGGTCGACTTTAATTTTGATACTTGGTATCTGAGTTCAAAAATTCAAAAATAGCTTTGATCATTTTGTCGCCTATTACTTTAAATGGGGAAGATTCAAACCTTGGGTGCCAAATTTGACTAAGAGGGGTATGAACTAAAAAAACACAAATATATTTTATGTGCAAAACTATTTTGGCACTTTGCTCCTATTGCGATGTACTAAACATTTAACACTCAAATAGTACATACAAGCAAATTACGAATAAAAACAGGCATAGTTGAGAATAAAAACAGGCAATTTGCGAATATTTTTTCTACCTCTTTTGATAGCACTTGCTAAAAGCTGGTGTAATTTTCACACGAAAATAAGAATTATTTTTCACAAAATATTCGCAAAGCTCTTTAGCATGCGGAATTATAATCGCAATTTATTAGGGCAACTGGAAAAATGCACGCTAAATAATCAAATCAGGAAATCAGGAAAATGTATCACATTTTCACTAATATTGTACACTGCAATATTTCTCTTTTTTAACACTTTAAAGCAGAGGGACTTACAAGCTAAGCTAGTCACATGCTCACTGGCAAGGAAAATATGGTCCTTTTCTATTTGTAGCAAAACTGTTTCTTCCATATACATCTAGAAAAAGCGTATGCAGGTGATATGCAGATAAATGACACAGTTACAGGGTTTTCTTATCATTTTATAGAAGCATAGATAATAAATGGTAGAGATCAGAGACGCAGCCATCCATCTGTTATAATGCTCATCATCCTCAGTCATCCAGCAACCGATCTGCAAATGTTCAGCACTAATGTACAAACCACATTCAGTTCCATCACTGTCAAGTTATGCAACATATATGTGGTACATGTTTTGAAACTGTTATGCCGCTTTATATGTGTAGATTCCCAGCATATACCAATTACATGCAAATAGTGACAGTATAAAATGTGACATGTGTATTGTAAATAGGATCACTCTTGTGATCTGATTTCTTCAGCATCCTCTCTAAACCATTACTTTTTGGCACTGTCCAGAGATGATTCATTAATCACACATTTCCCCTGTGTCTCTTGTTTTTTTTAAAAAAGCCGGATCACCCCATTTTGATGTAATTTGGATGTAATAACTCGCACCTTTGGTGCCATCAGACACAAGACAAATGGCCTTGTGTAGGTTGGGATGACTGTGGTCACTGTCCTTCTCCTGTAATGAGTGGCTGGAAAGGTCTCATCTTACACACTTAAATTACATTTTGCACAGACACCATCTCTAGAGAGCATCCAATATTTGTGTTTTTACCACATTTTTACGCTATGGACATTACTTTTGGTTATTTTACTAATCCGATCAATGAGACCGTCTCAATCCATTACAGTAAAATGTTTACATGAATTTAGGAAATTTACTGCTAAAGGGGAGAGAGGGCGTCTTTATTGTACTGTCATATTATTAAATGAGTATGGATACTGTGTGGCAAAGAATGGGATTATAAACAGGCGCTGTTATATGCAATATAATAAGAAAAGTTCGATGTAGTTCTTCCATTATAATATAAATCACAGGTGGCGTTATAGCAGTGAATATGGTAATATATCATTTTTTCACTGGAGGTCAACAGAGCACAGGCTTGTCAAACCTTGCTGTTATACTGCCATGTCTTGGAGAACATTGGACGGATTCTCTTATGGATAGCATGATAGGGGGCTATGACCCAGGTGACTCTGTGCCAATCGTGACTCAGGTGACTCTGTGCTCTAGACATTGTGAGTATATCTCCAAAGGGGGAAATATTCATTGGTACCACTTATCGACAATACTGCACATTATTTTTATATTTTTCTTTTTCATATATCCGGATTATTACATCAATCACTGATAAGTATCTTTTGTATATTTCACTTTGCGCAACACTTTATCACTTTTTCACTTTGTCTACTTGTGCCCTCTGGAGGGAAAGCACTAGTGTTTTGCTGCACTTTATACATTTTATAGCGCTTGTCACTTTATTCTCTCGTTTACAGAGTTCTCACTGGGCCTAAAACGGCCATACACATCCAACTGAAGGGATTTTTGTTTTTTTTTCAGTATGAGCAACGTTTAGGTGTGGCTGGAGCACGAGGAGCTGAACAAAACAAACCTCTATGCTGCCTGTTCGGTTCCCTGTGTGGTAAGACAGGGGAAGTCACATGACCCTGCACTCTGACGTCAGACAGGGGGTGATGGTGGTCATGTAATGGAGGTGATGGGCGTTATATCATGGGGGCGATGGGGTTCATGTAATGCAGGTAATGGGGGTCATGTAATGGAGGTAATGGGGGTCATGTAATGGAGGTGATGGGGTCATGTAGTGGGGGTCATTTAATGGAGGTGATGGAGGTCATGTAATGGGGTGATGGAGGCATGTAATGGGGCTAATGGGGTCAAGTGATGGGGTCATGTAATGGGGTGATGGTGGGATGTGATGCGGCATGTAACGGGGGTGATGGTGGCATGTAACGGGGGTGATGGTGGCATGTAAAGGGGTTATGGAGCATGTTATGGGGACACCTAATGGGGTGATGGGAACATGTAATAGGATGATGGGGCATGTAATGGGGTGACGGGGCATGTAATGTGGCTAATGGGGTCAAGTGATGGGGGTCATGTAATGGGGTGATGGTGGCATGTAAAGGGGTTATGGAGCATGTTATGGGGACACCTAATGGGGTGATGGGAAAATGTAATAGAATGATGGGGCATGTAATGGGGTGATGGGGCATTTCCAGGGTTTGCAACATGGTGGTTTCTAAACAATAAGTACTTCTTTTCCTTTTATCATGGGCTGATTTCGGTGCAGAGTTGCTTTTCAGCCAGAAGGGAGCCAGCAATTGCTCCACAAAAATCCATAGCAACAACAACAGACCTCTTTTTAATTGATGGTGAGACAACAAGTGCCCTTACTTGCTCCCACCTATTCCCTATTAATGTCTGATTGTTTGCAGTTCATTGGTCAGGTTTGTCAGTATCGTTTTAGTTAATAGACGCCATAATATGTTATAGGATATTGTTAAATAAAAGAATGAGCTACACTGAAATGAATATTCATGGGATCTTGGGATCTATGTGTCATTTAACCAAATCACTAAAACGTTTAATTTAACTGACACATGAACTGCAAAACCCAGGTATTAATAGCAAGTCTCAAAATTGTCTATCTTTCTAAGATGGCACTACAACACTATAAACCCTGCAAATACTACTGCTGCATAGATTATATTTCCATTATTTTGACAGAAGCAGAAGAAAAACCTCAGAAGACCGATCCTGCTGTTTGCACAAATCCAGCTTCCATCCCTCCCACACAAAGCAAGATATCATTCATAGCCAAGCTACCAGGTACCATCACATCTGCTCACACCCCAACTGAGGATAGGGACCTAGCATTAAGACAAACGTGGTACAAAGCAAGGACTATTAGTAAGAAAATAACACTACAAACATGACAATAACCTGCTACAATACACAGAAAATCAAACCTCCTCACTCATACCACTGGTAGTCACGTACAACCCTAAATTGGGGAAACTTGCTAAATTATCAAGGCTCAGGGAAAATAAAATTTCCCCGAAACTCCCATCTTGACCTTCAGCAACCACCACATTTAAAACAAAATCTGGTTAATAGAAAATTACCTACTGAAGCAACACACACACACAGATAATGAAACCAAATCATGCAACAGACCTCGCTGCAAAATCTGCCAACACATTAGTTCAAATAATACAGCCTTGAACAACAACACGTACAACATTAAAGGATTATACTCCTGTATATCGAGAAATGCACCAATTGTCAAATAGGGTTTTACACATTGGTGATACTTGCCAGAATTACATGAAAGGATGAATATGCACAGATATGAACCAGCATGAAGAAAATAACTAATGTACCCCAGTCGGACACACCTAAAGAAGTCACTCCATACACATCCTTAAAGGGACATTCCCAGCTCTGACAGCCAAATGCGAGGGTCTCTCGCTGCTAACGCAGAGAGAGACCCTCATTTTTGCATGGGATAAGCAGGGGGGGACCTAGTTAAGGTCCCCCTGCTAATCCCATGCGAAAACTAGGGGCTCTCTCAGTACTAGCAGAGAGAATCGGTCGCCGACCAGACGGCTGTCTGTTTCCTATGGAAGCATGGCAGCTGTCGGTCAGAGGATAAAATGGCGTGTACTATCAAAAGTACACGACAGTTTATCCTCATACTAGGGACAACGGACATTTCACTTGTGCTTCTATATTAGAAGCATAAGAGCAAAAAAAACGTTTAGTGTCCCTTTAAAATTGAAATACCAAAATTTCAAGAAAGAAAGAGATTTGAAGACAATCTGATACATAAAAAAGCACATTATCACTGTTTTCTGCAACTTAGACTTGATTATTAGCTCGCCTTTTTTTTAATTTTACCATGCTTGTTAAAATCAACATGCTCACCCTCACTCCTCCCCAACCTTCTCTCCTTCTACAGTGGCTACTCAAGCCTGACTATTTACTACTGTGCTACATTTTCTGTTGATAGACTCAGTTCTCTGCCCCATTGTTTTAACCCCTGTATCAGGACATGTACTTTTAGATTTAACCTATATGTTTTACTATGTTGGTCAGAAAGGTTGATAAAGAGAGATCTCGTGAAAGCTTGTCATTCCAAAATAATGTTCCATAAAAAAGGTATTACAAGATTCTGCAACATTTTGTTTTTTGACTTCTGCGTCACTGGACTAATATTCATGTAAAAAAAACATTTACAAAATATATCCTTGCATTGTATAATATACAAAAATACAATGCAAGGAAAAAGCCACCCTTGACAAGGGCAATCAGACAAAACGTTGGGTGCAATTCTGCGCGGTTTTTTTTCAGCCCTGTCACTGACTTTTCCTTGTAAGTATTTTAATATATTTGTACTGTAAAATGTTTTTTTACATGTTTAATTGTGGTAATAAAATTTGCTATGAAGTGGCTGAAAATGAATGTTTGTTGGAAATAGGCTGAATTTTGTGTTACACACAGAAGGATGGTTTCGACAATGATCGAAGAAATGCCTTTGTGGTGTCGGTAATCTCTGTAATTGACAGCCTCAGCTCGGCCGCAAAAATACATTTTGGGTCCTTCCACAGAGACCCAATTCTGCCAGTCTGACTGTGATATAACCCCCCCAACTAATCAAACTGTCATCCAATCTTCTTACACAGGATTTCCTGATCAAATCTCAGAATTCTCCAACTTAGAGCCAACAGGCTGCACACACAGTGGGGTCACCCAAAGTGTACGTCCCAAAAAGTAACCTAATCCACCACGTAAATTCACTGATGGACAGACCACCTCTCCCCGCATTCATCCATTTACAGTAAGTACATTACAAAGTCGGGTCCTGGAGGACCAGATCAATACTAGAAACTCAAAGTGCCTTTTTTTCTGTTTACAGAACATTAGCCTGTTTAGGGCCAGGGATCCATGCACAGAGGCATTAGTAGAGTGTTTAGCAGACTGCAGACTAACATAGTCTCACCGCTTAAAGGGACAATGTGTGTTTTCTTCAATATCCTACTCTCAGTTTAAGCATAAATAGGCTAAATGATTGTGAAACAGTTTTTAGAGAAATATATAAGTATTATATTTTACAAAACTAGACTGCCATTAATATGATTTTTGTTACAAATTACTTGTGATTATATTTTACCCTGCCTACCAAGCAAATCCATTGAGATGGTGCCTGACAACTTGCTATAAATAATTGCCTTTTCACTTAGTTGCCTTTGAATAATTGAGTTGGACAGACCACAGTTTGAAAATCGACGACATCTGATTAAAGGACAGCTGTCAGGAGGATATTAAGCTATGTTTCATTGAAAGATTGCATTTAGTGTATGATGAAAAGAATCCAAATAAATTACCTTATTGAGTCCTCTTTGCATTTTATAGTTCTATAAGGGGGCGGACATCTTAGTTCAGATAGGTCAGATCTTCCTTCATTTGACCCATGTAACTCAAGATTGTAATCAACAGGTCCGTCCCTTATAGAGCTATAAAAGCAAAGAGAACTCAACAAGGTGCTTTATTTGCATTCTTTGAGTAAAGCATTTCCTATTTTTAAATGACAGTTGTCATTTAAAACTGCTGCAAGATGAAAGTCATAAAAACGGTTGATTATTCCTGTTTGTTTCTGGTTTTATTGTTTGGGAAAAATGAAAGAAAAACCCAAACACCATAAGTCTTATTTTCCCCAAAACTCAATTCGGAATGATGCAGTGCTGGGTCTCTTGGGTGGATCCTTGGGTGTTCCTTTGTGACCAGATCCAGGGATACAGAAGCAAGTTCTCAAAATATCCACCGAATAGACCCAGATGTGTGTTTGTGGGAAATGAATACACAGCCAACATTCAGGTTTCAGAGCCATGGCTTCCGGTGTGTGGGCTGGATGGATGCTTAGTGCTCACCTACCTTTACTTATTGTATCCTGCATCTGCTGCGTGTAATGTGAAATGCTTTAAGTCTCAGTTGTTTCTTGCACTTCATGATTGTTGTATAAATAAGAAACTAAACACTTCCGACACCAACACATCAGTTTAAAGATTAAGTGCTGACAGTATTTCTATTATTGGTTTTTACATTTATCTCTATATGTAACAAAGTAAATTAGAAAAGTTAAGGTGTTAAACTTATCCCAGTTTATAGAATCCAGTCCAAGTTATATAAGATAGGGTAGTTCTTGGTTCATCCTTTACAACACTGAAAAAAACATCTTAAAGTTGTGTTGTCGCATACACCAGTGGAATAATGTAACCACCCTCATATGTGTAATAATATATTCCAATATATGATTGAGGCAGTAACCTCTCAATTGTCTCCGTTGTGTTGTCCCTTACAGTCATTTTGAATGTTGTAATATCTGTTAATACTGTAATAACCTTGGGATTTCTGTGGGGAAAAAGGTCAGCAAAACGCAATGCGCTAATTTTACTTACTGCCTTTTAACTTGAAAAAAAAAAGAAGTTAAAATCAATGGGTATTTCCAAATTCAGGACAAATATAAGAATCGATTTAGCAGTGTTTTTCACTAGAGTTTGTTGATGTGTAAACAAATTTAAAGTAAAAGTTAGAAAAAGTGGTTTTTTTTTTCCAATTTTCCATCATATTTTAATATTATTTTTTTACATTAAATTGTATTAAATTATTAAAATAATGGTATCTAAAGAAAGTACTTGGTATCCTGAAAACAAAACCAATTTATCATTTGTGTGGGTATGGTAAATGACAAAGAGGAAAAAGCTAAACACAAGCAACAGAGGAGTGTTGAAACGCCCAGTGTCCAAAATAAACCACAATTTACATAAAGTCTAATTACAAAGGGGTTAAAGTATTGATGAATAGCACTGTTTTAACTGAATACATTCCACAGAGAGCAGAGGTGATGTTTAGAAGTTGGTGTCTGTGCCTGCAAAGGTCATTTTGTGCCCCCATCCTTCCCCTGGGACAAATCTTTGCCACTATCTCTTCTCTGTATCTGGTTTATTAATTCTTGGTCTGAAATAATAAATCTTGTTTTGCTGTCCCCTCATACGTTTGTTTATATGTCAAGGTCAGACTGTAACCCGGCTCCCACTCTCCCGCTGTGTTCAATTCTTTTATTAAACCAGTAACTAAGACTTCTGAGGATGCTATCTGACTTCTAAATATTATTTTTCTAGATAGCAGGTCCACACCTCCATAGCTCCTTAATAAGGACAGCACTGACATTAATAATTACACCCAGACTCACAATGACCACAGTGTCGGCCTGTGAGAACGTGTGTATGGAGCTCAGTGTAACACTATATCAGGGTTAAATGATGTCAATCAATATATTTCTGTTCTGATTCTATCAGTGACTCTGTGTATTCTGAATGTCCAATGAAATGTATCATTCTGCTTTTATACTGTATTTCTGGGTTTGCCAGTCTGCAGATTGTAGTCTGTGTTTGACTACCACAGAGCGGTCTGTGCAGCTGTGTTTTGTGTTGCATTATCAATATGTGCCTGTCTGTGTTATTACAGACACTTCAGTATGCTTGGCTTGTCTGTGTCTTGTTTTGACTATGTGAGAAACTAACTGTTTTGCCCACATAAAACTGCTAAAGGACAACAAAATGGAGACACTGATATTTGTGGGTTTATAGCAATGGGTTTATGCTGAACAGTGTCTTTTATATGATAGTGAAGATGGCAAGAAACATGCTAATGACAATCCAACACGCCTAGCATCAGGTTTACAAAGGTAAACTGAGCATGTGTGTAATGCACAGTAACATGTTATCAGGAAAGAACTTTAGTGTTGAGTGAGAATCCTGGTAGTGAAGCACAGCTTAGCGGACAGGACATGTATGAGGGTGGGGGAGTGATTCAGGTCATGGCTGGGGAAGGGGGAGGATCTGGGAGTTAGGGTATATAAAGTAGGATATCCTCCCCCTTCCAGCAGCCATCTTAAAGAATCCATAAGAACACTCTGAAAAGTTTGCTGAAGTCTCTTCTCTTACCTTTTCAGGAGTCTCCCACGGCCTCAGGCATGGATGTGGACGGGATCCTGAATGCCTTGAGGGCTGAAGCGATGGTGGATGGTGGCAGGCAGTTGCTGTCACAACTGGCCCGGTTGCAGGCTGCCCCAGCGGTGGTTCCCGCTTCTGAGGGCCGCGGATCCGTGAGGCGAGTCTCCCGTCCGCCCGCCCGCTTGAGCCCCGAAGTGGATGCCCCCTCCCGCTCGAGACGGCGAGCATCCAGTAGTGCGGTGAGTACAGCCGTTGCTACTCCCGCGAGAACCGCGAGTCACGCGGTGTCTCGCGAGATCCCTCACTCTGCTCCGGCTTCCGTTCCTACGGGCCGCAGCACACGGTCCTCCACACGGAGGTCCGTGACAGGGGGAGCTGCAGTCATCGGGGCTGCCACGAGGCTCCAGGCAGCCCCGCTTCCGGTCCGGGACACAGCCTCACGCTCCTCCAGGCGGAGGAGTAACAGACGGGCACCCAGATCAGTAAGTGGGCCTAGGGCCCAAAAACGGAGGGCTGTGGGCTTACCTCTGGGCAGTGGGGGGCAAGGGGGGTCCCTCTCCATGTCCTCTGGGGGGTCCTCTGGGGATGAGGTTTCCCCTGTTAACCCTCCAGCTCCCTGGGCCACGCATGCTGGGCCACTTTATGTGGGATCTGTGGTTGGGCCTTCGGCTGAGGGTCCTAGGAGTTGCACTGCCTCAAATTTTTCTACCCTACAGGTTGCTCCTGCGCTGGATCCGGCCCATGCTCCTGCTGCTGCAGCGGTGCCGAGTGCAGGTGACCTGATGATTCAGCAAGCTATGCCGGTTCCGAGTATCTTGCCTGCTCCTGGGGGTCCTGCTGCCAGCTCTTCGGGTGAGTGTAGCGTATCTTGCACTGGTGTTCCGTTTGGGGGGCTGGGGGCTCAGGGCTCTCAGGATCAGGCATGGGCTAGTTTTTTGCAAGGTCTGCGGGTGCTCTGGGATCAGGCGCAGGGGGGGTCGCAGTGTGCGCGCGCAGGGGTATTGGATTCACAAGTCGGTGGGGTGTGGGGGGCCCCAGTGGGGTTAGGGGGTGCAGGGTTCCCGGCGGGGGCCTTACCACCCTTACTGTCCGTGGCTAATGTGCCTAATTTGGTGGGGGCCCAGGGTACTAGTGCCCCTCTTCCCCCAATAATGGCGCAAGTGGTCCCGGTCCCCCTTCCTGATCCCTTGGCGGAGGTGGCACCCGTGGCCCCTATAGCCCACGGGGCAACATACATGTGTTGGTCTGGCCCGCTAGGTTTACACCTTAAGCAAGAGGTAAGGGAGCGAATATGGAAAGGGGAATACCTTGAGATATATTCGCTCCTTCCTTTGGAAGAGGTTCCCCCCCCAGACAAGGACTTGAAGGAGTCAGAGCGGGAAAAAGAAAAATACCGTTATCGTAAGATTCCAAAGAATTTTGGAAACTGGATACGGGCTTTTTCAATCCTGGCTAGTGTGTTGGGGGAAAAATTCCCGGATAAGTGTTCGGCCCTATTCTGCTACCAGGATATGATTTGGACAGCTTGTAGGGTGTACGGGGGGCTTGGATGGTGGAAGTACGACGAGCAATTCCGCCAGCGTATTGCGGTGCGCCCGAGTTTATCGTGGGACCAGATGGATATTGGCCTCTGGCTTGCTATTATGACGCGCCCAGCCACGCAACAGGGGGGCTTGGCGTCCTTTCTCGGGGGGGCGGGGGGTTGGGTACAACCACCCCTCCGGCCACCCAGCGACGCAGCGGGGGATGTTGGAAATATAACGAGGGCCAGTGCAAGTTCGGTGCAGGCTGTCGTTTCCGACACGAGTGTTCCGGTTGTGGAGGGTCACATCCGGCGACAAAGTGTTTCAAACGCGGCAGAGGGGGTGATAAGTCAGATATGGGGGAGAAGGGGGAGGACGCCAGTGGACGTCGACGCGATGCGACCCTGGCTAAGTAGGTACCATAATCGCAGGGCAGCAGAGATCCTCTTGGGGGGTTTTGGGGAGGGTTTTAAGATTCCTTTCCAGGAACGGACAGTATCACTGTCACTGCGTAACCTTAAGTCGGTGCTGGATCACCCCGAGGTGGTCAGGGAAAAGTTGGGAAAGGAGGTGGCTCTCGGGCGTATGGCGGGTCCGTTTGAGTCTCCCCCGCTTCTCAATTTAAGGGTTTCTCCTCTCGGGGTGGTTCCAAAGAAAGATCCGGGAAAATTTCGCCTGATTCAGCATCTGTCGTTCCCATATGGGGATTCGGTAAATGATGATATCAGTGCAGAATTGTCCAGGGTGTCTTACACATCTTTTGATTCGGCGGTTCGGATGGTTCGTAAGGCGGGGCAGGGTGCTTTAATGGCAAAAACAGACGAGGAAGCAGCATTCCGTCTGCTGCCAGTGCGAGTGTCACCACCTATTGGGGTGCTATTTCGAGGGTCAGTTCTATGTGGATATGTGCCTTCCAATGGGATGCTCCATATCGTGCTTTTATTTCGAGTGCTTTAGCTCTTTCATGGACTGGGTGGTGCGGGAGGAGTCGGGTTTCGACTCTGTCTTGCACTACTTGGATGATTTTTTGCTAGTGGGCCCTCGGGATTCACACGTTTGTAGCCATTTGCTCTCCACGATGAAAGCGGTTTCGCAGGGTTTTGGCGTTCCTTTAGCTTCAGATAAGACGGAAGGTCCCACTACTTGCTTGAGTTTTCTGGGAATAGAACTGGATTCGGTGGCCGGGGAATGTAGGTTGCCTCAGGACAAGCTGGTGGGTTTGCGTGCAGACATTGCTGCAGCTAAGGGTTTGAGGAAGATTAGGCTGCAACAGCTCCAGTCCCTCTTGGGGAAGCTTAACTTCGCTTGCAAGATAATGCCGATGGGTAGGGTTTTCAACAGGCGCTTGGCGGGAGCGACGGCCGGAGTAAGGCATCCTCGCCATTTCATTCGTCTAACTCGTCCCTTGTTAGCGGACCTAGCGGTATGGGAGATGTTTTTGGCCTCTTATAACGGAAGGACTTTGTGGCAGGCCCTCGAAGTCTCCAATAGAGATCTTCATCTTTATACGGATGCCGCGGGGTCAGTAGGCTTCGGGGCGGTGCTGGGTACACATTGGTGCGCTGACAGTTGGCCGTTTGATTGGGTGGAGGCGGGGCTGACGAGGAACTTAACTTTCTTGGAGCTCTTCCCCATCTTGGTGGCGGTGGTCCTTTGGGGGCATATTTTCAGGGATAGGAAGGTAGTGTTCCATTGCGATAACATGGGGGTGGTGATGGCAATCAACAACCTGACTGCCTCTTCCCCCCCGGTGATTCGCCTTTTGCGCCAGCTCGTGTTGCACTGCTTGAATTATAATATATCATGCAGAGCGGTTCATATCCCGGGGGTTACTAACGTAATGGCGGACGCTCTCTCTCGTTTTCAGTGGGAGGCGTTCAGGGCGGCGGCCCCGTGGGCGGACTCGGAAGGGGCTCCTTGTCCTCCGGTCCTGTGGAGCCTTGGATTGGACGAGTAGCCCACTGGATTGGTCGCTCAGTCTCTCAGTCCACGTGGTCAAAGTATGGTAAGGTCTGGAGCGACTGGTTGGCTTTCGAACAATCCCGTGGGGGTTTCAGTTCCGACACGGAGAGGCTCCAGGGCTTGCTTTGGCTGCTGTGGTCCTGGGAAGGGTCTGGAGTTTCTGTCACTGGGGTAACTTCTAAATTGGCGGGTTTGAGCTTCTGGTTTAAAATCTCAGGGTTTAGGGATGTAACAAGGGAGTTCTTGGTCCGTCAGTCTATTAAGGGATGGAGACGGAGCCCCAGAGGGTTAGATCAGAGGTTCCCGGTGTCCGGGGCCCTCCTGTCGCAGATTTTCGGGATTCTTCCTGAGGTTTGTACGGATGCGTTTGAGATGGGACTGTTCCGTTTCGCTTTCGCATTAGCCTTTTTCGGGGCAATGAGGATAGGCGAATTGGTCAGCCCGTCGAAACGTGTTTCAGGGGGGTTGTTGGTCAAGGATATGGTGAGAGAACCGGGGGGTTTACGGTTTCGGATTCGCCGCTCGAAAACAGATGTTGTGGGTAAGGGGGCTTGGGTTCTCCTTCGGGAAGTGCAGGGGTCCTTGGTGTGTCCGGTGGCCTGCTTTGACGCATATTACAGCGTTAGGCCATATGTTGAGGGTCCTCTTCTGGTTCACGGGGATGGGGCTTTCTTATCCAGGTATCAATTTGTGAGGGTTTTTAAGCTGGCACTGGATAGACTGGGATTTGATAGCTCTCAATTTGGGGGTCACTCATTTTGCATAGGCGCTGCGTCCGAAGCCTCCAGGTTAGGGTTTGCAGACAGGGCTATACAGCGGATTGGCAGATGGGGGTCGCAGCGTTTCGTGTCCTATATTCGACCTGTGGGACTCATGGCTGTCTCATCCATCCTGTCTTCCCAGGTTCCACAGTCAGAAAGGTTTGGCTCTTAGGCCATTCCTACATTTTCTGGGCCCGCCAACGCGCTGCCATTCGCCCTGGGGGGGAACGCCTGGGATTCCCACCCACGGTAGCTGAGGTCCGTTGGATAGGGATCAGGGGAATGCGGTGGGTACGTCTCCTGCCGGAGCTGGTGCAGCTGTCCAGGCTCTTGGGTGCTCCGGACGTGTTAATCCAAACAGTTTTGACCGGCTCAAAATAGCCCAAAATAGGATAGGTAGTGAGTGTAGTAATATATTACCTCCAGGTGCTGGAACACAATAGAGTCTACTCAAGGCCCAGGATTAAGCAGGAAAACAAACAGGGTGTGTCAGCGGTAATCATCCGGTAGGTAAATAAAGTAAATCCAAATTGGGTTGCATGAAAAAAGAATCTTCTTTTATTGTGATCCAAAATATATAAAAGGCATCAGGCAGAGGGATAGAGGACAGGCAATAAGACAAACGCTTAACGCGTTTCGCACCAGACGGTGCTTTATCACGTGCTCCGGACGTGTTGCTGATACATCTGGGTGGCAATGATTTAGGGTCTGTCCCGGTATGGGGTTTGTGTGACCTCATTCGGCAGGATCTGTCTAGACTATTAGTGCTGTTTCCAGATGTTAGGTTAGTTTGGTCCGAGCTGGTTCCCCGGAACTATTGGCGTGCAGCTCGCAACCAGAGAGCAATGGAGAAGTGCAGGGTTAAGGTGAACAAGCACATTTCCAAGTTCGTTCTCAGTGTTGGGGGCATTGCTATTCGTCACCGAGTGTTCGAGCGGGATGCAGCTATATATTTCAGGAGTGATGGGGTGCACCTTACGGAAGTGGGATTAGATATCTTTAACCTGGCATTACAGGAAGGTGTGGAACAGGCCATAGCGTTGGGGTTGGGTGGCTCCCGCTGATTTTAGGCCGTAAAACAGCGGTGCCGGTGGCAGGGGGGGCATGTCCTTGCCGGTCAGGTTTTTGTTATTGGGAAGGAGGAGTCCGACCCAGTGGTTTGAAGTTTGGGGCTCAGCCCTCCCCTAACCTCTAGGTAAGGTGACCAGTCACCAATTTTACGTGCCCACCGAGCGAGGAGTCGGCTGGTGGTCAGCATTGGTAAGGAAAAGGGGTAAGAGACCCTCGGACGAGGGGGGAGGGGAGTTATTACTTCAGGTTGGTTAAAGGTTGATTGATAGTTGCACTATGTATAGTTTAATTTAAGGTAGGCTGGCAAGGATTCAGTTTTATATATTTTGGTTGTTAGGCTGTATCTACCAGAAATGGGGATTAAGGTGGTTGGCCGATACAGCCCTAACTTATTTTTTCTATTTATGTTTTAATAAATCGCTGTGGCCTATTTTTCACCATACATTACGTGTTGTGTCATTATTTCTTGGATAAGGGGGTGGGTGGTTTCAGCCACTCCTGCACTATCCACACTCGATCATACAAGAATCCTGGTAGTGAAGCACAGCTTAGCGGACAGGACATGTATGAGGGTGGGGGAGTGATTCAGGTCATGGCTGGGGAAGGGGGAGGATCTGGGAGTTAGGGTATATAAAGTAGGATATCCTCCCCCTTCCAGCAGCCATCTTAAAGAATCCATAAGAACACTCTGAAAAGTTTCCCTCCCGCCCATCCCTTTGTTTATGTAATGTTATTTCTGATATGTTGTTAATATGTTTTTTCTTGTCGCAGCAGGGGGGGCATGTCCTTGCCGGTCAGGTTTTTGTTATTGGGAAGGAGGAGTCCGACCCAGTGGTTTGAAGTTTGGGGCTCAGCCCTCCCCTAACCTCTAGGTAAGGTGACCAGTCACCAATTTTACGTGCCCACCGAGCGAGGAGTCGGCTGGTGGTCAGCATTGGTAAGGAAAAGGGGTAAGAGACCCTCGGACGAGGGGGGAGGGGAGTTATTACTTCAGGTTGGTTAAAGGTTGATTGATAGTTGCACTATGTATAGTTTGATTTAAGGTAGGCTGGCAAGGATTCAGTTTTATATATTTTGGTTGTTAGGCTGTATCTACCAGAAATGGGGATTAAGGTGGTTGGCCGATACAGCCCTAACTTATTTTTTCTATTTATGTTTTAATAAATCGCTGTGGCCTATTTTTCACCATACATTACGTGTTGTGTCATTATTTCTTGGATAAGGGGGTGGGGGGTTTCAGCCACTCCTGCACTATCCACACTCGATCATACATGTTTTACATTTTACAGAATTGGCTTATTAATGGTAGCATTATACTGGCATATTACTGGGCAAATTAGCAGGGGCATATTACATGGCAAAATAACACTGGAATATTATTAGGCAAATTGGCTGGGCATATAACATGGCAAAATAACACTGGCATAATATTGGGCTAATTGGCTGGGGCATATTAAATGGCAAAATAACACTGGCATATTATTGGGCAAATTGGTTGTGGCTTATTAATGGCAAATAACACTGGCATATTATTGGGCAAATTGGCTGTGGCTTATTAATGGCAAGATAACACTGGCATACTATTGGACAAATTGGCTGTGGCTTTTTAATGGCAAAATAACACTGGCATATTATTGGGCTAATTGGCTGTGGCTTATTAATGGCAAAATAATACTGGCATACTAATGGGCAAATTGGCTGTGGCATATTAATGGCAAAATGGCTGTGGCATATTTATGGCAAAAGAACACTGGCATATTAATGGGCAAGCTGTGGCATATTTTAATAGGCAAACCTCCATGTATCGGACTTCTTTCTCCAGCACCTCCCACAGATGCTCAATTGGATTGAGATTTGTGGAATTTGGAGGCCAAATGAACACCTTGAACTTGTTGTGTTCCTCAAACCATTGCTTAACCATTTTTACTTTGTGTCAGGGTGCATCTTGCTGAAAGAGGCCAATGCCAACAGGGAATACGTTTCCATGAAAGGGTGTACATGGTCTGTAACAATGCTAAGGTAGGCGATACGAGTGAATATACATAATAATATAATAATAATAATATATATAATCTATAATTAGATTTAGGGACTTGCCTGATTGTGAAGTACCTTGATGCTGATTGGCAAGTTAACCATCTTATGGTCATCAGGTGAACTAAATCCTTACTCTTTACTATTTCAGAGCTCTAGGTTAGGTCCTGTATTTATGTCTGTATCTCTGTTATGTTACCTTAGCCCTATTCTTTGTTTATTCTAGATTTATCAATGTTTGTGTATGCCTTTAAGTTCTGTAGAAATGTAATTTTTCCTGTTTGCCATATTTCTTATCCTTAGTTTGTTTTCTGCTTTGCCCTGCTTGTGTCTGCTTTCAGTACTGCTTCAGCTCTAGTATTGTCTTCCTCAGCCCTGCACTCTGTATTCAGTTTTGTTCTTCCTCAGTTTGTTTTCTGCTATTTTGCTCTGCTTGGTTTATTCTGTCCCAGCCTGCAGCACTATCCTGTCAAAGTTGTTACATTCCATGCCTGCTCCAGGATGTCTGCAAGATATCTTCAGTCCAATCCTTGGTTATAGTGGCCACAGCAGCTGCTTCCATAGGGTCCTGGTATGTGGTTGCACAAATCTGGGGCCTTAATCTTCCAGGGGGATGTTGTTACCTTGCATCAGGCCCTGTGTCTCCATATCCAGCACCATAACCATAACATAACTGTACTGGGGCGCTCAGGGTCCCATGCCAACCCAACCCCACTCATAACAGTCGGGGTTGTTATGGATGATCGGTATATATTCAATAACAGAAATAAGTATATTTGTTCTAACTTCTATCTGTTACCCCAAGTAAAAAATATAATTCTACTGTTTTATTACTTGTATCATTGCTTTGCTTTTGTTCAAAAATCCTCCATTTGCAGCAATTTTAGCCTTGCAGATCATTGGCATTCTACTGGTCAGTTTGTTGAGGCAATATGAAGAGATTTAACCCATGCTGAAGCACCTCCCACATCAAGCCAATCCCAAATTGGATTGGCACTTCTTATGTACCATACAGTTAAGCTGCTCCCAGAACAGTTTAATAGGGTTGAGATCTGGTGACTGTGCTGGCCACTCCATTATAAACAGAATACCGGTTTGCTGCTTCTTCCCTAAATAGTTTATGCTCAGTTTGGAGCAGTGCTTTGGCTCAAATTCCTGTTGTGGGAGGAAATTATTGCCAATCAAGTACCATCCACAGGGGTAAGGCATGACATTGCAAATGGAGTGATAGCCTTCCTTGTTCAAGATTGCTTCTACCCTATGCAAAATCTCCCACTTTAACACCACCAAAGTACATCAAATGACCAGTTACATTGCACTTGGAATCTACTTACTGACCCATGCATGTTCCTGAGTTGGACCAAGTGCAGCGCTTAAAAAAAATCACCACGTGAAAAGTAGTGTGTGTAAATAATATATATTATGCCAACCCTATGGATGAAGTAATGTATAAACTAATTTAATGAATAGAAAAAACTGTTTGTGTCTGTTTCAATTCTGCTTTTGTTCCTTGACTAAGTCCCATGTCCTAGTTGTGCCATAGTCTTTCCTTACTCTGTATTCTGTTATTGCTGTTTCTGCTTGCAAGCTTTTATTTTTCTCTTGCTTTGCTTTGCCTGTCTCATTCTGCAGCATCTTGCATTTTACTCTACAGTGCTATCCTCATGCCTGCTCAGTGTGTCTGCAAGGTATTGCCAGATCCTACCTTGTCTTACACTGGATATCAGCCAATGCTGCCTCAGGGCGCAGCTATGTGGGTACACAAACTTGGGTGGGTCAAGCCTCAGGAGAGCTTATTTACCCTGCACCAGGAAGTGTGACTCTGTTTATGCACATGAACTCCTGCATACCATCTGTGGGTGCTCTGGGACCTGTATCACTTGGACCCCGTTCCTTGACACAGTGCCTGTGTTATTTTGACCATCTTAATAGTTTCTTTTTATTGGTCAGTCTTATTATTGGCTTTTTCTTTGCAACTCTGCCTAGAAAACCAGTATACTGGACTCATCTCTTTACTGTTGAAATGTGTGTTTTGCGGGTACTATTTAATGCTACTGCCTGTTGAAGACCTATTTCTCAAACTAGACACTCTAATGCAGGGGTCCTCAAACTTTTTAAACAGGGGGCCAGTTCACTGTCCCTCAGACCGTTGGAGGGCCGGACTATAGTAAAAACAAAAACTATGAACAAATTCCTATGCACACTGCATATATCTTATTTTGAAGTGAAGAAACAAAACGGGAACAAATACAATATTTAAAATGAAGTAAAGTTAAATCAACAAACTTACCAGTATTTCAATGGGAATAGTGTGCCAGTCAGATGCCCAGGGATATTATGCCAGTCAGAGTCCAGTAATATTATGCCAGTCAGAGCCCAGTAATATTATGCCAGTCAGAGCCCAGTAATATTGTGCCAGTCAGATGCCCAGGAATATTATGCCAGTCAGAGCCCAGGAATATTATGCCAGTCAGATTCCCAGGAATATTATGCCAGTAAGATGCCCAGGAATATTATGCCAGTCAGATGCCCAGGAATATTATGCCAGTCAGAGCCCAGGAATAGTGTGCCTGTCAGATGCCCAGGAATATTATGTCATTCAGATGCCCAGGAATATTATGCCATTCAGATGCCCAGGAATAGTGTGCCAGTCAGATGCCCAGGAATATTATGCCATTCAGATGCCCAGGAATAGAGTGCCAGTAAGAGCCCAGGAATATTATGCCAGTCAGAAGCCCAGGAATATTATGCAAGTCAGAGCCCAAGAAAATTATGCCAGTCAGATGCCGAGGAATAGTGTGCCAGTCAGATGCCCAGGAATAGTGTGCCAGTCAGATGCCCAGGAATATTATGCCATTCAGATGCCCAGGAATAGTGTGCCAGTCAGAGCCCAGGAATAGTGTGCCAGTCAGATGCCCAGGAATATTATGCCAGTCAGATGCCCAGGAATAGTGTGCCTGTCAGATGCCCAGGAATATTATGCCATTCAGATGCCCAGGAATAGTGTTCCAGTCAGATGCCCAGGAATATTATGCCAGTCAGATGCCCAGGAATAGAGTGCCAGTAAGAGCCCAGGAATATTATGCCAGTCAGATGCCCAGGAATATTATGCTAGTCAGAGCCCAAGAAAATTATGCCAGTCAGATGCCCAGGAATAGTGTGCCATTCAGATGCCCAGGAATAGTGTGCCAGTCAGATGCCCAGGAATATTATGCCATTCAGATGCCCAGGAATAGTGTGCCAGTCAGAGTCCAGGAATAGTGTGCCAGTCAGATGCCCAGGAATATTATGCCAGTCAGATGCCCAGGAATAGTGTGCCAGTCAGATGCCCAGGAATAGTGTGCCTGTCAGATGCCCAGGAATATTATTGCATTCAGATGCCCAGGAATATTATGCCATTCAGATGCCCAGGAATAGTGTGCCAGTCAGATGCCCAGGAATAATATGCCAGTCAGATGCCCGATCCCCCTTCGCTAACAGCAGGTGGATGTGTTCGCGATGTGCGCAGACATCCCTTGCTGCCACCCGGCACAACCGCTGGGACTTCTATGATGAGAACCCGGCTTCACCATAGAAGACCCAGCGGTCCTGCTGGGCGGCAGCAGGGGATGTCTGCACGCATCGTCCATCTTCCATGCTGCCTGACACTTCCGTCTATTATGACTGGTTGGACGGAGGTGTCGCCCACTAGCCACCAGAGAGATATGGGCAGCCGGGGGATGTCTGCACATATCGTACAGACATCCCCCGGCTGCCCCCACTAGCCACCAGGGAGATACAAGGTGAGGGGGAGGGAGGGGAGGGGGCACAGAGACACACAAGAGGAGGGAGGGGGCCCAGAGACACACAAGGGGAGGGAGGGGGGAGAGAGACACACAAGGTGAGGGGGAGAGAGAGACACACACAAGGTGAGGGGGAGAGAGAGACACACAAGGTGAGGGGGAGAGAGAGACACAAACAAGGTGAGGGGGAGAGAGAGACAAAACATAGAAACATAGAATGTGTCGGCAGATAAGAACCATTCGGTCCATCTAGTTTTTTTGAGTACTTTTATTAGTCCCCCGTTCCCGGTCTTATAGCTAGGATAGGTAGAAAAGTTTGGGGGAGGGAGAGAACGAGGAGGAGAGAGATAACGCTGGGTGGACAGACAGAGACAACACTAAGGGGGGGGGGGAGAGAGACAACGCTGTGGGGAAGGGGGGGAGAGAGAGAGAGGCAGCATTGGCACATAAAAGGAAATAAAAACAAGAAATGCATTTTTTTTACATCATAATTTTTATTAAATATTAAGTTGAACTTTTTTCCTATAAGGTAGTCTTATATTCAGGCTTTTAGTTTTTTTCCCAAAGGAATATCCAAAGTTTGGGGGGTCGTCTTATAATCTGGGTTGTCTTATATTCGAGAAAATACGGTATTGTATAGTTTGTGACTATCCATTTGTTTATCAGTTTTGTCTTTGTATATCTGTGCAATGCTATGTATGTTTTTTTGGTTTACTATACTATTATACTGTATTAGTCTTTCTATTTCTCGTGATGTTTATGTATAATAGGGTTTTTTAAAAACATGGTCTATATCCTTAAATTGCATTTTTTTCTACAATGAGTAAAGATGTGCAAACTCCCTGCTGACAGTGACTTCAGCCACCAATACTACATACACTATTTGTATGTTTATAAATGAAAGAGTAGCTTGCATCTCTTCCCCAAACACATAAGCTGTAGAGCAATTTATTTAAAAAAAACTGTTGGCGTGAGGGGCTTCCCATTTGTCTCCTGCTGTTTTTTCTGATCTCATAGTTGGAGAAGGTAATAAAGTAAAAAAAAAAAAAAAAAAAAGGACATTTTTGGGGATTTTGGGGTATGTAGGTATTTGCTTTATATTTGTTTTTAGACTTGGGGTCTGGGACCAGTGGGTAGCTCAAGACCCCACAGGTGAAATTATTTTATTTATTTGTGGGATCTGGTGGCATTTTGCCCATCCCCCAGAGCGGAGATTATTTCCCCAGATACCAGTGAGGAAATAATTTTATAGTATGGGGTCCAGGGCAACTTGCCCTGATCTATCTTTTGGGGGCTGGGATGTCATAGGGTGTTCAGGACTACCTGGCCCCTTAATGTAATTGTTAGAGGTTGGGGACCATTTTGTTTTTGTTGCTGTTTATAAGTAGGTTACTGAGGTTTGCTTTATTTATTTATGGGAGCTAGTGGCAGTCTGCTGGCCCCAGGAGGACCTTTTGTTAATATATTAGCACTATGATATGTTTAAATACATTTCTGCTGTAACAACAGCAAAGGAAAGGTAACCAGGAAAGGTATGCTCAGATATTCTTTTTTATGTACATCCCAGGGGATGTTACTATTATCCAATTTACTGGTACTCATTTTAGCTACCTCGGAAGGATGAAGAGCTGAGTCGTCTCCCTCAGCAATTGTATGTGTGTTTAACAGATTCTACAGATAGATCAGTGAGCTATCTCATTGTAAACAACAAACTACCTTATTTCACTATTATACAAACTTAATATCCATGACTTAATAGAATTTCAATCTTCCTGTGAAATGTAGAAAAGAATATTTCACACAGTCACCAAACACATATACTGTCTCAGCTCACAACCCCACAAAAACACTTGTATACAGCAAGTTATATTAGAGCTAAAATCCATGGTGTAAACTGCCTGTAATTACCAGCTCCATCTGGTGGCCAGAGGCGCTCGCGCGCGCTCTCTCTCTCGCTCTCTCTCTCTCTCTCTCTCATTTGGGGCTTTAATTCTTCAATTTACTCCTTTAAATTTACTAAACAGTAAATGTTCTGTATACATTGTTAGATGGCTAATCTCCCCATGTCAGCAAGACGCTAAACTGCTGGTATGCTGATTTTGTAAAATAAGAACTAGTCAGAGACTATCAGATGTCTTCCACCCTGGTATTAATGGGAATGAATCTCAAACTCATTTGTGCATTCATTCAAAGTAAGTTTGTGCTTGGCTGTCCCTTTAAAAGCATAGCTGCATTAAGACAAGAGAAGTCTCTTCAGTGTAGTCTAGTCAGATTGAGGAGATTTTGAGAAACATTCCATTGGTTTACTGAAGATTCTGCTCATACCTCAGTCCACTTAGATGAAAATACACAGTACAGCCATGATAAGCAAAGTTAAAAATGGACAACTATTTTAGATGCAAACAACAGTTCCTTTAATGAGAGGATATAAATAAAGTACCTTATTGAACTTTTTTCTCTCCGTGTAGCTCTGTCAAGGTGCGGACATATTGTGCACAATCTTGAGTCAGATTTGTCAGATGGCTAACACGCAGACACCTTCTGCGTGTGTGTCTACGTCTGAAGTCTATGCTGCCTCCTCCTGCTCCAATGCATTCCATGTATAAAGAATCAGGCTCTGAAAAGAGCCTGGTTACAACGTGAGAGAAGATCCAAAATGGTGTATAGTGGTGATTTATAAATAATGAACAGTGATTGCACCTTTTTCTTCACTTCCTGACAATATTACAGTGAGGGGAACTTTATATATAACCGTTCCCCGATATACCGCACCTTAATAGCTATTAGTCCTATAGATATCGTGTAAGTGGCTGTTTGTTTATTACAATTGTAGCCTCATCATGGCAGCAATACAATTTGCTATCTGCAAGTAAGTAGCCTGTCTGTCAGCATCAGGTCTGGCTACGCAGTTCTTCCCTCTGATCATTTGTGTAATAAGCATTACCATATTTTTATTCATCTGATAACTCTCTTTATTGTACAGCCTCCTGAGACCTGATAATGCTTTTTATTGCAATTAATAACAAGGCTAATGAGTAGAGAACAGAAAACACGGTGAGCCTAGCTCATGACCCAAGGGCTCGTTTAAAGATCCAGGGTATTTGCTACTTAATACAAAACAATCCGGGTTTGTTTTTAATAGATTAACTAGGAATATATTTATGGCGTGCTGGCCAAATTTGTCTCTTTCCAAAACACAGAGCAAGTGGAAGGATTTGAAAGGGACCGTGTCTTTTTCAGCCAGCAATGTGATTATATGCATCATTCATTTTTTTTGCTATAGAGGTGGGGGCTGTTAATGCACTGCTCATATGATGTCACTAAGTTGAGGTTTTGCTGGTACTTATATTAAAATGTTTGTGTGCCGGCCAATGTAAACCATCTTAAATCGAAGACAGAGCCATGAGAGGCTGTACGAACGAGTGAGTATGGAGAACAGGGAAGAAGTGTGGGGAGGCGGAGGGAAGGGGGCAAGATATGGATCATTGGGTCTATCCCATCTTGAGTTAATTACTGGTGTCATCTTGAGCCAATTTAATCAATCTGAGAGGGGGAGAGGAGATTGTAAGTGTTGGTCAAGCCAGTCCCACTGTGTGCAAAGGATGTGAAAGGTTTAAACCTTTGCTTGCAGGGGTACACTGTAAAGTATATATAGCATACATACATGGAATATAATAAAACCCTGGATTGACAAGAAGTCTCTTATATTTTATGTTATGCCGCAGGCCTCGTTTTATTGTAAAACAAAGGTTCACATTTTCAAACGTTTGACCTTTGAGGCATCATTTTTTTGCCCCTGAGCCATGCAAGGTGCATTAAACATCATACACAGTACAATGTGTGGCCAAGATGGGATATGCTGTATATTAATACAAACAAGATTTATTGTTCACATTAGGTGCAAAAAAATACCAAATCAACTGATAAAAAAAATGGTAAATTTAGTAGGGTGGACAGACCCCAAGTGAGATTTCCTTTTTTTCCGCTAAGTCCCTTGTTGCGTTTGCCAGTGGAGAAATCTTGCATGTAAGTGGTTGTCTGTATTTGCAGTTTTTGTATTGTTTTGTATATACACCGATCAGCCATAAAATTAAAACCACCTGCCTAATATTGTGTAGGTCTCCTTTTTTGATGCCAAAACAACCATGACCAATCGAGGTATGGACTCCACTAGACCTCTAAAGGAGTGTTGTGGTATCTGGCAACAAGATATTAACAGCAGATCCTTTAAGTCCTGTAAGTTTCAAGAAGGAGCCTCCATAGTACGGACATTTTGTCCAACACATACCACAGATGCTCGATTGGATTGAGATCTGGGGAATTTGGAGGCCAAGTAAACACTCGTTGTTGTGTTCTTCAAACCATTCCTGAACAATTTTTGCTTTGTGGCAGGATGCATTGTCCTGTTTCATCCAGTAGAGCATTTGTGAGGTCAGGCACTGATGTGGACGACAAGGTCTGGCAATTTTCATTCTAGTTCATCTGAAAGGCGTTCTATGGGGCTCAGGTCAGGACTCTGTGCAAGCCAGTTAAGTTCTTCCACAACAAACTCATCCAACCATGTCTTTATGCACCATACTGGGGCACAGTAATGCTGGAATAGAAAAGGGCCTTCTCCAAACTGTTCCCACAAATTTGGAAGCATAGGATTGTCCAAGAAGTCTTGGTATGCTGCAGCATTAAGATTTCCCTTCACTGAAAATAATGGGCCTAGCCCAACCCTTGAAAAGCAGCCCCATACCATTATCCTTCCACCAAATTTTACAGTTGGTACAGTGTAGTCAGGCAGGTAACATTTTCATGGCATCCTCTAAACCCAGAATCGCCCATCAGACTGCCAAATAGTGAACATGCCACCGAACACATTACACTGCTCCAGAGTACTGGGCCGATGTGCTTTAAAATTGTCGATCCAGCGCTTGGCAGTGTATTTGGGGATATGAGGCTTGCATGCTCTTCTGCTATGCAATCAGCAGAGTATTGGCAACTTTTGCACACCATGCACCTCAGCACTCAGTGACCCAGCTCTGTGACTTTACTTCGTGGCTGAGCTGCTGCTGTTTCTAAGCGCTTCACGGTACCACTGAGTACCACTCAGAAAGTCCCATTTTTTCACTAATGTTTGTAAATGCAGATTGCATGGCTAGGTGCTGGATTTTATACACCTGTGGCAATGGGTTTGATTCAAACACCTCAATTCAATAATTAAGTGTTGTGTACCAATACCTTTGTCCATTTAGTGTATGATGTGCTAGCTTTGTTCAGTCTGTAACTGAACAAAGGGCAATCTGACCATTTTTCAGTAGTATCTTGTCAGCTGTGATTAGCTATTGTCCTGTTTACATTGATTTGTAGAAATCCACCAAATTTTCTACCAAACAAACATTAGACCAGGAGTATCAAACTGTGGCTTTCTATAAACCTGTATCACCCTAAGAGGGTAATATGTTACATAGAAACATAGAATGTGTCGGCAGATAAGAACTATTCAGCCATCTAGTCTGCCCATTTTTCTAAATAATTTTATTGGTCCCCAGTTCCCTATCTTATAGCTAGGATAGCCTTGTGTCTATCCCACACATGCTTACAATCCTTGACTGTCTTTACTGCTACCACTTCTGCTGGAAGGCTATTCCATACATCCACTACCCTCTCAGTAAAGTAATACTTCCTGATATTACTTTTAAATCGTTGCCCCTCTAATTTAAGACTATGTCCTCTAGTTGTAGTACTTCTTTTAAATATACTCTCTTCCTTTACTGTGTTGATTTCCTTTATGTATTTATATGTTTATATCACCCCCCCCCCCCCCCCCCGGTACGTCTTTCCTCCAAGCTATACATGTTAAGATGCTTTAAACTTTCCTGTTTTATCCTTCAACCCATGAACCAGTTTAGTAGCCCTTCTCTCTGAACTCTCTCCAAAGTATCAATATCCTTCTGGAGATATGGTCTCCAGTACTGATTACAATACTCCAAGTGAGGTCTCACCACTGCTCTGTACAATGGCATGAGCACTTCCCTCTTCCTACTGCTGATACCTCTCCTTATGCAACCAAGCATTCTGCTAGCATTTCCTGCTGCTCTATTGCATTGCCTACCTACCTTCAAGTCCTCTGAAATTATTACTCCTAAATCCCTTTCCTCAGATGTTGAGGTTAGGACTGTATCAAACATTCTATATTCTGCTTTTGGGTTTTTATGCCCGAGGTGCATAATCTTGCACTTGTCCACATTAAATGTCAGTTGCCACAGGTCTGACCATTTTTCTAGTTTAGCTAAATCATTTGCCATTTGGCTTATCCCTCCATGAACATCAACCCTGCTGCAAATCTTTGTATCATCAGCAAAAATACATACTTTGCCAACAAGACCTTCTGCAATATCACTAATAAAAATATTAAAGAGAATGGTCCAAGTACAGATCCCTTAGGTACCCCACTAGTAACAAGACCTTGCATGTTGTCCATCAACTGCTGGAGAGCCAAAGTTGCAATGTCTTGGCTCCTTGATAGCTTTATGCTTATCCCACAAATGTTTAAAATATTTCACTTTATTAAACCTCTACCACTTCCGCTGGAAGGCTATGTTATGGGTTCACCTTCCCTGTAAAATGGTACTCACGTTAATTGAGTTTCTTCAAGTCTGAGGCCAAATCTCTCCTCCTTCGAAATATACTTCTGTTCAGTGATTAGTTGAAAGCCTTTAACTGTACAAGGACATGGTAGCAAACAATGGTAAGGAACATAGTAAATTTTATTAGCATCGTGATTCCATTGTGTTATGTAAAGGGCAATTAGTAATATGATAGGCCAATTTGGGAAATTGCACACTTTCATGGATGGACAAAATCATTTAAACACTTGGAAATATATTCACATCAATGATTTAATAAGGAGTAGGACAATCCTTTAACTTGTAAACAGCCTTATTCCTTCTTCCTTGGAATGTGGTCTTACAGGTCCTGATATGTGTATTGTGAGAAGATGGAGGTGGAAGTTTGGACTCTGCTTTCTCGAACTGCTTTTTCGCTTCCTGTAAAGGTTCAATGATGTATATATCCGGTGACCATGGAGACCATGGCACATGTTTGACTTTATCCCCATGTTCATGAGCCACTCGTGAGTTTGTTTAGCATTATATAAGGATATTATTATCAGTGCTGTAGCTATCTTTTTCCGTGTCGGAGGTAAGAACTGAAAATTGTGCCCTCTTTCATATAGTTTTATAGTGAAACAGTAGTTTTGATGGCTTTCATTAGCTGGTCTCGGCTTCATATCCCAAGCTCCCGTCCTGCAAGCAATGTGATTGATAATCGAGAGCAGACAAGCGGTCTTATTATGTAACTATCATCACTGCGCCTTCTCAGTTGAGTGCTCAGGCGCACTCAACTGAGACGGGGCCTGAGACGAGTGCCTCAGTCGACTCACACTAGGTACTGTTCTATTATATTGGAATGTGGAGAAACTTGAGAAGACAGCATTTGTACCATAGACCAGAAATATATAAAAATACATAAATATCTTAATAGTATTTATTTTCCATCATATGACCTTGCAGTGCAATCATTGGATTTAAATGATTACCCCAAGATTGCTGCCCGTAGAATTATAGATCACCTACTTCAAGCCACAATTGTAAACAGACATCCTTTTGTTTTTGTTATTCAAATGTACATTTGTCCATAGAAAATGGTGTAAAAAATGACTCCTCATACCATATTACTTATCTCTATTGCTTACGCGTCCATGTTAAGTTATGGGTCTTTGTGTGTTGTCCTTGGATACACCTGGTTTCTGAATGCCAGAAACCCTGCCATAAATTCCAACTTTGGGTGCCTTGCACATTTTTGTTGAGACTAGGCCACTAGTATTTATTCAGTTTTGTGTTCATTTTACAGGTTGTACTGTTGGAACATTTAGCAGCCATTTTGTTTAGTGTTTATATATCAGTGTTGACGAGCGTTGGCGCAAGTCAACAAAAACAAAGAAATAACAGTCAAAAGTTAACAAGACGAAAAACTATATCACATATTATAATAAGCACCATTTTAAAAATATATAGTTATTCAGTGGCTTTGTAATTTAGTCTCTTTTGTTAATGTTTATTTTAATCCATATCTTTCTTTAAAACTCTCCTTTTCAACAAGAGACAATTGTTGGGTCCTTTAGGAAAAAAAAGTTAACCTTTTGGGTTCTAGAGGGGTCCTCATGTCCCCAGCAATGGAATGGTTAAAATATGTGTCTGTATTCCCAACTTTGCATCAGACCTGAATTAAACTTACCCACTAGGCCAGGTCAGCCTATCAGCCTCACGCCATCTGTTTGAAGTTACTGCGAGCAATTGCAACTGTAACTTTCACCTCTGGCTTTAAGCTGACCCACCTCAGTGTCAAAAGAAATTAAACTCTTGGTCATCCAAATCTGAGCTTTAACGTTTGGCCGGTGGGAATAATGGTAAATGAGTCATTTAAAAATATTCCTCTACACCACTGTGTAAAAAGAGTATCCAATATACAGAGCCCGGTGAATTTACATCTAAATATTTATTGTAATCTGCTTCTAATATGCCAGCCTATTCCACTTCTGTTTGTAACAGGTAGACCCAACAAACAAATAACTGGTGACAATGCAAGCTTAGACACACTGCAATAAAAGCACAGGCTTTACTATAGCTGAAAGAGTTAATGGGCTGGAGATGGAGAATAAGGGTAATGTATAAAAGTGAGAAAAAAGGAGCAATTAAAATTCAATTACCGTCTGTATATAGTATTGAAGTAAATACTGCCAGAATATGTGTGAAAAAAATATTTATCGAAGATCAATGTATTGCATTAGAATTCTCTTATATCTGATACTGCCACTGTGTATAAAAATCATAATAAAGAGTAAAAAAAAATGGCAATTGGGCCTGTTTCTCACAGAAATCTATGAAACTGATTCAGGAAGCAACACAGAATACCATTAAAGTGTGCAAGTAAAAAACATTGTGCTTGACGTTAGAAATCACTCCAAATATACGGGAGGTTTTTCACAGTGCAATAGAAACACTAAAAAGAGAATATATAGTGCAATTATATGCAGTCACATAGCATAAATGGTGCAGTGACAGGCAGCATATGTGATGACATATAGTGGCCAGTAGAAGTTGTTATGGGAGATTATACAAAGCAGTAGGATGATTTAGGTGGAGTAATGGGAGGGATTATATTGAGTAATAATAAAAGTTATAGAGAGGGTTTATTTCGATTATTAGGAGGAGTTATAAGGAGGCTTTACACAGCGCAATAGGAGAAGCTTCAGGGCAGGATAAAATAGAACAATAGGAATGGATTTAGAGTGGCTATTTGTCTTGATATGATGGGGTATATTAAGGGGTTATAGGGATTAACCGAAGAAATTATGTGGACCAGTTATTTGTTTTAATATGAGAGGTTATAAGGAGAGGCAATATAGGGAGCAACTGGAGAAATAATATGGAGTTGTTATATGAATCAAAAAAGTCTCAAAGAGAGGTATATTGAGCAATGGAATGTAATTGGTAGAGGTTCTACTGATGTTATGGGGTCATACGGCACAATAGGAGTTACAGAGGGAGGTTATAAGAAGTAGTAGGACATTGGAGGATAGTAGGGATTATCCTTAGAAGTTGGGAAAAGTAAGAGAAGTTCAGGGAACATGTAAATCTTCAAAATCCATCACTAGACAAACTAAATGTCTCATTTACATAAAGGTGTAATAATATCAAACAAACACCGCATGTGATATTTACACCTCTAAACCTGACATTTCCCACTCTGCAAACCTGCTTGGAAAGTGTGGTTCTGTGCTTAATTCCAAAGCCTGTCTGGGGTTCATTATAAGCAGTGAGAGAGAGAGATCAGGCCGGGGCTGAAATATCTCTGCTTGAAAGCAAACACCACTCAGGACAGAATATTATTCTCTATGCCTAGGTTGAAGTACATTACGAGTTTATTGAATTAATTATGATAAGGATCATAACGTTAAACTAGGGGTGAGGCGCTGGCTTCCTCCTAGGATCGCTCCAAGCAGTTTTCATCTGAATATTTCTGTGGACTTATTAAATCTGGCAGCTCTGAACTTTCTGGCGGAGCAGATTTCTCTCCGACTTAAAAGGGATTGGATGTTGAACGAACCAAAGTTCTTCACTCTGCCCTGTCTCTCAGGGAGTAAAAAAAAAAAAGAAAAGAAAGAGTAAAGTAAGATAGAAGGAATAAAGCAGAGGAGAGAATGAATACCATCTTGGGGATCAATCACACAATCCCCTTTGCAATGCTGCAGGTCAGGGTGAAGAAAAGGAGGGGTGGTATGTGGGGGTCCCTTGGAAACGTGATTGGGAGTTCACTCTCGGGCCGCAGTGCGAGCCGGGAAATTTGATCTTTTTGTACGGACTGGTGCCAGCTCCTGCGCAAATTTAATAAAAGGGTCTCTCCTCCTTTTCGAGGGGTTTCATTAAAGTAATATTTTGGGCCCAATAACTAGAGCAAGTCTAGAATTCAGTAAAGAACTGATGTGTATCTTAGGCGCCCCACTTTTTATATATTACGTTTAACCTTCTGCATGCCTGTAGACTTCAACCTATACCCTGTTAGACAGCACGAGGTGTATGAAACCCCCTGTACTGATGCGTGGCATGCCCTGGATCTGTCTGCATCTCTGCGATTGTCATTAATTTGTATGACCAGAGGGGGGTGCTTGGAGCTGGCACATTCCTCAGTTGAATTTTCCTATTGATTTCAGCTTCAAAAGCCATTTATCTATTTAATTAAAGTACAGCTGTGAGCATAAAAACCTTTGTTGCCCATGTGCTACAGGGTAATTTCAGAACTTGTGGAATTAAGGGTGCAGAAACATAGCACGGAGAATACAATATTAACATATCCCCAATTCTCTCGATTAAGATGTAGCTTGAATTTCTCTCCATATACTAATTAATGACGTATACTCTGTGGGATAAAATGATATCTTTTTGTCAGCTTTTACCTGCTGCCCTTTCTCTCGCACGACCAGCTCATTTGTTTTTCACATTTCAGCTGTAACATGTCCCACTATAGTTTGCGTAAACTTTCGAAGTATCCTGTTACTGACTAAGATTATTACTGGAAGATACAGTAATAATCTTAGTTTGATTTGGGGCGTTGAAATTTTACTTTCATTTTAAAACTTTCACATGTGTTTTATTCCATATCTTTTCTTCTATAAACATGCTTTTGTTAAATAAAACTATTTTTATTTTTAGGAAATATCTGTCAAAGAAACACATAAGCAGATGAGAATTATTTGGCCCATTGATTCTACCCATATTTCTACCTGCTGTAAAATACTCATACCTTATTTGCCCTTATCTTAAATTCAAGATAGACTTTTGCTCACCACATGCATGCTTAAACTCCTTCACTGTATTAACCTCTACCACTTCTACTGGAAGGCTACTACATGGATCCACTACCCTTTCAGTAAATAAATATTTATTCTACACAGCATATTACTTTGTGCTTCCCTCTGAGATAGTGTAGCCCAGAATTGTAATGTAGGCCTATTTTCTGTAAAGAAACATAAGATGGGTGCCAGATGTAGGTAAATTGAAGGGTGTAGTTTGTCTCCATTAATTATACATATATATAAATATATTTAATATGCTGTGTACCACAGATCACAAAGAATTGTTCCACGCATTTCTTATCTGGCTTTTGCTTTATTTAATTTGTGATTGTTTTCGTGAAATACAACAGAGAGCACAATCGTGGAGACAAAGGGTTAATGGTTAAGTATGTGCGACGAGGGAACACAGTGATGAAATATCGCATTCCTGCGTGCAAAGTTATCTCGACCTTCCTCATCATTGCTAATTGCAGGAAATGCAGCTGTTTATCTGCACTGGGAATTTGTGTGTCTCTCTCTTCAGGGCTGGGAGATGCACCAGCCCAATGCTGACTTCCCTGGGATATTGGACAATGTCAGGAAGAACTGGTCCTCCCCGGCATCATCTTCATTTGGCGCTTTTGATGGAAGTGGTTTGGCTTAGAATAGGGGAGTTTACTGAAATAATGACAAAATGCGGCATATGTCACACAATTTTTGTTAGAGTATGTCCACACAATAAAAAGTCTTAAAATCACAAAATGTATTGCAGGTCATTTATGTTATTTAGAGGGTCAGTTCAAGTGTCGTTCCCCCAGAACACAGCTTGTTTCAGGCTCACTCAGACTGATGGGAGTTGGGCTCTGGAGGGGCAATTTGGTGCCAAAGGTAAGTACTGTGATGGCAATATATTTGTGTGGCAAATTTGGGGGCAGTCTGGTATTGTGGTATAATTCTAATACTGTTGCAAATGTGGCATTGTAGGGGAAAACTGGTAGTGTGGCAAACACTGTGGGGCAGTCGGGTGTTGTGCCAAGTACTGTGTGGGAAATGGGTGCACGTGTCAGCTATTATTGCAGGCTTCACTATATAGAACATCAAACAGGACTATCTGATCAGTCTCCGTTTCCGTGGAGTTCTAGCTGGATTATGGTGTAACCCTGATTAAGATTTCAGTAGCCCTGTGGGTTAAGATGGCAGTGGCCAAAGGATGGTCCTGATTTTAAGAACAACCACTAACTCCTGGAGCCATACCTGGAGAGATTCACGGGTACCAGTGGTGGGAATGTTTGTAACTTAACACTAGTAATAGTTTTCGTGTTTTTCAGTCTCGGAAAGTGAAGTGCTGGTGTGAGTAATAGTTTTCATTGAGTAGTGTGGTGAGCTACATTAAATTTATGAATTGCTTTAGTTTGGTAAATAAAAAGCTGCAGAATTGCACACTAGGTTCTTTGAAAGTGGCTACTCTTGCATGATTCTGAAAAAGGCATACTAGAGAGCACATGCAATCAAGATGCTAAAAATCATCAGGTGTATTGACACCTTTGATTTGGGTTGGACACAAGTGAAAAAAGTAATTCTGGCCTACCCTAAAAGAGGACATACACCTCAACCATGCGCATACACAATTGTTGAAAAAAAAGGAAATTTGGCTCCATTGCCCAACAGTGGGCACTTTCGGATGTAGAACCTACAAACTCTGCTAATTTATCATGAACACTATACATTTCTTCTAATTTCAACAATACAAAATAGTTTGAAATGAATACACTAACCAACTGTACATCAAAAAACGTTATCTACTTGGCCACATGTAAATGCAGATTAAAGCAAGTGGGAAAGAACTATAGGGAAAAGAAAAATGTTGATGCGCTAAGCTAGTCACAGGCTCAAATAATATAAATGTAAAAAAAGAAGTTTACCAAACTGGTGTGAGCATGCTGCAAATACAGTATGATTGGCTGTACAACATGTACAAAAAACAAAAACTGTCTGCCCTTCTCACCCTAAAAAAGTTGGCAACAAATATATAAACATAATATAAATGAGAGGTTTTGGTTATATGAATAAAGTTCACCCGCCATGTCAAGGCACACTCTCAATGGGGTGAGAACCTACTCTCACCTACTATAACCGCTACCTTTTTAATGTGTTGGAGGAGGTGCAATTAAACCTCCTTCCAATCATCCCCTTGAGAGCAAGCTGCAACCAGACAATGAGGAGCCAACAACCTCAAATATGTGCAAGCAGGGAAAAGAAATATGTCGGTGCGCTAAGCTAGTCACTGGCTCAAATAATATAAATGTATAAAATGAAGCTTACCAAAACAGGTGTTAGTATGCTATTGGCAACTTAGGTTCACATTCGGGGTGAACATGACACTCCTATCTCATAGCATGTGTGGGTATCAGGGCTGCATTGTTATTTATTATGACATTAAGGTAAATTAATAAATATACACTTACTGTTGCTTCCACACTGCGACTGAGGGGGTAGTTTCACTTTTGGTTTTCAGATTGGCTTCCGGCTCAAAGACTTCTACAGTGGTCCAATATACCAACCAACGTGTTTCAGCCTGTGTGTTGTTGACAACCCTGTGGACGATCACCATTCGAAAACAAGTGAAACTACCTCCTCGGTCATACAACACTGAAAAGACAGACCTGGTTCCTCTGGTCCTCTCTGAAGCTTCATTTTTATACTTTTAACTAAAGAAATGTATGTGTTATCCTATCTGGACTGAAAGCTTGTTACAGCATAAATAAAAATATATTTTATTCAACATGGAAAACGGACCCAGCATTCATCCACCACCATATGATTTATTATCTTAAGGCCCTATATGCAGCGCCACATCTAATGGAGCTATGTTTGTAGTACTAACAGTTTGCGTGCATCGTACTCTAATGCTACATATTGCACTATTAGGTGTTTTACTTTTTTATTTTACAGTGTACTGCCTAATATTTTTTTTACACTGCAAATTATATCAATTTGCAATTTTTACATAAGTGCATTTCATTATAGCACCGTTGATAACTGCATGGTATTAGGTCTATTCATCTTTGGCAGAGGTTACTTTTTTGTTTTGTGTTTCTATATTGAGGTACTTTGTCCTGCACCTGCCCCCTATCTCACTGTTGTGTATTGTACCTACTCCTTTGGCCACTCCTTATCCTGTTTTTCCCTGTTTGTGTGTAGCTGTATTATTTCTCTTTACTGTTTAGATACCATTATTTTGATCAAAGCATATAATTTACTGTAAAAGAAAAAAAAAAAAAAAGATGGAAAATTAAACAAAAATAACTTTTCTAGATTTTACTACATCTACTTGAAAAATATTTTACACATCTACAAAAGCTTTCACAAAACCTGCTAAAAAGATTATATTATTTGTCCTGAGTTCAGAAATACCCAATGTTTTTAATTATTTTCTGATGTTTTATGTTTTGTTTTAGGGCAATAACTGAAAGTGGCGCACTGCTTTTTCCCTAACCATTTAAAATAGTGATGTTGCCGACTGCCTCCAGAGGCAGTCCAGCAACACCTCCCTGATTGATGGAAGCTCTGGCCCACAGCAGGGCAGTGCCATATTTTAAAGGCATGCTGCCTTTCATTATAGCAAATTTGATCGCTTCGGAATGCAGTCAGCCCAGTATGGTTGTCTAATGCCTCTCTCGGTTTCAAAGAAGATCGACAGAGGGGATCTTAACTGCCAGAGTAGAGAGTGACCTCACTCCATTCAGACCCCTGATCAGCGGGACTAGCCCCCTGTCTGCTTGGCTGTCTGCATGCTGACACTGTTGGTGCATGCAGCCTCCCCATTAGCCCTGGTAATCCGACTGAATCTGTAAAAATACACATTGGGTTTACTTGGGAAAAGGGACACCGTTTTTTTATATTCTGAAGAGTGGATTGAACAGCACACATAGGCATAACCTTGCTGATTCCTAAATGCAGCTGGTAGGAAGATAACTAGTATAAGTCCTACAATTCAAAAGGTTGATTAATGTAAGAATATGTTGCCCAAATAAATAAATGGAAAATATGGTTCTGGCAGTGTGACAGAGCTTGTCTGAGGACAGGGGATGAAGGTTCATCTTGTCCACAGAATTATAAAGAGACATCAACTATATTGCCAGCTGAACCTCCTACACCTGCCAAAAATTGGATTAAAATGACAAAGACGTCTGACAGCCAGTAACATTCATTATATCAGCAGTGAATGGAGCCAAGACAAACATAGGTAAACTGAACCAGAATGCGTGTCTATGAAAGTGATTACTATACGTCTGTCTGATCAGTAGTGACTGAATATACCTAGACACAAGCAGGAAAAAAAGTCTAAATTTAAGAAACAGAATAAAATATATCATAAATGGGGGGGGCTGGCGGGGGGGGGGGGGGTTACATTTTTTGAGAGGGGAATTCTTGATGACTAAACTACAAGTAACCACCAAAATATTGCTGTTTAAAAAAAAACTCATTAAGTTTGAAATGTAACTGTGAAGTTTACAATTTATGAAGAGATAAAAAGTCAGGTGCTATTTCATCTGGAGTACCTTTTCTGTTATGTAACTGCATTTGCAGAGGTTGTTTGTTTTACTAGTGAATGCATACCATCTGTTTATTTGAAAGATTGCATTGATTTTTGAAATAGAAGTTATTTAATTAATACAAATAAAGTACGATATGCTCCATGTCGCTCTATCACGGAGACACATGTTGTTTACAGTCTTGATAAATGAAGAAAAGAAAGAGCTGGCACTCTAGGTTCCACAGTGAAAAATCGGTATTTAATGGTAGTGATCAAATCATAAACGCACTTTACGCGTTTCGCGTGTCTCCAAGCTTAATCACCAAACTAGCATAGGGCTGGGGTAGGCCACGCATGCCCCAGACTGCACTGCATTCCCAATTTTTATTTTATGGCACAAGTTCCACCCACTCCTACTGGGAAGTAAATTGGTAGGTATCATAGTTGCCAACATTCCTGAATTTGACAGGACGGTCACTTTTTTTGGGTTCTGTCCCAGCATTATTGCTTAGCACTGTGCACAGACTGCATTGCCTGTACAGTGTGTATGTCTAGCAGACATACAATGGTCTACACAAGAGAGATTTGTAGCTGAATCAAAGACACTCCTGAAATACGGCTACACAATATACAGGAATTTCACTCTGAATTGGCTGTTTGCTTGATGCCTGAAATATAACAGTGGAACATTGCTATTGGAATAATATAATTAATCATCTGTACATGTGCCCCATTTACACATATACATGTGTCTATCTCTATATATATTTATGTCCAATCAATATTGCACTCAGCCCAACAGTTACAAAAGCCCGGAGTGCTGTGTCGCTCCACACACAATATCCATAAAAAATCATGCACTCACAGGGCTTGGTATCAAGATTTAGTAGATTTAATCACCCCGCAATTCACATGGGTATAATCAACGTTTCGATTCACATGTGAACCTTTATCAGATGTACATTTACTGCTGCACAGACATTTCTATGTACTGAAACTTTGTAATCCAACTCCTATTTCTCCTGACACTTTACCGAGTGCCGACCTTTTCTTGTTACTTGACCACTTACCTTCATCGGAGGAGCGGCCTGAACACCAGATTCCAAGCAAATGGATGTATGTTCAGCCATTTCTATGGCACACAACATTTACATGGTGCCCTTCACAATGTATAATTCAAATGTGTTTAGCGGGAAATTAATTAGTCAAGGTGTTTAAGGTTTCCACGCCTTGGCTAATTAAACATGCGTTTTACATTCTGGAGGGGAGTTATGGTCACCAACTCTGCCATTTTTTACCTGGCACATATAACATTTACATGCTGTCTTGCAGTGTATAGAAACATTATATGACCCAAAGGAGATCAGTTAAGAATCTGATACCACAGAGCCAAATTGATTAGTTAATTGATTTCGCACACGTGACTTCTATACACTGCAAGGCAGAATGCCAAAGTTATATGGGTCCAGAAAAAATCACTGAGGTGCCAACCTTTATTGGGAGGAAGAAAAATGTATATAGGCAGATGTGTACTTTGTATTGGCTCCTGAACAATTTATGCATGCACATATTGCAAGTATATAGTTATCATTTGCATGCCCACATTGCAAGTATAGTTGTCATATGCATGCACACATTGCAAGTATAGTTATCATATGCATGCACACATTGCAAATATAGTTATCATATGCATGCACACATTGCAAATATAGTTATCATATGCATGCACACATTGTAAGTATAGTTATCATATGCATGCATACATTGCAAGTATAGTTATATGCATGCCCACATTGCAAGTATAGTTATCATATGCATGCACACATTGCAAATATAGTTATCATATGCATGCACACATTGTATGTATAGTTATCATATGCATGCACACATTGTATGTATAGTTATCATATGCATGCACACATTGTATGTATAGTTATCATATGCATGCCAACATTGTATGTATAGTTATCATATGCATGCACACATTGTATGTATAGTTATCATATGCATGCACACATTGTATGTATAGTTATCATATGCATGCCCACATTGTATGTATAGTTATCATATGCATGCCCACATTGTATGTATAGTTATCATATGCATGCACACATTGTATGTATAGTTATCATATGCATGCACACATTGCAAATATAGTTATCATATGCATGCACACATTCTTGATATATGTGTGTGTAAATTAAACATTTAGAATCCAGATTAACTACATCTACATCATAGATAATGGCATCTCCTAACAATGTCACCACTGCTTATTACCATCCTAGGGCAAGCTTTGTTTTGGAGCACAGCAAGCAGATAAGAGATCCACCTTGTCCCATCTTTTCACACGGGATGCTGACAATTAGAGGTTATGGGAACCGGACTGTCCTCTGCTGCTAAAGAACCTATCTCGTTTGCCTGTCCCAGCTGCCCTGAGCTCTGTCATTGCCAACAGTAGCAGTGGTTTGTTTTGGTTAAAGGAGGGCCGCGTAGGCGACATTTATCAGGGATGCTGGCGAAGCCAAGAGGGAGAGTTCTCACCGAAGGAGTTGTTCCTCATATCACTCACACACTGTTCCTATAACAAGGCTACTGATATTTAACAAGTGCACAAGATAATTCCTATTAACCTTTTCTGTGCTTCTGGATGTCTGCTCACCCTCGCTCATATATACAGATTTATATTGTTATTATAAGTCATTGCACCTCAGTAACACATTCCAACACTTTTATAATTATTCCCCAACTTCTTCCTATTACTCCATTACTGCTAATGCTCTAGAAGTTGTACCATGCTGCCTGTTTGTATTGTCCATTCAACTGCTCCATATAAAGCCTTTTATTTTACTTAAGTTGTTCCTGCTGCTCTACCAGATATCTGAGGTACACTGAATGAGATGTACAAAGATGTTGCAATCTTTACATAACGGGAGTTAGTCACTAAAAGTTGAGGTGAGATGGCAGATTTTGTTCTGTATTTATCCATGCACTAGCCTGGGTGCTTCATACTTTTGTGGGATCTGTGAAAGAATTTTTTGCAAATATAGTTCTCATTTGGGGTAATTTACTTTTTGCTTTTTTTTTTTTTTAATTTTACAATGTTTCTTTTTTTTTATCTCCCAGGTTCCAGCCAAATGCTGTGATAGGGTCTATCTAAACTGAAAACATGATATTCGTAAGTAAATTAAACATATTTAGTATACAGACAGTCACATTTTAATGAATGCATGTTTTTATAATTGTTAAAATATAATATGCAAGAAAAAAAATAGGCCATTTTTTGATTCAGGGTGGATTTTAACTCTGGCCATGTTTGATGTAGGTTAAGATGTGTCTATTTAATGTTAGGATTGAATGAGTTAATATTAGGGCCTTCTCTGATATCTGTGTGTCCAGAACAGCTATCATCTTATGGGAACAGGAGTCACAGGATTACACTCCAACCTTGAAAGAAGGCACTGCCCCAGGAAAGTCCAGTATAAGATAAACTAATAGAAAGACTACCATTCTATGACTGAGATAAGCTCATCTTCAGTCTTCAGATGGAGATATGAATGCCACAAAGAATGTGTCAATGTGGTGAATGCTTAACGTTCCAACCTTCTTGTAAGGCCACTTTTGGCTTCCATAGCATTTACTGTGTAACAATGGCTTAATTGCCCCCAATTATTATGCATGCTCATGTGAAGAATTGCCCAGCTAATTAATTTTTACTCAGAAGGAAGGTGCTTTCCTTTTGTAATGAGTTGTGTGGTTTTGTAATAAGGGTATTGGAAAGCCCCTGGAGAGGCTTGAGTGCGCGATCACTCAAATCACTGATCATGTGTGCAAAGTCTGGGATGCCAACAACTACACTTCCCATGAGGCTTCTGACCTCCAACAGTATTAAATCTGAGCGATTAAACCAGGGAGGTTAGGTTTAGAGTCAGGGTAAGGATTAGGGTTAACCCAGGTACATACATTACACCAGGGGGGTTAGGTGCAATCTGCAGAGGACATTCTAACCTTTACCCTTACTCTAACCCTAACCACCATGGAGTTAAAATGCTTAAAATCCTCAGGATGAGGGAACTCCTGGCTCCACCCCTCAGATTTAGGTGAATGATGGGACGTCAGTTTGGATTTACAAAATATCTCTGGTTCGCCAGGTGCTCAGACTTTGACTCCTGATTCAGGGCAAACTGGAGTAAATACAAGAAGATACTCAGCACTCAAGTAACAGAATCCAGATAAGGTGTTTTAATCGATAATTAGGCGCAGTTTTACAAAAACAGCAGAGTGAAGGTGCAGAAACCACTTTACGCATTTCACATCATAATCATAAGTGAAAATAACAGGTAAACAATGTGCAATAAAAAATAAATTATTATAAATAATAAATAAAAAAAAGTTTAAAGTAGACATGTGCATTCGTTTTCGGACTAATGCATTTTCGTCCGAAAATAGCATTTTCGTCCATTCGTCCGAAAAACAAATAACGAAAATGCTAAACTAACGAAAGACCAATGAACGAATGGTTAATAAATGAAAATTATTCGTCCATTCGTCCAATTGGCATTCTATAAACCGAAATAGAGTCGGTTTATAGAATACCAATAGCATTACATATACATTCCATAAACCGACATAATGAACGCCTTTCGGTTTATGGAATGCATGTAATACTAGAATTTCTTATGAATGGGGACTCTAGTTCGGATTATAGAAAGCCAATAGTATTACATGTATTCTATAAGCCGAAAGTCTATAAACCGAACGACTTTCGGTTTATAGACTTTTGGCTTATAGAATACGTGTACTACTATTGCCTTTCTATAAACCGAACGAGAGCCCCATTCATAAGAAATTCTTATGAATGGAGTCCCCATTCATAAGAATTTCTTATGAATGGGGCTCTCGTTCGGTTTATAGAAAGCCAATAGTATTACACGTATTCTATAAGACGAACGAATAAAACGAAACAAAAATAATGAACGAATTTCGTCTGAAACTAATGCAGTAATGAACGAAATAAGTAACATTTTCGTCCGAATGGACGAAAACGAAACGAAAATTTTAGTTTTGCACATGTCTAGTTTAAAGTGCAAATGCAATTAATCAGAGACTTACATGTCCAATACTACTTATTCTGAACACTCCAAAAAACCCTTCATTAGTGACATATTGTATCATATTTTACTAACTAAATAGAATAAAACTATTATGATGAAGAACGTGTATAAGATAAACATAATATTGTGTGAGAAAAAATTATAAAAGAACATCTGCAAAGGTAACCTTTTTCCCGCCTTTTTTAAATAATTTATTCTTTATATATTCCTCTTGGCAAAATATATATACACAGATAAAAAAAATAACAATATGCATTACATTGATACATAAATATACAAGTACACAATAGCAGGGTTTAATGTTTTTAGGCAAAAAAGGAGAAGAAGAAAAAAAAACATGCTCCCTGGGATGAATATTAAGAAGAAATACATTTCCTTCCTTTCAAATTTATAGATAACTCAATCTTTCGACCCATGGTGTATACATCAGGACCCACTCAACTCTACAAAAAAAGAGGAGAAGAAAGTGAAAAGAAGAAGAGAGAAAATGAAAAAGGGGGTGGGAGAAATTTTTTTTCCCCCTATCTAGCCCTTGTGGCCCCTAACAAATACCCTAGTCTCTCTCCAGTCTTATCTCTACTCTCCTCCTACATCTTTATAAAATGTAAGACAAACCTCTAAGCCTTACTCTCATATCCTCCCTACACATGCTCTCTCTCCCTAAGCTATCCATGGAAAGATAGAAAGAATAGAGAAGCGGAAAAAGGAAAAGAGGGAGGGATGAGCAGATAAAGTGCATCAGGGGAGAGAGGAAAAACATTAATAAAAAGTAAGAAATTTGTTAAAGATACAATAAAAAATAAACAAATAAATGAAATCTTCCTCTTCCATTGCCCCTCACATAAAAACTTAGAAATGAAAGACCCTTTTATCAAAACTAAAGTTTCATTAGACCACTCCTTGTGCCAATGAACATGAAGCCTTTACTCATGAGCCAAGAACTTTCATTAAAAATGACATAAAACATTTAACAATTACCTAAAAAAAAAAAGTAAACTAAATAAACAAATAAATAAAAATAAATAAATACATTACTAATGCCACCACCTCCCCCCTCTGTCCCACACTTCGTCTATCCCAGCAGGTAATCATGCCATATAGTAAGCCATATAAAACATAATTATTTATTCTAGATGACTTCTATTATAGTTATAGTTATAGTAATAATTATTCTATTTTAAATAACTGTCAAGATCGCTCTCTACAAAGATATATCATATTGTCCCACATTTGCCATGTATTTCTATTCCATTAGAATTGAATACTATTATGGTATATTAAATCTTCTAACTTGCGTAGCTTGTCTACTCTCGTAATCCATTCCCTCAAAGAGAGCCTGTCTCTCTTATTCCAATTGCATACTATAATGCAAGGTATTATTTATCAGTTGTATTATCAGTGAGTTTGTCAGAGTGTTGATTGGACTATCACTAAAAAACAACAATTCTAGTTCAGGTATTATTGTAAAATTTGTGTCTAACCCTCTCTAATCCTATCTATGCACTCCCATAATACCTTTACTAACAGGCAACCAATGTGACTCTATACCAACGTGACACAACCTTATAGGCCAATTCCTGTTGCATAAATGATTTTGAGCAATATTTAATTAATTTAAAACACTTTCCCCAACCATCCAAATTTTAAAATTTAAGCAATGTTTAAAGTGAAAGCACTCATTTTTTTGGTTAATTAAAAAAACTGAGAATAAGACAACTTTAAAGGGACAATGAAATGGTTTAATTTTTTTATTTTGTATTTCTGATTTCAGATATGTCTTTTGTTTTTGTTATGTGGCTGTATTTAATAAAATATGTAACTAAACAAGTGTGACCTGGCATCACCATTTTGTGAAATAGAGTGTTTTTGGGTGCCAACTTTGGGGCTGGGGACACCGTATTAAGTCTGAATTCTGGCCATAGAATTCAGGGAGGGTAATGTAACTATTACATCACAAGGGGTGGAGTTATGATGCTGTTTGATCAGGTCAATCTCCTCTCTCTGTGTTGGAAACCAGGTAAAAAATAGTTGTACACAGCCTCCTAGTCCTGCCCACTATGATACAAAGGAGCCAGTACGAGAGCAGGGAGTATCTTATGACATCATCATGCAGGCTTTGACCACAGTTGTAAAGTTAGACTGGCTGGAAGATTTTGGACAATGTTGCATCATAGGAAATATTCACAAAATAGAGCAAGGAGATAAACACCTAATTTTCCTTTCATCATATGCAATTAATTCAATCCTATAAAAAAAACAAAAAAAAATGTGGCATATAATTTATATATGTATTTGTTTTAAATGACCAGGTTATCTAGTTACATCTTATGTAATATTGTTGTTAATTATAATCAAGGTTAAATTATTAAAATAAATGAATAGAAACAACCAAGAAGCTTTTAAAATATCGTTTTCATATAAAGTATGACATTTTGTTATAATTTCTGTTAACTATCCAAACTAAATATGTCAGTATGTATAACTAAAAGTGCTTAATAACATGCTCACATACCTCACAACATTTTGTTCTGCGAATTGGGACCCCAGGGGGTGGAGTCTGGGGAGATGAGTGGCACTTACACTCTGCTGCTCACTCACACTTACACTCTGCTGTCCACTCACACTCTGTTGCTCGCTCACACACTTACACTCTGCTGTCCACTCACACTCTGTTGCTCGCTCACACACTTACACTCTGCCACTCACTCACATACTTTCACTCTGCTGTTCACTCACACAATTACACTCACTCACACTCTGCAACTCACACTTACCCTCTTCCACTCACTCTCTGCCACTCACTCCCACACACACTCTCTGACTCTTACATATACACTCACTATCTGCCACACACTCAGTGAGTCAATAATTAAACTAATTGAACTTTTTTTTTTGGGGGGGGGGGTGACTTACAAACATTATTTGCTAGATAAGCCCCTCCTACTTTCATTCCTGATCCCTTCGCTCAGTTGTGCCCATTTCCTATTCGAGCATCTTCCGACTTGCATTGCAAACAAATAAATAAGTTCACTTACGTTAATTACTGACTCAGGGTCCAAAAATGTTTGTTGTCCTTTAAGGTCTTTTCTGACTGCAATATTTAATATTACGGATAGTGCAAACTTTGTGTTTTACATATTTTTCCCTATGTACAAGCGCTCCTCATTCCGTATGGATTTCTTGCCCATACTGGATGCAGCTGCACAAGGGGGAGTATTGGGATTAATATGCACTGCACACTATTTTCAAGGATTTTACATAGCAAGGTAACAGATAATGGGGATTATGTATGTGTGAAAAACATTCAGCTGTGTCAATTCAGGGAGTGTTTCATATGGTTTATAATTATTCTACAAGCAAATTAGTAGGGGAAAAAAAGCTTTTCTCAGCAGGAGTCTTATCTAGTCCACAGAGTCAACATAGGGATTATTTCATGGGAAATTCTCTAGCCTTTATTTAGGAGATGAAACAAAAATACATTTCAAGACATTTATTGCACTTGTAACAAGGGCAGGGTTTAATATTGATTAGACCCTGAGCAAGAATTGGGCCCAATGCCCCCGCCTGTCATGCAATCACACCCTTCACCCCAACCCTCTCCCCAAGCAAAAAACACACAATTTCTGCCTACAATATGTAAGTGCTCTCTAATTCCCAGATATACTTTTGTAATATAGGCTCTGAGTACTTTTATTGCAATGTATAAAATGTGTATACGTGTATAACTGCAGTGTATAAAATGTATATATAGAAAAAAATATATACATGGCTGCAAAATGTATACCTTCTTAGTTTGCAACACTGCAATAAAAGTACTCAGTGCTTCACGGATATTAGAGAGCACTTACATATCGTAGGTAGCAATTAACATTAAATATCACCATGTTACAATAATTATATATTGCACGGACACATATTATACAGTTTGTAAGGGGTCAGATACCTTTTTCTACTCGGGGGCCAGAAGCAAAGTCTGGAGGTGATGGCGGGCCACATTCATCTATTGTACAATTCTCAAACAATAAATATGTATATTTATTTACACACACATATCACATGCCTATCTATACACACATAAATCTCTACATATGTATATAGTTTATATTTATACATTTATACTTTGTAATATTATATTCAACTATTTTCAAATGTTATTGAAAAACTACATTTCTTGTTTTTATTCCCTTCCTCTGCACCCACATTGCACCTAAAGACTTATCACAGACCCATACATTACCCACAGCACTTGCCATGCACCTATACTGCACCCACAGCACTTAGCTTGCACTCATTGTGCCCAATAAAATATGTCACTGTTAGTTTGCCCATTAAAATATACCACTGCTAGTTTGCCCATTAAAATGTAACTGTTTGCCCATTAATATGGCACAGCCAATCTGTCCATTAATATGTCATAGCCAATCTGTCCATTCATATGCCACAGCCAAGTGCTGCCCTAGCATGATTGTCTCCATGTGAGACAGTCACACAGGCAGAAGGCCAGAGTTGCCAGTTGAGGGCCCATGTTGCAGGGCAGCTGCTTTGGGCCCCTCAGGAATGACTGGGCCCTGTTTAGCCCATGTTAAAGATATCCCTGCTTGTAATCCAAATGTAAATAATCTATGTGACACAGCTATGAGAGTAGTGAGCACCTCATTCCGGTATGGCATGCCTCGCAATGGTCCTGCTTTATGTTTTGAGGCTCTGTCAAGCTGAGTATCATCGTTGTTAGTTTGTATAAATGTGGCATTGCCGAATCGCAATAGCGTTGTCAGTTTGCTTTCTCCATTTAATATTAAAATGTGATTTGAACAATAGCGTGTTTTTACTGTACTTACCAGAGTTACTGTGACTGTAACACTAACGCAGCTGTGTGCATAGCAGATGTGCAGAGATGTTCAAGGACACTGTGCCAGGAGTGGATGGGAATTTGGGATCAGCCTGACCGGAGAGAATAGCACCCTGTAGCGCGCTCTCCCCAGTGGTGTATCTTGATTTTGTGCTGCCCTAGGCAGACAAAATCCGGGCACCCCCCTACCCAAGCTGCACACCCACGTTACACACCTAAGACATGCCCCATCATTCAGACTCACATCAAGCTCACACTCCCATCACACCCAGTCACACACTCCTACTCCCATCACACTCAGTCACACACTCCGCCTCCCATCACACACACTCCGACTCCCATCACACTCAGTCACACACACTGTCTCCCATCAAATACACTCCGACTCCCATCACACTCAGTCACACACTCTGACTCCCATCACACACACTCTGACTCCCATCACACTCACTCTGACTCCCATAACATTCAGTCACACACACTGTCTCCCATCACACACACTCTGACTCCCATCACACACACTCTGATTCCCATCACACTCAGTCACACACACTGTCTCCCATCACACACACTCTGACTCCCATCACACTCAGTCACACACACTGTCTCCCATCACACACACTCTGACTCCCATCACACTCAGTCACACACACTGTCTCCCATCACACACACTCTGACTCTCATCACACTCAGTCACACACACTGTCTCCCATCACACACACTCTGATTCCCATCACACTCAGTCACACACACTGTCTCCCATCACACACACTCTGACTCCCATCACACTCAGTCACACACACTGTCTCCCATCACACACACTCTGACTCTCATCACACTCAGTCACACACACTGTCTCCCATCACACACACTCTGACTCCCATCTCCCATCACACTCAGTCACACACACTGTCTCCCATCACACACACTCTGACTCTCATCACACTCAGTCACACACACTGTCTCCCATCACACACACTCTGACTCCCATCACACTCAGTCACACACTCTGACTCTCATCACACTCAGTCACACACACTGTCTCCCATCACACACACTCTGACTCCCATCTCCCATCACACTCAGTCACACACACTGTCTCCCATCACACACACTCTGACTCTCATCACACTCAGTCACACACACTGTCTCCCATCACACACACTCTGACTCCCATCACACTCAGTCACACACTCTGACTCCCATCACACTCAGTCACACACACTGTCTCCCATCACACACACTCTGACTCCCATCACACTCAGTCTCACACACACACACACACACACACCATCAGCACTTACCTTTCCCTGGCAGGCAGGCAGCATGGTCCCTCCATGCTGCCTGTTCGGCTTCCCGGCGATCGTGCCGACAGGTCACGTGACCGGGCGCGCGTATGACGTCAGCGCGCCCGTCACGTGACTGTCGGCACTTCCGTGTCACACTGCACGGGGAGCCGAACAGGCAGCACGGAGGTTTCTCTGTGCTGCCTGTTCGGCTCCCCGTGCAGCCTGGCAGGCAGAGCGATGGTGAGGGGGGATCTTCCGATCCCCTGTCACCTCCGTCTCTGCCTGCAAGCGCGGTCTTTTTTTTTTTTTTTTTTAAAGGGCCGCGTTTTTTTTTTTAAATTTTTTTTTTTTCAGTGCTGGGGGGCGCTGCCGCCCCCCAAAATTTGCCGCCCTAGGCATCCGCCTAGGATGCCTCGCGGTAAATACAGCACTGGCTCTCCCCCCTCCCTGACCTGTGCTGTAAACCCTTTCTTACTAATAACCTATCTGTATAGATGCCGTACTTGTCACCACTATACAATGCTGTATATTTACACAGATATAATATTAAATATTCATCCTGGCATAGAATGACACCCGCAGTGAGTCACTGCAGGCAATTTCTACGGGTACCCCCACACTGTAAGTCAGATTTCTCTTAGTTTGGCCACGTATCATTGAATGAGGCTCATGTATAAATGTAAAATCCAGGCTTGTAATCAGTACAATGTCTGCAGCCTTCATGTTGGCCAGTGCAGCCCTGAAGCATGTATTATATGTATATATTCTTTTTGCAACCTTTCCTTACAATGTGATTTCCTTCCTGTCTTTATCTCTCACTCACCTTTCATAATGTGGCAAAAAGTAAAGCGGTCTGTCCACAGCTTTTAAAAACGTGATATGATTAAGCGTGTTAAGCATGCGAAACGCGTCAAGTGTTTCTCCCCTCTTTTTGCCATGCACATTATATTTATTTGCTGTATTGTTCCTCTTTTTTTGCCATTAAAACAACCTTTTTTCACTGGAATCCGGAGTGCAACTTTCCTTTTTCTCCCTGCTGCTGCATGTTAAGAAATGGACACCTACAACACCTTTTTTACTTAAATATATATTTGTTTCCTAATGTTTTATAATGCCTCGGTTTTGCTTTCGCTGTACAATTCCAAGCATGTAACTGTATTTACTTTTATTGCAGATATTGGAATAAGTCTACTATATGTACGACCCGCATTGCCGTTCCATCATAATATAATGCATGTTTTAGTGCTGCCTAGGGTAAAATACGCAGCCTGTTATATTTTTTGCACATCTTGTAGAGAGAAAAGCTTCAAGACTGATGTATACGTCCAGCCGCATGGTGTCTCTGCACAGACACTTCTCACCTGCAATCCAGAGCATTGATTACCGTATTTGCTCGATTATAAGACGACCCTGATTATAAGACGACCCCCCCAAATTTGTACATTCCTTTAGGAAAAAAACTAAAAGCCTGATTATAAGACTACCCTATAGGAAAAAAGTTTAACTTGTATATATGTAAATTGATTATATAACTTTATATAATACAAATGCATTTCTTGTTTTTATTTCCTTTTATGTGCCAATGCGGCCTCTCTCCCCCTCCCCCAGCGTTGTCTCTCTCTCCCCCCAAAACTTCTCTCTCTTCCCCCTTCCCCTGGTCTCTATCTATCCCCCCTCCCCTTGTCTGTCTGTGCCCTCCCCCCTCCCTTCCCTTGTCTGTCTGTGTCCTCCCCCTCCCTTTGTCTATCTCTACCCCCCCTCTCCCCTTTTCTCTCTCCCCCCCTTCTCTTGTCTGTCTGTGTCCTCCCCCTCCCCTTGTCTCTCTCTATCCCCCCCTCCCCTTGTCTGTCTGTGTCCTCTGTCCTTCCCCCCCCCCCTTACCTGGTTTCGTTCCCTGGTGGCTAGTGGGGGCAGCCGGGGGATGTCTGCCCGATACGTGCAGACATCCTCCATGCTGCCAGACACGGCAGTCTATTGTGACGGACAGCTGGTCCGTCATAATAGACTGCCGTGTCGGGCAGCATGGAGACATCCCCCAGCTGCCCGATTCACCCTGGTGCCTAGTGGAGCAGCAGAGGATGTCTGCGCGAGGAGCGCAGACCTCCCCTGCTGCCGCCCGGCACGATCGCCGGGACTTCTGTGACGAAGCCGGAAGTACCCGGCTTCTTCATAGAAGCCCCGGCGGTCGTGCCGGGCGGAAGCAGGGGAGTCTGCGCTCATCGCGCAGACATCCCCTGCTGTTAGAGAGGGGGATCCAGGTCCCCTGCAGCTCTGCTGGATCCATGTCTTATAGTCTGACCTCAATTTGAGGTCAGATTATAAGATGACCTCGAATGTAAGACATTTGCTCTGAAAAAAACCTTGTCTTATATTCGAGCAAATACGGTACTTTCTCCTCAATGGCAGATCAGATGGGATGGTGTCTACAGTAAAACTATTTGAGATTCACTTTCTGTACAACATCAGATTGAGGTATAGGTAGTTCTGGTTACACAACATATTTCGATTTAATGTCCACCAAATGCAGTATACAAATAAAATCAATACCCACACAAAACATGTGCCACCTTCCTTAGCTCTCCTCACAGACACAGTGCCCACAATATTGAACATGTACACAGAAAAGGAATGGCTCAGGGTGTCTTATAGGGAATAAAACACAACAAATAATAGTGCAATATGTAATTTTATGACATCACCTGTGGCCTAATATGCAAATCAACTGCTTTTCAACGGACAAAGTGTCATTTGAATATTAGGTCACAGGTGATGTCATAAACAGGAAAAAAAGAGTTGTAGCAAGTCAGCACACCCAATATATTCCGGTGCAAGGTCAGGATCTTTACCCCAATCCTCAATAATCAGAAAAATGTACAGGACCAGCATCCGGTGCATAAAGAGGACATTTATTCCGGTGTATCAAGTAATGTTTCAACCTACAATGAGGTCTTTACCAACGTTACAAACGCTGCTCGATACACCGGAATAAATGTTCTCTTTATGCATTGGATGCTGGTTTCCCTGTACTTTTTTCTGGTCATAAACAGGAGACAATTTAAACAAATTTTTCTTCTAAGTTAGGCATTGGCTTGCAATTTTGATAACACAATGTATAGATCAACACATTTATAGGGTTAATGTGAATATCGGTAGTTAAATCAGATAGACATATTATTGCCACCTAAGCCAGTTTTTACCAGCCACATATAACTTTTACAGGTTGCTTTTGCAGTATGTAGAAGTCATGTGTGACTGGAAGGAAATCAGTTACCGAATCAAGTAGTGGATCCCACAGAATCACGTTGATTAGGTATTAGGTAATCAAGTAGTGGATCCCACAGAATCACGTTGATTAGGTAATTGATTTCCTTCTGGTCACATATGACTGCTACATACTACAAAAGCAACCTGTAAAAGTTATATGTGGCCAGAAGAGGGGTACATACAGCACTGTACATTTATTTATTTTTCCGTTTCCCTGAATAATAGAGTGGTACGATCGCTTGCGCACATTTAATCTACCTCCAGCAATATCTGTAATCTAAATGGTACCAGGAGGAAATCAATTAAAGAGGGTGGGATCCTATCTCCAAAAACAGCATTTCTATACACAGTTTAAGATCCCCTTTTCTCTGGTACATAACAGCGAGTAAAATGTACAGTACTAATACTATGTTTCAGTTTAATTCATTGGTGCTTACACAAATTCATCCTGCAATGAAATGGTTAAAAATGTAAGATTGCCTTTACGATCAATAATGCATTTTTAAAAATGCCAAAATGAATTGGCAGCATGGTCACCTTAATGGCCAATATGGCAACTGTACCAGCATCTGGTCAATACTATTTAGCCATAGTCCTATGCAAGACTGACCTAATCCTGGTTTAATGCATGAACGAAGCGCCAGTGACATTAGCATAGTTTGGTCCTAGGGTTAACTGGTTTCATAAATACTGCTACACATTAAGTGAATCTGGATTTCCTGACAGATAACTGTACAGTGGGATTTGTAAGGTGAAAGCCTTAGGGTTTAACGTCAGCTGATTCCGATTCCCTCTGTATTTTTCTTGCTGATCTAATCTAAAAAAGAAACACATGGCTGCAAATTGAGCAGCGTCAGAGCCCAGCTCAGGTTGTTGGTGTTTCAGGGAGAGGAGATAATGGATCCTGACCTCATTAGTGCTAATCTTTATCAACAAGTAGAGGTTTTAAAGATTTCACTTTGAAAAAGAAACAATAAGTCTTCACCTCCTCAAATACTAAATTATAAGTAGGGGGGGAGAGAAGAGCCAAACCCTATATTGTGTAGGGAAAATGGCTAGAAATTCCCAATTGATTGATTTTCATAATTCACTGTATTATTATTATATTCAGTTTCCTTAAACTGACTATTTCAACCCAAACATTGCTTATACTGTGAAAATATATGTAGAGAACACAAATTTTTGAAAATTAGCTATACATTATGTTGGCAAAATTGCATGCAAATGCTTAAGTCAGGGAATTTTTTTTTTAAATGTTTCTGTGGAGTCTCCAGTATCACCTGTGGCCTGATATGAAAATGACACATTTCCCATTGAAAAGCAGTTCATTTGCATATCAGGACACAGGTGATGTCATAAACTGGAGACTTCACAGACACATTTAAAAACATTTTGTTTGCAATTTTTCTAATACAATCGGGTTTTTTTTTATTATCCGTGATTACGTGATACAATCCATTTGACTAACAAATAAAAGGCTCTCATCAGGACTCTGAATGAATGAAAACCTGACCTTTTCATATACCCAAATGCAGAATCTGTGTGCATTTTTTTTTTTTTAAATAAGTTGCCTTCTATAAAACAGTAATGTGTTTGCCATAAGATCTGTTCTGTAGATTTTTGTATTCGATTCACAAGGTGATCTAGTTAGAAAACAAGTCACAGGCAGCAAAGTCACTAGCTGAAAGCAACATTTTCCTCTATTTATTTTTTTTAATTTATTTTTTAACTCTTTCTTTTACTGCTATGTCCGCCATTCAGCTCCTCCTATTGCGTCACAAAACTGCTCGCTACGTCCCATATGACTATACAGTATATACCATTCCCTACAACACCAATTTATCCATTGTACCATGCGATATCCTCTCTTTATCTATCCCTCCATATAGCCTCTGTTAATTTCTCACTTTAAGCTATATTATTTCCCAACTGATAAACTATAAGCCTCTGTTTGTTGACCAGAGAGTGGCAGCTATTAGTGCTATAAAAAGTGAATACCTATCTGATGAAACACCATGCTCCACAAAGGGAAAGTAACATTTAATCCACCAAATGTTTGCCCCTTGTAGAGCCATGGAGATAAACCAGACTCTGTTGTTTATTTCATATGATCTCTCCCTTTTAGGGTGTATTATGACTAACTATTACTTGTCGCATTTTTCTAGAATGCAGTTTTCTGTTGTTGTAAATGCTCCCCTTATTTTAGTCAAATGTTGGCTCATTCCATTTGCCATGTATGTGCATGTCCCAGGTGCTGTGATATCATGCAGGTAGGAAGCAATGCAGTAGGCTGGGACTTTGATAGCCCCATGGGTAGAAACAGGGAAATAAAAGATGAACTATGAAAAGACTGAGAATGCTTTAGTGAGTAGAGATTTTAACTGAAATAAAGAAAAATACAGTTAGAAAACTAACAATATATATATAGTGTTTATACTATGAGTAGTGAATACAAGATGATCAGAATGAGTTATACATGGTGGTGCTAACATAATTGCAGGCAAATGTATTAAGAGACAATGTGTTTTTAGTGTTTTCTGTTTAGGTAGGGGTCGACAAACAATCTGTGGCCTTCCATATGTTTACAGTACTACATTTCCCATACACCTCTACCAGTCTCTTATCTGAAAGAGCATGATGGGAGATGTAGTTCATCAGCAGCTGATGGCCCCAGGTTGCCTATCCCTGGTTTAGGGCACCACCTTGTGGGTTGATTATACACTTCCCATTGAAATATCTTTTCATTGTCAGTATACAACTTTTTATTCCAACTTTGTTACTTTTTTCCCCCCAATGCAGATGTTGCCAGATTTGGAGTGGTGGAGAATTGCAGTCCAATAAAGTGGTCAAAAGTAGGGACAATTTGTGCTTTTTATTTTTTTATACATAGCCTGCAATTAAATTCTTAAACAATAATTAGATCACTTTTTTTTAATTTGGTGGAAATAATTTATACACAGGGTAGAAAATAATTATGGCACAATTCTGACGGAAACAACTTAATAGAAAACCCAAAATGTTTTTAATTCTTTTTTATCTCCACATTCACAGCATATACAGTGTCAAGGTTGCTTTTAGACATGTGCAAAACTAACATTTTCGTATGTTTTCGTCCATTCGGACGAAAATGTTATTTATTTAGTCTAAAACGAATTTCATTCATTACTGCATTCGTTTCAGACGAAATTCGTTCATTATTTTCGTTTCGTTTTATTCGTTCGTACGAATCAATTGACCTACACATTCCATAAACCAAAAGTCTATAAACCAAACTTTGTTCAGTTTATAGACTTTCGGCTTATGGAATACATGTAATGCTATTGGCTTTCTATAAACCGAACTAGAGTCCCCATTCATAAGAATTTCTTATGAATGGGGCTCTCGTTCGGTTTATAGAAAGGCAATAGTATTACACGTATTCTAAAAGCCGAAAGTCTATAAACCGAAGGTCGTTCGGTTTATAGATTTTCGTTTTTTAGAATAGCATAGAATTACATGTATTCTATAAACCGAAAGACCTTCGGTTTATAGACTTTCGGCTTATAGAATGCATGTAATACTACTGGCTTTCTATAAACTGAACTAGAGTCCCCATTCATACGAATAGGTCAATTGACCTATTCGTATGAATGGGGACTCTATTTCGGTTTATAGAATAGCATTGTAATGCTATTGGTATTCTATAAACCGACTCTATTTCAGTTTATAGAATGCCAATAGCACGAATGGACGAATGATTTTCGTTTATTAACCATTCGTTCATTCGTCTTTCGTTAGTTTAGCATTTTCGTTATTCGTTTTTCAGACTAATGGACGAAAATGCATTCGTCCGAAAACGAATGCACATGTCTAGTTGCTTTTAACATTGCTGATTGATCTCTGGCCTCCCTGGTCTCACTATGTTGCTCATGAAAGCTGATGGGTCAGTGTAGATTCTGAAGGACAACTGGGAGGAAAGATGGTAAGTGTTATGTAGAATTTGCAACAAAAGGCACAAGGAAGGAAGCAGTGTTTTGCAAAGGTAACTAACTAACAATTCAAATCAGAAGTATTACCATGTTTGAAAACAGATTAAAAAAGGCACAGAGAGTTTGCAAAAGTATATTTAATGACACAAAATTTGGAAAATTGCAGTGATAGATATTTTCTTCATAGCTTTGGGGCAACAAGGTTAATTGGGGGTAATGCCACATCTATTGCTTCAAGCAAGAGCATCACCAAATAGTGTGCTGTTGTCAGATGCCTTATTTAACACATGAAGCTGGGAAATATCCCTAAACCCCAAATTTCCTACAAAGTACTTTAATAGACAGCTAATGTTACAAATATATATAATCAAATTGACTCACCTCCGATGTAGAGTGCGCAGATCTCTATGAGGTATACACCACTTTTCCCATTGCACTGTCAGCAAGCTTCCCACAAACAATCAGCTATGGTGCAAGTGCCGACAGCAAGAGACTTTCTCTCACTGCTACCATAATGAGGACCCTTGTTTTTAATTTAGATTTAAAACATGGTAGCAACAGTGAGTGCCAGTCAGCAATTCCAGAGGCATGTTTACTGGCTAATTCATTCCACGGGGAGTCATATTTCCCAGTACCCAAATAGGATGCTGCCTAATGGTGTCTGTTTGGGTAGAGCTTGACTACTTGTTCTCTCCAGTGTGCTTTCCTTTTCCATTGTGTGCAATGTATTGTACCAAATTTGTAAATATTTTTATAATGCTTTTCTCCTCACAGAGCCTTAACAACACTAAACCTTAGCAGCTACTAAAAGTTGTGATTACCCAAGTGCATGGTACTCATGTTAACAATCTCAAAAAAAATAAAGGGAAAAGCTAACCTTGCCAGGAATCAAACCTGTTACCCAAGGGTTTCCAGACAGGGGCGTATCTGGGCACGACGTCTCTAGTGTATTTCCGAGGGTTTGTGTGCTGAGAACAACTAGTTACATCCAAAAGGCAACGCTGCTACGAATTCGGCAACAGAGTCACTCACTCCAATTCGTATACTTTTAGTGCTTGTCGCACTGGCAACAGAGTGAGTGACTCTGTTGCCGAATTCGTAGCTGGCGTCACCTTTCGATGTATGGGTGCTACATGATAGGTGTGCCGCACATATGTAGCATCCGCCACTGTTTCCAGAACTAATGTAGTTAAGACATTTATAAGTTGAGCAAACTCATCATATTGTACGAAAGATGTATCCAGAAGCATCTGAAAGCACATGACTTTAAGTTAAAACAGTGGCGTAATCTGAGGCCACTGATCCTCTCATGCATGAAAACCTAGACGCGACATCGCAGCATGGACAGTTAAACCAACCAGGCTGTCCTGTTCAATGAGTGGTTATCTGGCTCTGCACCGCTGTGTACAAAGGCTGTCTTGTACAACAGGCATTTTCTCCAAGAGGTCCACGCATAAAGTGTACATAGAAGCAAAAAGGTGATCATTGTTAGCCTTATTTGCCTACGCATACCCAGAATCCTTTGCTGTGGTGGTGGCAGCACTACAAGTTTAAGATTTCTGTGGAAGTGTTCTAGTGTGTAGATGGTGTGTTTAATAATGCCTCTGCTACCCCCTGAATTTTAGGTAGAGGAATTTTCCCATTACCTTTTTCACCAGCATAACTTGTGTTGTGGCCTTGTCAGAGAAAATTGCCAGATTGTGAACACACAGTGACACCTACTGGTAGTTACGCATATATGAGTTAAATTCGGCATCTATACAAAGCTGTATGACAAATTAATCCTATCATAAGTTCATCATTAGCATATTTAACTAGAAGCACGTTATTAATAGTCTGTTTTACATTTGTTTCAGGTGTTTCAGTTTACAAAGCTTTAATAGATTGAAATTAAACATCTCTAAGTACTGTGTTTTTTAAAAATTAAAAACAACACTTTTAATTTAGATATATTCTGGGGACTGGGTAAAATGCGGATCAGCCGGATCCTCCTGGATCCAAACATTTTAATTTATAAATGTATGTTATCGTTGCATATTTAATGTATCTAGATCTAGCTCTGTGCATATTTCACATTTACACAGGCGGATCCAAGAATTTTTCACATTTAAACAGCCGTTCCTATATTCTGTTTTATCATTGCAGTACCCTATATTTTTAAAATAATCTTTAGCGCGTATATGCCCGAAAGCAATTTTGTAGCAGAAGATGGTTTTACATTTAGTTGCTCCCTGAGCACTGGAGCAAGAGAGCAACATACTGGGAAAGATTTATAAAGACACTGAAATTGTGCCTAACATTGGTGCATTCTCAATGGGGGCAATTCACTAAAAGGTGAGATGAACATACTCAATATTTTAACTATACAGGTACAACCCTGGTGAGTTCCCCCTGCTAAGCAAACTCACCAGGATTGTCCCTGAAAAATGTATAGCTAAATTGGTGAGATGAAATGTTCCCTCATCAGCAACTCAACTTTTAGTGAATAGCTCCCAGTGTGTAACCCTAATTCCTGACACAAGTCTGGAGCTTGTGAACCAGTGGTGCATGTCTCTTTACAGCAGTGTCGCCAATTTATTAACAAAAAGCGTCCAATTTAATTCATAAAAGTTGTTGTGAAATATAAAACTATATAAAACAGGTGCACGGACTGTTAGAAATATGATCATAACTGGGTTTTGTTGATACATGTGACGTATAAACCCCCACTAGGAGTCTGTACTGATATAACATTGGGTATCATTACAAGGCACATTGGCCATGTCGTGCACGGTTTCTTTTAATGTATGTAACACAGTGAAAAATGTACACACGATTCTCTGTACATAAAGCAATGATTCCTAACTTTTGGGCCCCTAAGCTTCCGTTTTAGACTGGATGGAGTGCAAAACCTACCCCTGCTTTCACTTTAAATACCTTGAATTAGCATTCACCATTCAATCATGAAGTTGAGCGGTACCCTTGGTTCTAAACTACACTTCCCGATGTGCTTTGCGCGATATCCCCGGAAGTAGAATTAGTCGAGGTGACAGGGAACATGGCTGCTCGCATAGGGTGTTTAGTGCGGAGAGTCAGGTCAGAGATAGTGACCGGGAGGCGAGCCTTATGTGCCGGGGGTGAGGACTTTTTACAATAAAACTTTATCATATCATTATTTAATATTTATAAAAATGTCTCTATAGGTCAGGGCATCTCAATATATGCACGTGTAATGATGTGCCCTGTCCTTCCCGCATGAATGGTTGTTGTGCATTTACATGGTAAGGGATGCTTCCTTTTCTGTCAAACTGAGAATCTGGGCAGATCACTTATCTATGCTTTTTTACAGTAATCATAAATTAAAGGGAACCTGTCAACTAAATATTGCTTATACTATGAATGCAAGAAAAAAAGATGCCTTAACAAACTATTATTCATGTAAAGACATTGAGTATCTCATGAGTGAATCCTTATGGCATATTTTCTATATCATTTTCTAGCTTCTGGCACCTCCCAGGTCAGGACACCGGCTTTCTCAGACACAGAAGTTCAGAGTCTGCTGAGGAAGATGACAGGAGTTAATATAGAGAAGATCTTTAAGCCAAGGAAGCAATCACTGAGCCCACCTACATATAAGCTTCTCACGGAAGAACAGTATCAAGAGGTGAGTGAGGCTATCCTATTGGTACTCTAATAATTGGTGAACTGACTGTAATCTTTCTAATTCCAACATTTTCTCTGTGCAGACTATACACAAAGCAGCCAAGGCAGCTGGTAATTACCTGGAGTTTCCTCCTGTTCTGAGTGAACGAGAGCCAATAAATGACATTTTGGCTGTGGATGAGGTCCTTCGTGACATAGAAACTTCTAAATATATGTTTACGGATATAACGTTCAGCACTCCACATCGCGTGAGTAACCAGAGATTTGTTTCCCTCCAGTCCCATCTTTGGAATCTGAGTAAACTTTACATGTGAATTTACTAACCCAGCTTTCAGTGTGGCAAAGATGCTCTATAAAATAACATATGGATTTAACTATAATGAAGCTTCTCCAAATTATGATTGCTTAGTAAATTCACTGATTTTCTGTGTTCACGTTTTAAAAATCAGTGAGTGGGATTGGGATCTTCTACATGAGCAGTGCCAAAATGATATACATAGAGAAATTAATTCCCCAAATTTTCATCTGCCATAAATGTAGCCAGGGTCTTAAATTTCAATGTATGTAATATACATTTATATGGCCTGAACTAAATACACAACATGGAATGATACACCAAATTACTAAACACATCACAAATATCCAGTCCTCTCATGTAACCTGTAGTATTCGCCTCTGGATCTATCTCGGGCCTGGTTTGTGAAGGTTGTGTTTCCTCTTCCTAGGAACGGTTTATTGTAGTAAGAGAGCCAAATGGTGTGCTGCGGAAAGCTACTTGGGAGGAAAGGGACAGAATGATACAAGTTTATTTCCCTCGAGAGGGCCGTAAAATGGTTCCTCCACCCGTCTTCCAGGAAGAGAATATGAAGGTAGTAAATTAAACCGCAAGATACTTTTATTGCCATAAAAGCTATCGCAGATTTCTGGTGTCAGACTTTACTTTCATGTCCCCATAGATCATGTTCCAGCAGGATCGGCATGAAGAACTTCTGAGCCGCTGCCTTGTCCAATTTGATCCAGACTCTCCTGAGTATATCAGAGTAAGTTCTTCCCTTTATAGCATCACTGAGAACACAGACTTTACCTGTAGAATCGTTTGACATGTTCTTGTACCCTGCAGGTGCATCAACAGACCTATGGGGATATTGAGCAGCAAGGCAAGTATGACCTATTGCGCTCCACACAACACTTTGGTGGGATGGCATGGCACTTGTGCTGCAGGAAGAAGATAGATGGACTTCTTATAGACATGATACAAAGGGACTTGTGAGTATATAAAATAAGAATGCAATGGGTTTTATTAAGTAAAAAAAGTGACTGCATAAATCAGACATTAATAGCCTAGTTGGTAAGACTCTTTCTATTAAAGCCTGATTTTTGCAGTTCAATTTTTAGTAAATAGTATGATTAACTTAAAAGAACATTTTACACATACAGGAAAATGTATGAAGACAGCAGTGTCAAGTTGCAGCCTTCCAAATTTTGGAAGAGGGACTTGCATAGAATTGACAAGGGAATTTCAAACTTTTTTTTTTTTAGATATATTTTTATTAGTAGTTTTTCAGCTAGATTCATAATGCTCACAAAAATAATGGTACACAGATATTACATGACGTAGTAACTGCACCATTTATGCCACAATAGCATATTTTAATAAAATATTACAATCATTCATTTTTTAGTTATATTCTATTATGGCATGTTAAAACTATTACCATGCCAATGAAAAACTGATTTCTAATATATATATATATATATATATATATATATCTGCAGCGCACAGTCTCCGTTCCTGATAGGCACCATGACTCTAACTCTAATACTAACCTCCTTCGACAGTGCACTTGATGGCAATGTACTGTCAGACTCTCAAAGCTCCACGATGAAGGGGCTGCAAAGAACTATCCCATTCTGTCTACATCATTCCCCACTGACCAGTATGTCTTCTCCCCAGGCTGGAGGATGCAGTTAGTTTAGTCCAGCTATATAACTTGCTGAATCCGAACACCGAATGTGCAAAGGAGTCACAGGGAGCAGAGGGTGCTGAACTAATTAAGGTGAGTTACTACTGAAGTACCAACTAATGTCTGCTGTGGAGTTGTAACAGGTAAAAATGTGTAATTCCAAAAGCCCATCCCATTTAGTACATGATATTACCTTCACCCAATAGTGAAGTAGTAATTCCCCACAAAAGGTGTCCTAGTACATCCAATTACTCATGGTGGTTATTTTGCTTGTTAATGTTTGTGCATACTATTACCTGTATGATGCCTAAAATCTAAATATAAGTATTTATCAGAGGTTAGAAAATTATCAAGCAATAATTATTTTAACCCCTTAACGCATGTGGACGTATATATACGTCCTGAAAAGCATGGTCCTTAAGGACCATGAGGACGTATATATACGTCCTCCGTTTTCATGTAGTGTTGCGCTCATTAGCGCAACACTACATGCCTGCAGCTACTCTCAGAGGCTGCTTCGGATCCGAAGCAGCCTCTGAGAGGGCTTTCAGCCCCCCCTCGACCCCCCCGCGCGCATACGATCACAGCGAATGTGATCGTATGCGCGCTAACACATATAGGCAGTGAAAGCTCATCACTGCCTATGTGTGTTAAAGTGTTGCATGATGCCTCTATCGAGGCATCATGCAACACAATCTGTGCCCTCCTGGGCACCGCGATCACCCGGTGATCGCGGGTGTGTGCTGTATCGGAGGAGCATGCTCCTCCGATACAGCATGCCCAGAGGAGAGCGACGGAAGAGAGAAAAAAAAAATCTCTTCCGTCGCTCTGAAACCGCTACTTGACTGCCCCTACAGGCAGTTAGGCGGTATTACAGTTAAAAATAGAAAATTAATTAAATAAATAAATGGAAAAAGCTAACCCTTGATCTACTGAACCTAGATCTAGGGTTAGGGTCCAAATAGGGTAATAATTAGGGTTAAATGGGGGTTCGGATGATTACAAGGGTTAGATTAAGGGGTGGGGGTCAATTTAGGGTTAGATTAAATTTAGAGTTGGGGTAAATTTAGGGTTCGGGTTAAAAAAATCACTGTAGAAGAAAATGGTTAGAAAACAAAAAAAAACACTAATATTGTTTATTGCCCTATTACGTGAAATAAAACATAGACAAACAAGGAAACATTGATATTACTAAACTCAGGACAAATAGTAGAAATATATAGACGGGGTCTTTTTTACCATTTGTAATTGTGTAAAAAAAAAAATCAGGTCAAAGTTGGAAAAAGTGTTTTTTATGGCATATTTTCATCATATTTTCTATTTTTTTAATAGTAAATGATATCATATGATGAAAATAATAGTATCAAATGAAAGCCCTATCTGTCCTTTAAAAAATGATATATAATTTGTGTGGGTGGACTGAACACAAAGAAAGAAATTCACAGTTCAGTAAACGTATGACAAAAATAATGGAATTCTGGTCTTCAAGGTACATCAAATGCAGCATAGCACTCGGTCACTAAGGGGTTAAAGAAAATGAAAAATCCCAATGGCAGCCGGTTTGATTCCCATGCTTGCTGGTCCCTAGGACCTTTTTCTATAATCCCCAAAACGTGTTGTATGTTCATTGTCCCTGGGTGCAGATGCACACAATCTATTTATTTCTGTACCATCCCTCCCTGCAGATATTTGTGAAAACAGAGGCTCAGAAGGCCGGATATATAGAGCTGGCTCTGCAGGTATATCAGGAATCTAAAAACAGTGCTGTCTCCTCCTGACACTGTTGATGAAGATTTGTTTTTGTTTTGAAAGAAATGTATTCACAGAAATGCATCACTTAACTTCCATAAAGCCCCTTGGTACAGTCCCAAGGCCTGCAGAGGCTTGTGTTATCCAATAGCTGACAAAAGTGGAATTATATGGTCTTTATCTGTCTTACTGCAGAGCAGTGATCCGCACTTTTACAGTGCATACATCTTGCCCTTGCCATGTTTTACATTGATCTTCTGTTTCCATACAGTGCTATTATGTACTATTAATTTCTAATAAAATATTTACACTGACAGTTGGTTTTAATGACAAGTCTTTTCACACTCCTTAATTTGTATGTTGTAAAGGAAGAATAATAATATGGAATCTGGACTATATTATGGAAAGCAGATGACTGGCATCCAAAGCCAGCCTAGATATCTTCTCTAAACCACTAACACAGCACCAAATAAAGTGATACAAACCCGTCTTATACAGAGAAAGGTTGATATGAGACAGTATATAGATTGTCTCCTATTGGGCAGTGCAGATCATGGTGAATTACTATAGGGTATTATTGTATTGTTTCAACCTATAACTTTTGGAAAGAAAGACGCCCTCCCATTCATTTAAAATAAAAAACAAATATCACTTTGCTCTTATGGGCAACGCCGATTGTACCTTTTTCAATTATTTTTAAAGGGACACTACCACTTACATAAGATGTAACTAGTTAACCTGGTCATGTAAAACAAATACATGTATAACTCATATGCCACTGTTTTTTCTATATGATTGAAATAATTGCATATAAAAGAAAATTAGGTTTTTATGTCCTGGCTCCATTTTGTGTTTTTTCATGATCGTCCAAAATCTTCCAGCCAGTCTCACTTTGGCAACAGTTGTAAAGACTGCATGATGATGTCATAAGATACTCCCCTATCTCTTACTGGCTCCTGTGTATCATAGTGGGCAGGACTAGGTGGCTGTGTACAACTCTGTTTTACCTGCCTTCCAACACAGAGACACTTAGACCCCATGGGCATTCTGTGTCCCCAGCCCCAAAGTTAGATACTAGTGCTGTATTACGGGTGGCACCCAAAAACACTATTTCACAAAAATGGCGGCGCCCAGTCACACTTGTTTAGTTACATATTTTATTAAATAAACTCGCATAATAAAAAAAAAAAAACATCTGAAATAAACAATACAAAATAAAAAAAAATAAAAAAACCTTTTCATTTTTTGGTGCCTTTAAATTTTGCTTTATTATATTTTTTCAGTTAAATTCACAGATCTCGTGACAAAATTAACAAGCATTAGAAAACCTAAATGTCTGCAAGACATGATATGAAACGGTCATTCAAATGTATTGATCAATTGTATACTGAATATAAATTCTTTCAAAACCATATGTAACCTTCTTATCAGCTAAACAAACCATAGGATATTAGTAAAGTGTTGGAGAAGAGTAAATATTGGGTGTACAGAGTATAGATCACCAGGTAGCCATCTGTCTCATATGGGCTTAATGTAGCAAACTGTCAACATCAATAAGCCCCAGCTTGTGACCAGCCAAGAACATGGCAACAATTGTAAATGCATTCATATTAAAAAGAGAAATCTAGGGGAGAATCCTGAGAGAAAAGCAGATGTAGGACGGTATGAAACTGAAAGGCCGCTGAGGGGTGTCAGCCGTTTAGCGCATGAGAGCATAGCCAAAAATGGGACATGGTTCTGTTCACAAAAATTTGGCTTTGGAGGTCGACTTTCATTTTGAGACTAAGTTGAATTCAGCCCGAGTTTGAATTGGAAAAACAACCCAGGTTTGAATCTTCCCCATTGAAAGTAATGGGAGGCAGAATGATTGAAGCTATTTTTGAGACTAATGGGGCTATTCAATAAAAGCTGAGTTGAAGTGAGTATCAGGTCAGTTGAGAGGAGATGAACATTTCATCTTACCAATTTAGCTATATTAGTACAGGAACAAACCTGGTGAGCTCCCCTGCTACTCACTGTTCATCTCACCTGCTACTCTCTTCAACTCGCCTGCTACTCAAATCAACTCACCTTTCAGTGAATAGCCCCATAAGTCAAACTCGCATGAATAGACCCAGTATTGTGTCCCAAGAAAATATTACCCAATTGAAAATGGGTGGCAGTGATGCCGTGGGCGTTTGGTAAGGGTCATCATCAGCGTTGTAAATCAGGATCTGTGCATTCTGCCGCGGAAGTCCATTAGAAATAAGTTTGATATGTGGTGTCTAAAGGCTCAACTAATTTCCAGGTTAACGAGTGGGTCGCTGTCTTCTGCCATCCGAGTCTGCATCGGGGGAATCCCCAAGTCTCTGAGGAAGACGGCTGGGTACTCAATGGACAGTTGCTTATTCTCCTTGTTAATGGGGAGTGAACTGAACCAGTATTTAATGTCCTTGCACCACAGGTGAGCGATCAGTTCTGACATGGACCTCCTCCAGCTTGTCACCTCTGGGGATAGATCCTCAGTGAGCTTCCAGCATATATGTTGTAGGTTAAGTGAGGCATGTAGAAGCACCAGTTTGTAAGTAGTGGTGTGGAGCTGTAATAGTATATCACGTGGTGCTGGTGCTCATAGTGGGGCCTGTTTTGCCTTTCAAACTCTACAACAGTAAGTGATTATTGATCCCCAATATCTAAGTCAGGCCTTAGCTGTTTGGGTAGCCCTTCTAGGTAGGAGCATAGTATAGTGGGCTCAATTGGGTACAGCACCGAAGTTGGATGTTTGTCCGCTGTGATCTCGAGCATCAGAACTTAGTGTTGTAATCTGTGTGACTGCATGGACAATTGACCGGCCATGTTGCCCAGGACTCTGCTCTCTCACATAGTGTTAGTGCTAGCCTCTAGGGAGGACACCTTGTTAGACGTTTTGTCTGAGCTGCTGCGGCCTTGTGTGTGGGCAGTTCCGGTATGAGCAGGAGGAGGTCTGTACGGGCTAAACAGCAAAGTGCTTATATTATGGTGATTTATCTGTTCAGGTCTTTTCTTCTTGCGCCCCATATCTTCAGACTGTTGTGGTAACGATACATTATTTTATGCATTTTGGCTATTAGATCTTAAGTACATCTGCCGTTGCAAACTCCACCTCCAAAAACCAAATATCTTTATACTATATTAAAAATAGAAAAAAGATTGGTCTACAGCACAGTGCTTATAATTATATGTGGCGTTAACTGTAAATAAATGGGCAAAATCATAAAAAAAAATGATCTAAATTTACATTGGCCGCTTAACCCAGACAATATATACTTTGCACGGCCCACAGACACTGAAATAAAGATTGTCCCCAATCAAATTCAAATATATTGGACGATGCTATGATGCCAATAAACTTGATAATTCCCTTTTGTGCCAAGTGCCCCAGCACTTTCACAAAAATGTTCCAAAACCCTCTGCTAGCATTTTCCATTTATTAAAAAAAGCTGCAAAAGTGTGTCTAAAATGGAGCTAAAAACTTCCGCCAACTAATGGGTGACAGAGTTGCGATTTAGAAAACAAAGTTTCAGGAGGTGTATATAAATACTCGCTGCACTTATTACTCTCGGCATGCTGAGTCAATCCTCAATCACATCGGGGGCTATTCATGCCTAATAGTTGCTACTCTATTGTCCACTCAGTTTTAGTGAATAGCTCCCATCATACAGATACAAAGTAGTTTGTGCTTTGATGTTCATCACAGACCTAAACAGCTTAGAGTTTGGTTGTTTTTTTATGAAATGGGAAACCAGGCACAGATTATGACAAACTTCCAACAAAAAGCTATGTAGGCCGCTGTGATGGAAGATGCCATCATTCAGAAAATGGCACTGAATTCCAAAAAGGATATTTATGGGTAATTTGATGGCCAAACTGATAGCATTAGGTGTAGAGGGCCCAGTGCCATTGGAATTGATAAAGCTGAAGATACGTATGGATTACCAGACAATGACATGCAGTAGCCAAGTATATACTCAATGGTGTCATCTAAACTAAAAGCTTTTCTCTACGTAAAGATAACATGACATTAGAAACATAGCATGTGTTGGTAGATAAGAACCATTCGGCCCATCTAGTCTGCCCAGTTTTCGAAATAATTAAATTAGTCCCCAGTTCCCCATCTTTTATCTAGGAAAGCCTTGTGCCTATCCCACGCATGCTTAAAATCTCCTGAGAGTTGGAGCCTTTTATAATAATCTACATGGATGAATTAGAACCAGGATTGACCCTGAAAGCACTCTGTGATGCCAAGAGAAACATTTGAGGCTTGCAGAAAACTCCTGTATAGGGGTTGGCACGTTGCCTTCGGGATAATAAACCCAACGTTATACAGAAGTGCTGGTCATGGTGTCTGTTTGCTTGTATTACAGTCTGGGTGAGACTGGGACTATGCACTTTGAACGAGGAGTGTGAATCCACATCATTCCATTTTGGCTAAGAGAAACATGACACATACCACCTGCTACAAAAAGACTGTAAGCTCATCAACTGGGAGAAATTATCCAACTCTGCTACTCTAGTCTGAAGTTTGAAATTCCCCACAGTTCTCTCATTCATCAAACTCATAGTATTAAGACATTTGTTAATCATCAATAACAGCAGCACTGGTTTGGACACTAACGTGGATTGATAGCTGTCCGTGCAATGATGTATGACCTGCAATGTTTCAGATGCTAATTCAGATGATGCCAATGAACTAAGTCACACAAACTAAGATGTTACAATTTTTATTGATATTTTCGTAGGACAATCACCAATTATTCATTGGTGGACAATAGACTTGAGCAATAACTTTGTATTCTTCAGTTAATGCGAGAGATCATAACAAAATACATGAATCATGAGGAGTGAGCACTCGATAAAGAAATGTACAAGAGGATTTGTTGTCTCCCGAGACCACATTAATGATGGTCACAGAGTCTGAGCGCAGTGTGTAGTACTCAGTCATAGATTGGATCAGTATGGAGAGAGCTAGATGCTTAGTTACTGAACAGCTGCTATAACTGGGGAGAAAACTGGTTTGGTCACTTAAATAGATATGTAGGTATTAAGCTTAGTCAGAAAGCTCGTCATCCAAGTTGATGTCTGTTGTATCGATATCTTCCAATTCCATGTTATCTAAATCATCCTCCAGATCTAGGAAAGCCTGGGAAAAGTAAGAAATATAAGTAAATAATTACCACACCAAATACATTTCCCTTAGTTTCCTTAAAATGTTTAGTATTTCCAGCTTTTATTATTAAAACTGGTAGCGGCATCTATTGGAAAGCAACTGAAAGTCTATCTGTGTGGCAAGTGTGACCTTTCCCAGTCTATCATAAGTAATCTGTGTAAACCCCAGCTTTCTTATAATTATACTAGACTAGCAGAGGTTGCTGCCGATAGGGTCAGAGAGAGCCCAGGACCAAATAATGCTGGACAGCACAAATTCAATAAATGTATTATGAGAATGGAAGTCATCTTCACACGTCATGTTTCTCAGGTATGCAGTGTCATTCATAGAAACATAGAATGTGTCGGCAGATAAGAACCATTCGGTCCAACTAGTCTGACCAATTTTCTTTTGTACTTTTATTAGTCCCCCGTTCCCGGTCTTATAGCTAGGATAGCCTTGTGTCTATCCCACGCATGCTTAAAATCCTTGACTGTGTTTACCTCTACCACTTCTGCTGGAAGGCTATTCCATACATCCACTACCCTCTCAGTAAAGTAATACTTCCTGATATGACTTTTAAATCGTTGCCCCTCTAATTTAAGACTATGTCCTCTAGTTGTGGTAGTTTTTCTTCTTTTAAATATACTCTCTTCCTTTACTGTGTTGATTCACTTTATGTATTTATATGTTTATATCACCCCCCCCCCCCCCCCCCCGGTACGTCTTTCCTCCAAGCTATACATGTTAAGATGCTTTAACCTTTCCTGGTAAGTTTTATCCTTCAACCCATGAACCAGTTTAGTAGCCCTTCTCTGAACTCTCTCCAAAGTATCAATATCCTTCTGGAGATACGGTCTCCAGTACTGCGTACAATACTCCAAGTGAGGTCTCACCAGTGCTCTGTACAATGGCATGAGCACTTCCCTCTTCCTACTGCTAATACCTCTCCCTATGCAACCAAGCATTCTGCTAGCATTTCCTGCTGCTCTATTGCATTGCCTACCTACCTTCAAGTCCTCTGAAATTATTACTCCTAAATCCCTTTCCTCAGATGTTGAGGTTAGGACTGTACCAAATAGTCTATATTCTGCTTTTGGGTTTTTACGCCCGAGGTGCATAATCTTGCACTTGTTCACATTAAATGTCAGTTGCCACTGCTCTGACCATTTTTCTAGTTTAGCTAAATCATTTGCCATGTGGCTTATCCCTCCATGAATATCAACCCTGCTGCAAATCTTTGTATCATCAGCAAAAAGACATACTTTGCCAACAAGCGGCCATTCAACGTGTGCATCTCCTGGTAAAACTCAATAAGCGCTGTAAAAACTTACTGGTCACCCAGCTCTCAGCTAGTACTGCTTGGGCAGGACAAAACCACAACGGGGGGGAGGGGTTTCACCAGTTTATTATGTGGTGCTCACCTTATCCTCAGTGCGTATAGGAATGGACATCTCAGGTGCAGGAACTGAAGGGGTAGGTAGGGAGACCGGTACAGGGACAGACGCTTTTTCTTTTTCCAATTCCTAAAGAAAGAAAATAGAGATTTGCACTTTTTTGTCTTTCACAGGAAGCAGGACAGAATATGTAATCACAGTAAGTGTATAGATCACACAAATGGTTCAAATACTGACAAGTAAAATTACAGATATGGAGTGTGTAATGTTTAAAGGGTAGAAATCATGTGATCTATACACTTGTCCATAATTATTTTGTTACCATATACAGCAATTACATTTTTTTGTAAGATTACATTGGCTAATTATATAGGGACAAGTTCAGAGCTATCTCTTGCCGTTCTATTGCACAATGGAATAAACCCTACAGTATATACAGCACTGGTGCTGGCTTTACATATCCAGAAGAAGACAAACACAAAGAATTCTGGGTAACGGATCGATCCCTATAAATCCACTTGAAGGGAATGTATCACCGAAACATCATAAAGAATAAAAAAAAATACTGAAAGTGAATTATACTTTGTACAGGTTGAGTATCCCTTGTCCGAAATGTGGATAACGGATACTTACAGATGATAAATCATTTTGGCAGCACCAGCCCTAAAATGATCTACATTACCTTCAATGAGAGCAACTTGCTCCCCATCAACTCGCTCACATTGAATTTAGGTAATATAGATCATTTCCAGCAGTAGAGCTGGTGAACTTACCTGCTCCACAGTTATGCCAAGATAATCTTTTGTCGTGTGATAGTCAGCCCTCCCTCCCGTCGCAGCGCCCTGGGAACTACATTTCCCACGAGTGCTGGCTTCTCATTTACAGCACCTGGGAGGGTAAAGCAAAGGAGCTTCACCCTCCAGGGCACTCACCAGGAAGGTGAGTACCCCTTATCCAAATTGACCCACATCCGGATTTTGGGTCATTTCGGTTTTTGGATCTTCAAGTAAGGGATACCCAACCCACAATAAATGGTTAAACCGGAAAAGGTTTGTACAATTTGCCATTTACTGTGCTGCAGTAATGCTAAATCACAGCTCACCACAGAGATGGCCTCTTCCTCCGATGGCTCAAATTCTTTTGATTCAGCCAAGACATTTCTCTCTTCATTTGGCTGAGGAAACAGATGAAGATGATGCTAAGACCATAGTTCCAAAGTATATGTTCATTGTGTGGATGTATGCATACTATAAACTGCGTGTGGTACAACCAGCAATAATATGATAATCAGAATTAAATGTGATGATTAAGAATTTCTTACCATAGTGACCGATTTATGTATAATCACAAATAGCGGATCTCTTCAACAGTGAGGATAACACTAAGGTGTCTCTCTAGAGTATTCATTTAGGATTCATGCTGCATTTTTCTCTCCTGGCTGTACAGGGATTTCAAACTAAGTTTACATTGGGTTGCGTGCCATGAATAGGGATGTCAATTGAAATGATGGATGTGCTTTCTGAAGATATTGATACTCTACTTACATGTAAAAAAATGATTATTTATATTTAATGAACTATATTAACAGTCCAGAGGATACAAAGTGGGGATTTATGTATAAAACTGATAAAAAGCGCTTGGAAAGTAGTATAAAACATCCGTCAAATCCATTTCTGCAGATGAGTTATTACCCTGCACTAGGCTATGACCAGGTGACTCCGAGCGTTAAACATGTGAGGGAGCTGGAACCAGTGCCATCCTCGCCAAGATTATATTATATTTTGTCATTATTTTTATATGCAAAATAAATAAATAAATGTCTACTTATTTGATGGTACTGAGCTCATGTCTTGTTCTGTATACTGGAGGATATGTGGAGGTCTCTGGCTGGTGAAGCCTTTCTGAAATGCCAAAGTGTGCACACTAACTAAGTGGTGCCTGGCGTCTTATTGTTATTTTCTTTTCGATGTACCTCCAGACCCAGTATATCATTTGTGGGCGTAAAGTAAGAGTAGCTTTCTCTTATTTTACTGCATAAAAATAGTGTTTTACGTGAGTGTTCGTGGAATGCGGGTGTAGTAGCCGCCTGTTGTGCTCAGAGCTGCATGTAATAAAATGATAAAAGGTCACAGAGTCATAACGCTGTAACTAGCATAGCGTGTTACTTACAGTCACATTGCGATATTCCTTTGCTGGAAGAAGTGCACTGCTTTTTTGTTTCAAAAACTCCTCCCCCGAAAAAGCTTCCTTTAGACCAGGAAAGAGGTTTTCATATTCTGTGGGGTCAGCCAACGAGTCTGCTGCCTTTTGGTTGACCTTGGACAAGCTCTCCTTCCATAACTTCACCACCCTGGAGAGAGGAAAATGGGTCACAATCTACATGTATGCTTGAGAACATATGGCGCATCAGTTATTTGTTACAAGTTGCTCAGGTCAGGGATAGGCATTAGCATTGTTCATAGCGGTCATTTACTAACTTTGTGACATAGTTTAATGATGTTTTATGGACCTTCAGATCTGGTCACAGACAGTGATGTCTCTGTATGGACAGTATTGCCTATACTGGGGTCAGGTAGTGCATCACACTGTGAGAAGTCAAACGACGCACAGAGACCACCAATATTAATGAACTTATTACCCTCAGGCAATGTAGGAATTGTTTTGCTCCCGACATAAGGCAAAAGTTATAGGAGACAAATCTGGCAACAATAATGTGACTGAAGATTATACACGTTTAACCCTGTGGTGACATGACTGTTTTGGCCATGTTGTACCCTTAGCAGTGTTAGCTGTAATTTTCCTCTCTCATTTACTGTGCCCACACAAATCATACACTGTGCTTTTTTTCAGGATAAAGAGGACTTCTTTACATACCATTAATTTGATCATATCATATAATTGACATGCACACTCTGTGTTCTCAAGCAGTTAAATAAATCTCTCATAGGTTATCGTTCATATACATCACATACCTGGACACCTGGCTTGGTATATAGGTTCGCGCCAAGAAGGCTGCCTCAGGCAGACGGCCTGTAGAAATAAGGAGCTCTAAGCATGTGTCCAGCCTGGAAATAAAACATGAAGTCAGTATGAATACAGATCCAACCGAACTCATAATAAAATGTACATTGCTCGTCCAAACTGTATGGTCAGTGAATAATCAGACGGCTGCCAGCACAGTCAGTGGAACAGGAAGTTTATATCTAAGCTTTATCTACAAAACAATGTTTTAGTTACGTTACCTCAGAGCTGCAGGTTCAGTTCCATTAAAGGGACATTTCCACCTTGCTTATTTTCTTATATTACACGTGTCTAATATTTGTAAAATGCACTTATTTTTCTTTAAATGGTTAAATACTTTATTATTATAATAAAAATGTAAGATATTTAACAATTCAAGAAATTATGTTTTATCTAAAATATACAAAATTTGCACACATTGCAGGGGTAGGGAACAACCGGCCAGCGAAATCATTTTTGTCCCCGGTTCTTTTAAGCACAAGAGGCGCTGGCTGGGAAGATCAAGAGCTCTCCCCTCACCAGCCTCTCTGTAGCGAGCAGGCATTCCCATGCTGCCTCGCGCTCTGAGCATCACGGGTCACATGACATGCCACACTCAGACTTCAGAACACTGCGGGCAGCATGCCTCCACTAGACACCAGGGACCAGCAGTCCTGGATGCGCAATGTGGGCGAGGGGGCATGTCCTGGTGTGCAGAGGTAAGTCCTGTATGTGAAACAACATCAATACCAGCTAACATCACACATCCCACCAAAGACAAACAGTTACAGGCATCACATTAGGGGTAAGTTAATTAAATGTTTGATTTTTAAGTTGATAATTTTGTATGGCCCTCTAATTATGTTAAAATATTCAAATAGCCCTGAGCAGAAAAAAGGTTCCTCTCCCCAGACCTATTGTCTCATTGCAATTTACCAAACAAGTTTGTGCAGAAAAGATTCCTTATCTATTTCAGTAAAGGGACTGCTGTAAGATACAACAGCAAGTGAAGATGAAAATGTAAGTGTTTTTTTGGTAAAAATTTCAGATACTGTTTGGATAAAGCAGAATGCTGGAAAGGAGAAAGCATTGCTCTGATATCAGAACTTGGCAGACTCCAGAAACAAGTGAGGAAATAATACTTAACATTACGGAAGGTGACTGATGAATCTGCCAATCAGCAGGTGTGGTCGGAGGTGGACAGTGAGATTAGAAAACCAGCTGTGATTAAATAGGAAGTGAGGTCACAGAACAGGAAAAAGGAAGGCGTCTCATATGTTGGCAGAAACTCTCAAATGTCAATTAAAAATAAATGTAAAAAAAGCACAGGCAGATGGTTTAGTTTTGGTGACTTCTTAACCTCTTCATGTTAAATGCCTGAGACAAAGCTTTGTCATGTGAGGCACATGATCTTAGTGACTAGTTATCATAGTGATCATATCCCGGGAAGACGAACAAGCAGGCTCCGCAAGGACTGCCTTGTTTCAAGCAAGGTCCTTCACGGTGCTCCACAAGTGCAACAACTGCTCCTTTAGATTGGACATAAATATGTCTGCCCTTTCCGAAGGGGACTTTAATTTCAGACGTTTGATTGTGGGAAGGGGTTAAAGAACAGTCGTAATGTGTGCAACTTACTTCCCCAGTAAGAAGTAGCTTAGGAAAGCTACATTATTTTTGCCATCTCTCTCAGCCCCTTCAGCTAGCTTGTTCACCATAGGTGCGTTCCCCGAGGAAGTAGCCAGGAGCAAGAGGCCCCCGTAATCTTGGGCATTGTGCAGGCACTCCTGTGCTAGCCCAAACTGGCATTTGGTGATGGCAAGCTCTGCCAGCTGCTTCCATTTCTGTTCTGACTGTGGAGAGAGAGGACAGATTATAGTACTGCAATTCGGTGCTAGCTGCTCTGGCAAGGGAGTAGTACAATGTTAAAACTCACCATCTAAATATCTAAAAACCCTCCTTCCGCTCCCGTCTCCAAGAAGTGCTCACCTCACTCAGAAGTTTGCCCACATTTCCTGTGTTTCAACCTTGTATGAAAACCCACTTATTCAGAGACATTTACCACACATCCATACATCCTGATCAGCTTGCTTTACGTCTCTACACCTCAACCTCCAACTATTCTAAGCTCGGACCCTTCAAGCAGTGCTAATTTTTCTATTTATACATACAATGTATTTATTACATTATGTATGTAATTCATGGAGCATTTAACTGTATGTTACCTGCTTATAACCATATTCTATTACACAAATAAAGTCTTGCCTTTTACACCAACTTTATGTTACATATGGATGGTATAGAAAGGTTAAGTGATTTATAGAACAGTTTGCAAAGGACATATGAGATATGCTAAATACGTATGCATGTAGTAATGGAGGTTTATGCGGTTACACCATCCTAATGGTAGTATGTGTGCTGTAATTATTTATATAATCCACCTCTGCTTCTTCTGCCAGCTGATGTGCGATTTTCAGTTCCCCCAGTTGCAGGGCCAATTCAAAGCGATGCTCGGGATCTGTAGACACAGCCAGCGCTTGCTGTTTGAAACCCTAAAATAAAAATCAAATACAATAAATATGGAAATCAATATGTCATCTATACGGTCATAAAGCTCTGGGCGAAATTGACATGACTAACACATCAGTTCTGATCCCGGTATACCATGATTGGAATGACACGGACATGGCTGAGTGCCTCGGGATTAAAGCACTCGAGCCATGTCTGCGGAGGTCTTCCTCGGTCAGATACAATCGATGTGACAGCCTGGCTTAAGCAGCTTTAGTCTATCCCTGCCCCACAGAAATCACGGCACATGGAGACACTTATTATAGTACAGGCAGCTTGCTCGTGTCCCCCAAGAACTCACAGCTCCCCAGACTTAGTTAAAAAAAAAATTGTAAAAAAAAGTGTTTTTCCCCCTCTAAGTTGGACTAGGTCTACAATATCACGATATGTATTACCTTATAACATGCAATAAATAAACAAAACCATGGGGTATTTCTAAACTCAGGACACACATTAGAATCTATTTATCAGGTTTTTTTCGCTAGCATTTGTAGATGTGCAAAATATTTTTTTTAACATAATTACAGTTTACATCTAAACAACACTCAGGGGTGAGCATCAAAAAAAAAAATCAGACAGTAATAGTGGCATTAGAAACACATGCAAGTTGGAGAATTATCCCAACTTAGTTACTGATTTTTGCAGGTTACTTTTTAGTGAATAAACCCCCGAGAAATAGGCTAAATGCATAATCTGATTAATAATAAACAAAATAAAAATGGAATGTTCAGGATGCAATTCAATCCTTTGCTTATCCATAAGCAAGAGTCTTATGTATAGCTTTACTCTATACTGAAAGCTCTTGGAAAATAACCAAAACTTTTCAGCAGCATACACACAAGGTACATACACTGCAAAATATTTCTGGAAATAAGAATCATTTCGCACCTGCTTCTCCAAAAAGTGAGCTACTCGTGTTCTCTGCTCCTTGGGGATGGTCGGAATGACCTTGTCAGCCATACTAAAGTCTCTCCTCATTACTGCTGTCTGGTATTCCAGGACTGAGACCAGTAGAGAGTAGCTAACTATGTTCAGTTCTTTGTCCCCCAGGTATAAACGGTTATCTTTGGGGATATAACCCAGCAAGTACATGGTCCTGAGAAGAGAGTATAAACAATGACTCCACATATCACCAATGATTAAATAAAGCTCCTTCCCTGCAGAGCTCTGCATTGTAGTTTGGATCTTGGATTACAGCACCAAGCCATATGCAGATACACATACACTCATTTCTATACAAAATCTATTGATATTGTAAGTGATGCTGGCTTTGTCTTCAGCTTTCTACATACGATCAAATACACAAAATCACACAGGCCCATATTAACTAAATTAAACTGAATGTGTGCCCCCCATAAATCCTATTACTCCAAATACTCAAGGCATGTGAAAGCTTAACAAGTTTTAGTAAATCTGGGCCTTTGTATTATATGTGGATAAAGAAACCAAATATGTCAATCTTAGGCTCAACATAATCTCTTACACATGCTCCTTTATCAACATAAAACTGAAATCTATAAAATACATTATTTAACAGAGCCTTTTTAAGTGCATGTTATATTCCAGGTGCATCATAAGAAGATTACACGTCCGATGCATTGTGAAAGTCTATACACGTCCGATGCATTGTGAAAGTCTATACACGTCCGATGCATTGTGAAAGTCTATACACGTCCGATGCATTGTGAAAGTCTATACACGTCCGATGCATTGTGAAAGTCTATACACGTCCGATGCATTGTGAAAGTCTATACACGTCCGATGCATTGTGAAAGTCTATACACGTCCGATGCATTGTGAAAGTCTATACACGTCCGATGCATTGTGAAAGTCTATACACGTCCGATGCATTGTGAAAGTCTATACACGTCCGATGCATTGTTTAAATCTTTACACGTACCATGTATTGTTAAATCCATACACGTTTGATTGATTTGTTCAATTTGTGTATTTTCAACACTTTTGATCTTTCACCGAATGGCATGTCCATAAACTATGTATTTTAAGAGCAGACATAGCCATGTAAGCTTACCAATCCCTCTCTAACGCCTAAGGGAACCCTGGCTCACACACAGATCTCATTAAAACATACCAGTTTAGGGATAAAGCTTTCAGTTCACAGTCACTCACCTGTCCAAATGTGCAATTGTAACAATCTCTCCACCCACATAATAGTTTAGTCTGTTCACTGTGCTAGTGTAGATGAAACAGTCTCCAACCCATAGCCCGGTCTTCACTATTTCCTGGATTTCACCAAGGACCTAGAATGGGGGGACAGGAATAAATATAGGTTATGAAAATATATTTTCAAATTACTTTCTGCAACAATAGTTTCATTCTGAGATTTTATTTCCAGTTTAAAGTCAATGCAATCAAACTTTTCAAATGACAGTGGGACAAGCTTTACGCATGTCATATAACTCACTAGGACTACACTAGGCATGTAAGCAACACGTGAAATATTATTAGGAGCTGATCACCTCAAAAGCATCCTCTATGCCATCCTCGGACACTCCTTCGTGTGTCTCTTGAGCTGTAGCCACCTTCTCAGACATGTATTTGAGGATGAAGAAGGATTCCTCTGTAGCGATGCAAACCAGCTCTCCAGAGTCTGACCAGAAAATCTGCAATGTGTTAAGAAGTGGCAACACAAGAGTTAAATGCAACACTAAGACTTTCCCAAGAGCTCACTCTTTAATAGACTACTAAGCACTGCTTCTTACTTAGGTCTCTCTTTAACCCCTTCCCATATAAGGAAAATTTAATGAATGCAAAGTGATGTCATGTGGTATCTATAAAGGCTATTACAGGTCTGTGTGTGCCTGGCTCCTGATCCAGAATAAGAGCCTACCAAAGATATTAACCTCTGTATCTATAGCCCTCTATATTAGATAGTGTGGAAACTCACATGCTTAGGCTGTATTTCAATCCTGCGGATAAGCTCAGTATTCTCCCAATCATAGAAAGCCAAACCATTTATAGACCGCACTCCCAGCAAAAAGCCTCCATATATACCTGGAAAAGATGGCGGACAATTACATCTTTAAATGTTAATAGTACTATCCATCGCAAAAGAAAAGGTGCACAGGTACATGAAAAATAACAGGAGATGTACACATAATAGCATAGATTGTTAACTCCATTTTACACTTCTAATGAATAGAATGGATAAGAAGCTCATCACAAACTCTTATAGATTTGTATACAGACAGTAACCTAAATACAATGAAAAACCCAATTGTGCAGAATCCAAACTATTGGATAAATTATTTAAAAACCCAAACATGGATGCACTTACAACACAACAATGTACTCCCCCAAGTGCGTAAAAAAAACAGTCTTCTGCGTCTAAAGCCAACATCCATCCTCACGGTGTTTTGCCTAGTTGTCAGACAAGGTTCAGCAGAGGAATAACAATAATGCCAGAACCAGCGAAATGTGTTGAGATGGGTTTCATTGTTACAGATCTTGGGGAAGGTTGTTCTGAGGACCAACCTTCTTCTTTCTATTTATTGCTAAGTGTAAATTGTACATATATCCCTGTATTATTAAATACAGTTTGGACACTGCATCATGTTGTGGCATACTGAACCTTTATGATGTTAACAGCATTATCTATACCAATAAAATCAGTATTTGCTGTATACATGTAGACAGGTTCAGGCAATGCTACTGACTAAACTCACCCTCTGCCCCAAAGTCTGGTTTGAAGCTCTTCTTATCCTTGAAGTTTTTGAAAATCTTGACAACACTGTTACTTTCTCGGATGGCATATCTATAAGTAATATGGGAAAATTGAGAAAGATTACATTTAGAGGTGCTAGCAAATATTAGAGAATGCAATACATAATGGGTTTTTTTCTATTACAATGTGACATAACCATTTTATTAGTAGAATAATAGTTCCCAAAAGCAGGACTACAGGTATTTGCCATAGTGATCTAACTAGAATGATATAACTCAGGGCTTGACAAACCAAGGGTGCTAGGTCACCATGGCGACCAGGAAATCAGACCCGGCGCCTGGGTATTGTTAGCCTGCATGGTGCCCTTACCGCTAGGATGTTTTTTTTTTTTCTTTAATCGATCGGTGCGCGAGGGAGTAGAGTCAGTGCACCAGCTGCACAGATTTCCTGCTCCGCCCCCTTGTGCACTGCGATATAGTGCTGATCACCGGGGCGCAAAGCAGGGAAGCTGCTCTGTGCCACTGGGCTGGATTGAGGTGTAATAGCATGGAGGGGGACACATTGATAGATGAAATGTTTTTCTTTAAAAACAAAAAACAAACCTGCTGCCTTGTGTATGCATGTTACTGACTGGCCGTGTTTGTGTATGTATGTGACTGACTGGATGTGTTTGTGTGTGTGTATATATGTACAACACCACTCACAAGTGGAGGGTGCACAGAGAGGACTAACATCCTAGTCCTCCAAATCAGAATAAAGGATCCTTTATTCTGTATGTATATGTGACTGTGCCTGTATATATGTGACTGACTGTGTGTGTCTGTGACTGCGTGTGATTGTGTTAATGTGCCATTGTCTGGCTCCTAGATTTTTTTAGCTGGCTCCTAAAACTGGGTTAAGTTTGTCAAGCCCTGATGTAACTATCTTGTCCTGGCCTCATATAACACTAAGAAATTGTCTCAAACTTACTCAGACGAGTCGTGAGCCCAGACAAACTCCTGTGCAGAGCCAAAGCTCTTGTTCCTCAGTGCCATGGCGGTGTAAATGATGTATTCTCCATCTCCACAAACGACCACAAATCTGAATTGAAGCAATGACATGGTTAATGCATTTTAAACAAGCACCTTATGGCATGCAGAATAGGGAGACTTTAACACATTTTACTCTGGGCATAAAGTACATGTATTGGCCCTACAAAGATATATCCCATTAAGCTATAGAGGTGTAATGTTATATTTATTCTTATGTGTAAATCATTTATTCTGTTCGGTTTTCCGATATAGGAGGAATGCCAATCATTACTTTCTAGTGGAAATGTGATGTGATCTGCTCTTACCTCCCATTAGGGTTGTGCTGAATGGTCTGGGGGTAGATTTCACAGCTCCCCATATCTTTCACTGCCAGTGGTAGCCTCTCTCCATCTTTAATTTCAGTATCTCCCATGGCTTTAAGGTTGGCCTGCTGCACCTCAGAGTGCTTTGCCCAGATAATTTTCCCATTGGCATCCATAGACATTGCAGGCTCTTCACGACCAAGCTGGAGAAAGAAACAGGGTTTTGATCTTAATCTATACTGGTGTGTCTGCATAAACGGACTACCACAAGAATCATTTAAGCCAATGCTCATCATTTCATACTACATCAAATTTTCATCACATAGGGGTGCTAGTTAGATTCCATTTTAAAAGGTTGAAGCCTCAGATTGAAACAGACACAAGACAAGTGCAGGATAAGGTACTAGAGGGCAGGGAGTGGAATCGGTAAAAACATTAACACAAACATCAAAAATATAGGATTTATGTACGATATATGTGGGTACGATATGTACAATTGTTTCTATGGGTATCCCATGCCTCCTCAAAGAAGTAGGGGAGCTGCGGGAACGGTAGGGGGGAGGGAGGGAGGGAGGGAGAGGGTGGGCGAAGATAGGGGTAGATAGACACAGATCGGAAAGATTTAGATTAAATTAGATTAAGGGAGAAAGTGGAAATAAAGGCACAAGGGAAAGAGAGAGTGAAATAGGGAAGGTGGAAAAAAAAAAAAAGAAAAAAATATAGGATTTATGAACACCATTTATTGGGAATGTTTCTTGTGTAAATGTACCGTTAAAAGTTTCAGTCATTGCAGGAATAATATCCTTAACATACCACAACAAATCGCTATTATGCAACCATTTTTCTACACAGTTAGCATAACAAGCAGCCTTTCCTCACCTTGACGATGATGCTCCCTTCATCATATCCCAAAGCAACATTATTGGAGCCGCGGAGACCAGATACGCACCAGACTCTTTCCATGCCATAGTTAAGAGTGCTCTCCAGGCGGTAAGTGCTAGAGTGCCAGATCCTAACGGTTCCTATAGGGAAAGGAATTGCCAAAAACGTTAGCAATCATTCTTCAAATCATCAAATTCTCTTAACAGCGTCAAAGTAATAGTTAGACTGGTATTTTGCATGGACTCGTTTGTGGACTTGATAGTAAATGATAAACCAGTTCCCCTTTATGGCATATGGTTTTAATGGTGGCAAAAAAAGGAGATTTTTCCACTAGCTTGTCCTATAGACACATACAACAGTTATCAGTTCAGGTTATTTGGTTTTACATCACTTTTTCCAATACACCAAACTACTGGTGACAGCTTCCTTTAAAATACATGGTGAAGGAAATTATATAATGTAATACATGTGTATAAACTGAAGCCTGACCTGCTTCTGGGCGTGGCACGCCACCCACTCATGGGTGCTCTATATATTGCGTCCAGTGAAATTGTATAAATTGTGGCATTATATTAATTGAGATTCAGGTTCCATGTAAGGAAGATATGTAGAGATAGGACTCACCAATGTTGGAGTACTTTGGCATAGTGATGGGCTAAGCATGATCTGGCCACATGATGTGGCTATATCTCCATATTTCCATGTAAGATGGATGCTTTAAAAATAACTTGAAATGACTTTAATGGGACTCTCCCACAACAAAATGAAAACCCTAATTTTATATGCAATTAATTCAAACAACACAACATTGTTCAAAAAAACAGTGGCATATATGTCTTACACATATGTGTTTTAAATGCACATATAATCTAGTTACATCTTATGTAAGTGGCAGTGTCCCTTTAAAATAACTCTAAGATAAGGGTAACCCCCACTCTTTTCTGTGTGTCTCTTTTCTTTTTCTTGTTATGTTATGTCGAATAATTTTTGATGTTTATGTCTTGTTTAAGAACTGAGGAGCTTTTTGGTGAGGGATAGAGGGAGAGGTGGGATAATAAGATTTAGGTTTTTGTTTTGTTTAGGATTCTGCCTGCCCTCTCCCTCGAGCCCCGCTGTGCTCGTATTAAGTAAAAATTCAGTACAAATAATAAGTGATGTATCACTCAGAACAAGTAAAGTGTGTTATTAAATTCATTCATATTGATGTACTGTATTTAATCGATTTATATGTATGTATGGTTATGGAAAAAAGAAACTTAATAAAGAATATAAATAATAAAAAAAATAAAAAAAAATATAACTAAGATGAGATTGCATAATTGTGCACCGACACCCCACATTGCGGATGTAAATGTAGACCAAGAGCTGGGATTGTAGCAACAGCAACGAGGGAAACACATGGGTTAAGTGGCTATAAACTAGCACTTTGGTTGATGAACACAGGAACTAAACTGTCACAATTTAAAGATCCACTGTGACATGGGTTATTGGAGGGCCCTGGGGGCCATAAGACTTCCTGTGGATATATTAGTTTAGGGTGCACACTTTGAGGGCAAAAGTGGAACCCTGTTTTCAACTGGACTTCAAACACAGGCACTTGGGATGTCAGCCAAGATGTGTACCCTTAAGATCCTAACCTTATTCACTGTATTTCCCCCAGGTTAAGCTTGTATGTATCATGTAAACCCCTGTCATTATGTCACCTTACCCATTGTCTTTATGCAAGTCATTTAGTTTCCAGTTATACAGTGATGTCCCTCAATTAACAAGTTACTTTAAATGAGTGTACTCTGTATGTATCTGAACTTGACACCTTTGTATCCTGAAAGGTGTGAGGCAGGATTTCCCCTTAGTATGTCCTTCTGTTAAACTGATTATGTTGGTTTCATTTTGTGTCTTAATGTTTGTTTTGTAATTAAGTTTACTCATTGTATGGTAATTCCTATTTGGTTTGCAGCCTGGAAGTATAATGTATTCCTAGACCAAGTTAATTGGAGGACCTAATGGAGAACTATACTTAGTTCCATCCCCCCATTGTATACTAATGTCTATGATGTCATATTTATGTGTTTATAAGTCTGTGCTTGTTTCACAAATAAAAAGTTTGTTGTTCATTCTTGCTGTACCTAACTGCTAGTGATCCTGTATGCTATTTTCAACAAGCAAGGTTCCAGGATGCTGAGCTGTAATCGGGGGCTAAGGAGGTGATTCCCTACAATGGGCAGAGGTGCTACCTGCCTTGGGTAACCGTTCCGTTACATAAACCTAGTGGAATAATGTTAAATCCACATACCATCCTCAGAACCTGTAATAATGATGGGAAGCTCAGGGTGGAAGCTAACGCAGGAAACGTTCTGAGCATGGCCTTCCAGGGTCTGAACACAAGTCTTATTCTGTAAAAGAAAAAAATGCAGGGCATAAACTCAGCAGTGCAGACAGTTCCACTTCTCACTTGTAATAAATAAAATATCACTTTCTCAACAATAGCTGGATATAGCTTTCTATGGACAATCACAGTTGGTCTCTCACCTGGTAGTCCCAGATCTTCACCTGTCTGTCATCTGCACCAGAGATCAGATACGGCTTGTCACCCCCACTGTAGTAATCAATGCAGTTGACCCCTTTTTCATGTCCCTCAAGGGTAAAGTTGGGGGAGGAGGAGCCTAGTTGCCAGACCTGTGGAGGATGAATGTACAATTAGACCAAGAGTAGTAAAATGTGTATTCTGTGGTCTGAAGTCTGGAAACCAAGACCAGAAAGTAGTAAACTTTAGTCTGCATACCTTGATGGTGCGGTCCAGTGATGCACTTGCAAACTGGTTGTTGTCCTTGGGGTTTATGACAATCTGCATGACGTAGTGTGTATGACCCTCAAACACCTGGGAGCATGACCACTTCTTATCCCAGTCCCACAGCTTGATCAGCATGTCATCTACAGGTAAGACAGGACACAGATTTTTGCAACACTCTTTCATCCAGATATGTATATAAACCAAGAAGCAGTCAGCAGGTGTAGTCTACTAATAGAGGAGTTGCATGTGAGTTTAGGTGGGATGAACATTATATCTCATTAACTTAATTATGTATTTTGTACGGACAAACCTGGTGTGCTCCTCCTGCAAGAAAATATTAATGCATTGTTAAAAAGTGTGTTCTTAAATGTTAACTATGCATAATACATGGCCAGCTGAGCTCTTCCAGCAGAAGCAGCTCACCAGGGTTGGCCCTGCACAATGTATAGTTACAGAGTCAGTGGGATGGAATGTTTATCTTGCCTCGAAATGACCCCATAGAGTTTATTTACTAAACCAAGAACAAACCGTATCCTATTATGTATACTATGATGGGGTCAAGTCAAATTTTCCCAATGTTATTTTGGAAAAATTTCAAGACACCTGATATTATCCAAAGAACAATATGAAAACCTTCCTGTGCAGTCCAAGGAATATTCTCTTTATCAGTGGGGCACATACTAGTCATGTATACATTCACATTTATCATTGTATAGAAATGTACGACTCTTACCACTGCTGGTTAGAATAAAGGGCTGTGTAGGATGTACAGCAATACAGCGGATATAATCCGAGTGTGCCTCGAACATGTGAACCCTCTCCAGCGTGTTGTAGTTGAAAACCCGGATCTGCATGTCATCCTTCAAACAAAAACAAAAAATCAGTGAGCCCTTGGCCTACTACTGGAACTTACAGTCTGCACTCCCTCTAGGGTGAAATGTTACCTTAGATTTTGCGTCATTTTAGTTTTAAAACAAACCTAAGGATTGATAAAGTTTTGCATAACCAATTAAACAAAGTAAAAAAGTAGACTGATATAAAAATCACACACATTTAATCCTCAAATGATTTTAAAGACAGAACCATTTAATCCAACTAAGTAAATCAAATGGCACACTTCCAGATTATTCTCAGGTGATACTTTTAAGTGGATATTCCAGGCTGTTTCATGCCAATATTTGTTTTTAACATTAAGAAAATTTCAATTGAACATATTTAACCCCTTGGCGACACAGGACGGACTAGGTCCGTCCTGTGTGCCAAGGCGTTAGTGACACAGGACGGACCTAGTCCGTCCTGTGTCAAAACGAGCACTGAAAGCGGAGTTTTTCCGCTTTCAGTGCTCAAGCCGCATTGTAACGATGCTTCCGTGTGGAAGCATCGTACAATGCTAAAAAAAATGCCCGTCGGCATTTCGATCGCTCCGGAGAGTGATAGAAATGCCGGTTTTAAAGGCACAGTGCCTTTAAAACGCGGGCATTTCAAAAATGAGCATAGGAAGCAAATCTTTCGCTTCCTATGCTCAGAAACTGTTTGATTGCCTCGCAAGTAAAGGCAATCAGTAACACACAAAAAAAATGCACGATCTTGGTCACTGAGTGACCAAGATGGCGCTGCCCTTCTAAGGGCAAGAGCACAGGAGGCAGGAAGTTCCTGCTTCCTGTGCTCTCTGGCTGTCACACGATTGCCTCTTCACAGAGGCAATCAGTGACTGCCAGGCACACTGACAGGCAGTGGGGATGCTCTCCTGAACATCCCCACTGACTGGTCAGATCAATATTAACCCTATATTGATCTGACCAGTTATGATCTGTCTCCCTCTCCTCACATTTTTTTTAGTGAGGGAGAGAGACAGATCAAAGTTCTAAAAGTAAGTAAAAGTTAAAAAAACCAATAAATACACAACACACAAATAATAAAACAATAAAAAAAAATTTTATTAAAGCAATTCCCTGCGTTTAACCCCTTCCCTGCCACTGATCTTGCATAAGCAGTGATCGTGCACATCAGCGCATTTATTTTTGCTGTTTGTGCATTTTTTAGGGGTTAATTTTTTTTGTACTGTAATTTATTACAGTACTAAAAAGGCTCTTCTAAGAGTTATTAACCCCTTATTTTCCGTCGATCACTGCTTACGCAATGATATTGATGCCAAAGCAATTTTTATCTGTCTGCATATTTTTATTTTATTTTATTTTTTTTTACACATACCCGCTAGGGGATTACATTTAAAGTAAAAATATTTGAGATTTTTTTTTTTTAGGCTGCCTGAGCGCATAGCGATCAGTAACAGCGAATTAGTGGCAAAGGCGGTTTGGTGATTTCTCAATTAAGCTCACCATTCGCCCTGGTCAGATCAAAATTAATCGGATCAATATTCACAAATATTGATCTGCCTCCCTCTCCTCACTTACATTTTTGTGACGGAAAGAGACAGATCGGTATTAGTGATATAAAATAACATTTTATAAAATTGGCAGGTTTTATGAAAGTCTTTCACTGTGTAGTAACCCCTTCCCTGCCATTCATCACTGTGTAAGCAGTAATCTTGCACAGCAACAGTATGTTTTGCTGTCTGCACTGTTTTATGGATTAATTTCTTTGTACTGTAATGTATTACAGTACTAGATAGGCTCTTCTAAGAGCTATTAACCCCTTCTTTGCTCGAGATCACTGCTTACGCACTGATTCTGAGGCCGCGGACTCAGGGTTCGATTTTGACCCTATTCAGCTTTCTGATACATCATCTAGCGATGTATCGGTGGCTGCTGAGCCCTTGCCACAAGTAGTGATGGGGGTCTACCGATAAAAAAATATATGGTTTGGTGGGGGTAAATTACATTGGCTGGCTTCAAAGATATATCCCATATAGGACACAGGTTGACTACATGTCAAAATTCCAAGTTGGAATTTTGAGATGCGCATCTCACAAATGTTGCCTTCTAGCCAAAAACAAACCAACAAACCTATGCATGGGTGCTATCCCTGTACTCGGGAGATGTTGCTGAACACATATTGGGTTGTTGTTTGGCAGTGACATATACCAGAATCTGTGAATTCATGCCTGAAGTACAATGCATGTGGAAAAAAAACTCCCAAAAAAGTACTACCACAAACTTTTACAAAGGCTGGTGGTAGAATTAGTACCTATACAGTATTAAAATACCACCATTTGAAATACCTTAGGATGTCTATTTTCCAAAAATATATGGTTTGATGGGGTAAAATTCATTGGACGGCTTCAAAAATGTTCCAAATGGAACATGGGCGCAGGCTGACTACATGTCAAAATTCCAGGTTGGAATTGCACACCCCCTAAATGTGGAATTTTAGACCCAATACAAACCAACAAACCTATGCATGGGGGGTATCCCTGTACTCAGGAGATGTTGCTGAAAACATATTGAGGTGTTGGTTGGCAGTGGCAAATACCAGAATCTGAAAATTCCTGCCTGAACTACAATGTGTGTGGGGAAAAAATGACATCCCAACCCTTTGACATAGGTTGGTGGTAGAATTAGCACTTGGAAAGTGTTAAAATACCACAATTTTAAATACCCTAGGATGTCTAGTTTTCCAAAATATATGGTTTTATGGGGTAAAATACTTTGACAGGCTTCAAAAGTGTCCCAAATGGAACATGGGCGCAGGCTGACTACATGTCAAAATTCCAAGTTGGAAATGCACCCCCATAACGTGGCCTTTTAGCCCCCAAATAATCTAACTAACCTACACATGGGTGGTATCCCTGTACTCGGGAGATGTTGCTGAACACATATTAAGGTGTTGTTTGGCACTGACACATAATAGGATCTGTGAATTCATGCCTGATGTACAATGAATGTGAAAAACAAATTACTATCCATAACATTGACATAGGCTGGTGGTAGAATTAGTGCATGAAAAGTGTTAAAATACTACCATTTGAAATACCCTAGGGTGTCTAGTTTAAAAAAATATATGGTTTTGTGGGGTAGAATACACTTTTTGGCTTCAAAAATGTCCCGAATGGGACATGGGCGCAGGTTTTCTGCACGTCAGAATTCCAAGTTGGAAAACCAAAAAGTGCACCTCTCAAATGTGGCCTTTTAACCCCCAAATAACCTAACCAACCTATACATGGGTGGTATCCCTGTACTCAGGAGATGTTGCTGAACACATATTGAGGTGTTGTTTGGTACTGACATATAACAGGATCTGTGAATTTATGCCCAAAGTACAATGTATGTGAAAAAAAAATTACTACCCAAAACATTGACATAGGCTGGTAGTATAATTAGTGCATGGAAAGTGTTAAAATACTATCATTTGAAATACCCTAGGGTGTCTAGTTTAAAAAAATATATGGTTTTGTGGGGTAGAATACACTTTCTGGCTTCAAAAATGTCCCAAATGGGACATGGGCACAAGTTTTCTGCATGTCAGAATTCCAAGTTGGAAAACCAAAATGCGCACCCCCTAAATGTGGCCTTTTAGTCCCAAAACAAACCAACAAACCTATGCATGGGTGGTATCCCTGTACTCAGGGGATGTTGCTGAACACATATTGAGGTGTTATTTGGAAAATACCCCTTCACATTTTAAGGTAATGTTTACCTAAATCGCAATATATGTGAAAAATTAAAAAAAAAGATTTTTTTCTGCAAACTTTGGCATAGATTGGTGGTAAAATGGCTACATGAAATGTGTCAATATACCCCAAGTTAAATGCCCTGAGTTGTCTAGTTTTCAAAAATATGTACATGTTGGGGGTCATTCATGGATTTAGTACAGAAATCAGTGTTACAATGTCACTATCGCTAATTTTGAATGAAAGGATTTTAAAATAGCTTTGCACCACTTATAGTTCTGGCCCTGTAACATGAATAAAAAAGCACAAAAACATAAAAACATGGGCTATTTCTGAACTCAGGACATATATTAGAAACTTTTTAGCAGTGTTTTTTTGTTGTCTCTTGTACATGAGTATACGATTTTTCAAATAAAAGTCATAAAAAAATTATTTTTTCAATTTTTTTGCCATATTTTATTATTTTTTTTACATCAAATTATATGCTATTATCAAAATAATGGTCTCAAAAGAAAGCCCTTCTTATAACGATAAAAACGATATATAGTTTGTGCGGGTACACTAAATGAGACAGAAATAAATTACAGCAAAACACAAACACCTCAGAAATGTTAAAACAGCCCATGTCACCAAGCGTCGGACAAGCCAAAAAAGTCATGTCACTAAGGGGTTAATTTGATAACCTCTAAGGAAATCAACTAGCAGCCCCCCATTAAATGTATGTAGCGATGCTGGTCATAGATTTACCTCCAGGCTGTGATCACATTGAATTGTGTAACCTGACTTTCAGATCTGCTTTTATAAGCAATATTCATTAACATAATGTGCACTAGTTATATATGTTCAAACTTTTATTTACTCTGTAATGTGGCATCTAATATCAGGTCAATTATACATTAGCTAAACGTTAATATTAAAAAAATATATTTATCTTCACAACCAGCATCCCAAGAATATAGGTCACTGTGTTTTGAATCTATGAGTTGGCTTGTGACACAACTTACTACAATAACAAGTTCTAAGATCAGTGGCTCTTTCTTATCTTGAATATGGGTTATATGTTAAACTTGTGGATAAGAATTCAGTAATACAAGCAGAGCCTCTCTAGGACCTGAGTAGGGAAAGAGGCATAATTCATTTCTGTATGTGAACACATTAGTTGCATAGTTAATGATGTGATTTTAAAACTTGATAGTAATGGAACACAAGTAATTTGCACAGAGGATATACATTCCCATGAGCAGACTTTGTGAAACACTCTTTGTAGAAACCTATAACATGGCTTTTACTTACTGCCCCAGTGACCACCCAGTTTTTTCTGGCCACGAATTTTGCTGCTCTGACCGGAAGATCACAAACTTCGAAGGTTTTCACAAGCGTCTAGAAATACATGGTACATCAGTGAGTAACAACGAAACCAAAAAACATCAAGAGGCTAAAGCTCAGCGAAAGACTGCAGACTATTAAGTAAACTCATTGAATTTCAGTAAGGATTTGCCACAAGAACTGAATTCAGGATAAACTTGCTGCATGGAGATTCTATACTATAGACATCTATACTTTATAGCAGCTGTCAACTGTGACGAATCCACCCAGTTGGTTAGTGAGGAGTTAATAAAGCTATGGTTATATTAATACAGCTGTCGTAATTTAGCTTTCAAGATCATTCATGCAGATCCCAATTTATGTCATTATTTTAGAACAAAAATCGGACACATACATTTTACACCATACAAGGTCATACTGTATATTAAAATTCTAGTTACCTGTGTCTCGTGATTCCATACACACACACTGCCATTGTATAAACTTGCTAACATCCATGGCTCAGTTGGGTGTAAGTCAACACTTTTCACTCTGTCTGACCGAGCAGTCAGTTTCCTCTTGATATCAAGTCGCAAAGGCTGTAAAGATTATTGAGACAATGAGACATTTGCAATGAGATCTACATACAAATTAAAGTAACAGGTTACAAAGGGCAGAAGACAGGACCCCTACTGCACATTGCATATAATTCTGTCATATATATCCCACAACTTGCTTCATGACAAGTCTGCATCTTATCCTGACACCACATAAATATATGGTGCCTTGTCCAAACACTTGCCAAGGATTTGTAGTGCAGCAGTTTCTTTGACAGCACAGGGGCATCATATGTATTCCATTGACAGGCCTATTTTATGGACCACACATATTAGATACATATAGCAGCTTTCCCTGTTGCCGTTATGCAACCCTTAAGTACTTGTCTGTGATATTTTCCATTAGTGTGTAACCATAATGGGATTAGTGGTCCACAACAACTAGAATGCCAAGAGATAAAAATCATCACATTAATTTAGGGGGCTGTTCATCAAAACTGAACAAGCGACCTGCCAAAATCAGGCTTTAATAGTCGAGTTGTACATTTTTCCACTTGTTCATTTTTCCAGCTCGGTTATTAATGCCCGATTTGAGAGGGTTCACTTGTCATTTAGTGAAAAGCTCCCGACTTCGTGCAACTCATATAGATAAACTAAAATGCAGGGAAGATTTCAGCAAAACAGTATGTAAAGCAACGTAGTCAGTTTTCACAGCCAACACTCAGATATCCCCATAACACATATATCGCTGCCTAGGAGTCAAAACACTGTTTTATCTTAGTTGAGGCCTATAAAGCGACCACTTACCATCGCTCCGGTTCCCTTCGTTCACTCTCTGACTGGTTGACGTGGAGTTTCCGGGACCACCACCGTATCCCGCGAGACTTCCAGCCCAACCACTTCCGGCCACAGCTCAGTAACGTTGACGTTACGCAGGCATGTTGTGACTGGCGCTCCACAGATAGTTGCGTGACGTGGCAACTCGAATTTACAACAAAAGCAGTGATATACGCCATATTGTGTGTGTCAAAATAATTCTACCTTACCTGAAGAGGGCAGTGTATATCTTTTAGTCTAATTGAACGTGCTAACATTACCGTATTTCAAAATGTAATTTACACATTAGACTATTAATAGTTGAAGATGCAGTAAACGTTGTTTTCACATAGCAATATAAGTCTTTATATTTATTTTAGGGTTGCAACCTGGCTTGACAGGCTCTCCCTGCCCGTTTTAGCAGCAGGAAGTGGCTTCTCACAGCTATTTCCTGTCTGCCAGGAAAGAGGTAGAGACTGACTGCAGACATGCCTTTTATCAGCACTGATAGCTCTCCCTGCCCATTTCAGCAGCAGGGGCTGTGAGGGTTTCCACCCGGTCGGTATTTTATCTGCACAGCCGGTAATCTGCTCTTAGGAACATGCCGGCAATGCAGAAGCCGTTTTTTTTTCTTAGCCATGGGTTGTCACCACTTTTGTGGACTATATTTCCCATGATGCTCAGCCTTTCCTAAGCTAACTGAGCACGGTAAATGCAGACTACAGCAGTTTCGGTGGTAGAGCTGACCTATGGCACATAAGCTCTTTTTGGAATACAATCCCCATGATGCTTAGCCAACCATAATGATTGCTGATCATTATAGGATCTGTATTCTCCAAGAGCTGTAATACCACTAGTCAGTCAGAGACAATTAGCATTCAACATAATGCAGAATACAGTTTCTATCATACGCAGCTAAACATTTGATTGGCTGAACATAATGGGAATATCCATTCAGTGCTTTACGAGAACTGTGCTCCAGACTGAAACACAATCTCGTAGGGGCATGCAACATTGAGTTGATCTTCCTCTTTGTGGTCCCGCCCTTTTGTGGCTCCACACTCACCGATGACTGGTATTTTTTTGAGGAAAAGGTGGCAACCCTAGTTGGAGACCTATGGAACCAAATAAGAGTAGTGGGGGCTAGACGCACACAACTAAATCCCATTTTGGACACAATAGAAACTCAATATAAAACAGAGACATGGAAGGGTATACTCAATAAAGAGAGAATTACAGGGAATAGAAACAGGAATTGCAAACTTAAGGCCAAAATCGGTGAGTTGGAGAAATTCTCCCATTCGGCTGCATAGGAGAATTTTTCCAACTCGGCTACATTGGCCTAAAGTTTGAAATTCCCATCTCAGTTCCCTGCACTTATCTCTTTATTGAGTAGACCCTATAATATGTCGGCAGATGAGAATCGTACGGCCCATCTGGTCTGGCCAATTTCTGACTACAAGTTAAACAAAAATCTGAAAAAAATGTATTAGTACCTGGCCTTATATCTACATTGGCTAGCCATTTGGTTTTTGCAATTAATATATGATTGATTAAAAGCATGGTATATGGCTGCAAGAAACAACACTGTAACTGTAATTGCAAGTAGCGGAATATGCAAAAGCAGCCCTAACTGGCGCAAGCAATTCTTTCGATAAGAGATGCGCGACAGAGGAAGGGTGGTATAAATTAGAACTAAATGAGCAAAAGGGGTACAGGAATTTGAATTTTCAGGGAGGTGATAATAAATCACACCTCCTAAGACGAGAAGGGTAGTTGATCCTCAAACCTAACCATGAGTTAAATTGGTGAGCCTTTTTATAAATGATGCATATACTGTATTTCTTATCTGTGTATTATTATATGTGCCTTATAACCTGTGTGGATAGCAGCGCTATCCCTTAGCGGTCATTTTTCCCCATGTTATCCATGAAATAGATTTTTACAATCTGTCTATAAAAAGGAATATGTGCCAAAATTGTATTTATAAATCTTGTCATTTTACTGGAAATCACAAAGATGATTTATGTAATGGGCGTGGCCGCTGCAGAATCATGGCCTACATTATGACAACATACACAGCCTTTGTGACATCATCATGATGTCAACGCTGACAGGTGTTATATTCCAGCCGGTGTGATAATCAGCGAAGAAGCGAAGTGATAAGATGCATCTCTCCATGTGCAACATGTGTCTGTTATTGCTCTTTGCGGTACTTGTAATTGCTAGATTACTTTTATCTAGAAGATATTTGAAAGAGTGCGCCAAAAAAAACCTGGCGGAAATCTCCTTCCTGGAGAAAATTCTATCCAGAAAATAAATGTCATTTAGAAAAATGGCAAAAGATCGAAAAGAGATGGAGGGCTGTACTGAGAGAGCCACGGAGATATTATCCAAAGAACAATATGAAACCTTCCTGTGCAGTCCAAGGAATATTCTCTTTATTTAAAAAAACCCAGTCTTCAGAGGAAACAGCGACAGAAGCAGGGAGGTTTTATATGAAAGAGCTTCCAAGACGTTCCTGGAGGAAATGCTGGCTTGTGCAAAAAAGGAGGTGGAACATCACCAAAAACTGGCACTGGAAAGGGATGAAGAGATCAATAACCTAAAAGCCAGACTCATGCAGGTGGAAGGAGATCTTGTGAGGATGAAGCATTTACATTACATTAAATTACATTTCTTGTTTTTATTCCCTTTTTCTGTACCCACATTGCACCTAAAGGAGTTAACACAGCACCATACTGTACCCACAGCACTTGCCATGCACATATATTGCACCCACAGCACTTGGCTTGCACTCATATTACACCCACACATTTTGGAATGACACAGTGTCAATTTGCCCCACAGAACATAACACAGTGTCACTTTGTCCCACAGAACTGCCCATGCAGAACAAGCCACAGTGTCACTTTCCCCCATAGCACATGTTATTTTGCCCCACAGAACATGCCACACATTGACATTAATATACCACAACCAATTTGCCCATTGGTATGCCAGTATTACTTTTGCCATTAATAAACCACAGCCAATTTGCCCAAAATATGCCAGCATTATTTTGCCATTAATAAGCCACAGATAATTTGCCCAATAAAATTCCAATATTATTTTCCCATTAATAAGCCATAGCCAGTTTGCCCAATTATATGCCAGTATTATTTTGCCATTAATAAGCCACAGCCAGTTTGCCCAATAATATGCCAGTATTATTTTGCCATTAATAAGCCACAGCCAGTTTGCCCAATAATATGCCAGTATTATTTTGCCATCAATAAGCCACAGCCAATTGGCCCAAAAATATGCCAGAATTATTTTGATATTAATAAGCCACAGATAATTTGACAAATAATATGCCAGTATTTTTTCGCCATAATAATAAGCCACAGTTAATTTGCCCAATAATATGCCACACTCCTACCCCCTTCCAGAGGCCACGGGTGTCACCCCCGCTGGGTGACACCCATGGCCAGCTTGGGCCCCCTTAACCAGTGGGCCCTGGGCAAGCACCCAGTTTGCCCATTGGTTAAAGCAGCCCTGGCAACAAGCATCAGTAGAAGACGACCCACCCTCTCTGTAGCAATGCCCAATGCATTTTGCTGTGCGCTAATGATGACGGGCTTCACCTTTCGAAAAAAAAATGTCTATTTGTTTCTGCAAGACGATAGGGGTGAAGGCCGCCATTGTGTTGACCTGTTCTATTTTTAGACTGTATTACCTTCTGAAAATGTTTGCATGGTTGATATAAAGTGGCTTATTATACCACATACATTTGCGAGTGCATAAATAGTTTTTTATTGGTACATAACTACATGTTATCGTTCTGTTATGATTTTTCCCTAAGTGATGCTGACCTTAATTTGTTTCTTATATCTTACTAACTTTCAGGATGGCCCAGACAGGACATCATAAAGCGTTGACACACATGCATGGCTGCATTAAGGTTCTTCCCCTTTGGTGTCTCTGAGGAACCATATCGGACAGTTGGGAGGTACTCTGCATTGACATTGGGAATTGTTTCTCTGCTATAATGGGGCAATATCTCTCTGGCTATTGTGTATATGTTGCAATGCATTACAGGCAAATTTGTATATATGACAAATGAATTTATTCATTAACAGGTGTGTTGTAGGTGAGATGAACAACTGAACTTACTGATTCAGCTATACTTTGTGCAGGGAAAAACTTGAGGGTCTACTCAGTATGGCCAGATCTGGCCAGATCAAGTCATAAAGCCGAACTGCTGCACAACAAAATCGTCAGTTTCCACCGATTTCAGACTGGCTTATGGCCACATTCGGTTCCGGAGCGTCAGACAGCAAAATCCAATCCGATTTCTCTTACTCTTAAAGTACAGAGCCCCCCGAAGTTGGCCGGAAATTGGTGGAAATTGACAAGTTCCAGACAGTTCAATTCTGCAGATTTTAGCTGGAGAATTGAACAGAAAAGTGCATTAAAGTAAACATAGTGCAGAAACAAAAATATTACAATATACTTTTATAGTAACTTAGTAATGTAGGTTGAAAACAGACGTAAGTCTATCAAGTTCAACCCTTATACCTATCATTCCTGCTTTTGATCCAAAAGAAGGCAAAAACCCCATAGGAAGCTATTGCAAATTTTGCCACTTTGAAAAAGTTCCTCTTGACTCCAAAAAGCAATCAGCTTTATCCTTGAATCAAGAAGCTTGCCACTTGTTTGCCAGTTCCCCACTGTGTTCAAATCTTCCTGCAGAGAACAAACATCAAAGTTAGTCTGTATTACCCTACCTAATTTTGTGTCATCAGCAAACACTGAGACATGGCTCTGAACACAACTTGGGAGATCATTAATAAACAAATTAAAAAGAAGAGGTCCTAAAATAGACCCCCTTTTCTTAATACACCTTGTCCAGTTTGAGGATTTTCCATTTACAACTCTCTGCATTCTATCTTTTAGCCAATTTTCAATCCAAATACATACATTTGACCACAAGTCTATTTCTCTCAATTGGTAGAGTAACCGTTTGTGTGGAACTGTCACACCCTGATCTATCCTTTTACTGACTTCTTTATAGAATGCTATTAAGTTTGTTTGAAAAGACCTGTCTTTCACAAAACCATGTTGACTTTTACTAATTATATTCTGATTGAAGATATGTATTCTTGCTTGTATACCTTTAGCAATCCTTCTAATAATTTCCCCAGTATAGATGTCAGGATTACTGGCCTTTAATTAATATATTAATATTATATATTATAATAGTATGTTTACAATACATTTTTTACATTTTAATAAACAATTCATTTATGTTCATTTCATTTATTTTCATATTTAATTACAATTTTTTCTTCTGTTTTACGGCTTTTTTTGCAGTTTTATTTGGGCCATTTCTGGAGGCAGTGGCGTCCCGAGGTGGGGGGGGGCGGGGGGGGGGGGTGCGGACCGCACCAGGTGACACCTCCAATGGGGGTGACACCCGTGATGCCGGCACCCCCCCGCATCGCGCTGCTTAACTTTTTTTCTGGCAGCCTCATCCGCTGGACGGGGCCGCCGGAAAAAATAAAAAAAAATAAAAAAATCACAGCAACCGGATGTGACTTTACGTCACATCCGGTGACTGTGTTTCCCTCCTCCGTGCAAGTGGGAAGACTGCACGGAGGAGGCGTCTTTAGGTAAGTGATGGGGAAGGGGGGGAGGAGGATGGTTTAAAACGAGCAGGGTTCTGACTGGCACTATTTTACTGGGCTCTGGCTGGCACAATATTACAGGCATCTGGCTGGTACTATATTACTGGTGTCTGACTGGCATAATATTACTGGGCTCTGACTGGCATAATATTACTGGTATCTGACTGGCACTATATTACTGGTATCTGACTGGCACAATATTCCTGGTATCTGACTGGCACAATATTACTGGTGTCTGACTGGCACAATATTACTGGGCTCTGACTGGCACAATATTACTGGGTTCTGACGGGCACACTATTACTGGGCTCTGACTGGCACTATTTTCCTGGTATCTGACTGGCACAAAATTACTGGGCTCTGAGTGGCACAATATTCCTGGTATCTGACTGGCACAATATTCCTGGGCTCTGAATGGGACAATACTATTGGGCTCTGAATGGCACAATATTCCTGGTATCTGACTGGCACAATATTACTGGGCTCTGAGTGGCACAATATTACTGGGCTCTGAGTGGGACAATACTACTGGGATCTGAATGGCTCAATATTACTGGTATCTATAATTGTAAGATTGTCACCTCGTGGGGCTCCTGTGTGTTGCATAATTAATGTCGGTTTCATGTGTGCATAATTATGGGGCACTTGTGTGTGGCATATTTATTGGGCCCCATGTGTGGCATAATTAAGGGACTCTTTTGTGTGGCGTAATTAAGGGACTCTTTTGTGTGGCATAATTATGGGGCACCTGTGTGTGTGTGGCATATGTATGGGGCACCTGTGTGTGTGGCATAATTAATTGGGCAGAGGTGAGGCATAAATAGTGGGGCTCTGGTGTGGCATAATTTATGGGGCTCTGGTGTGGCATAATTTATGGGGCTCTGGTGCTGCATAAGTTATAGGGCCCTGGTGTAGCATAAGTTATTGGGCTCCTGTGTGTGGCATAGTTATGGGCTCCTGTGTGTGGCATAGTTAATAGGCCATCTAACTGGCATTACCAAGGAATGTATTGTATGGAGGAAATCCAGGGGGGTGACACCATGAGTTTCCGCAACGGGTGACACCAACCCTAGTGACGCCCCTGTCTGGAGGACTTTGGCAATTTGGGAATTAGCAGAAGTCCTCTCACTGACTTCTACGAGAGGACTTTGACTATTTCTGTACTACTCAAGGTCCTCCCAAAATGGCCCAAAATAAGAGGCTATTTGAGATCACTTTGATGGTCTCTGAGTAGCCTGAAATTGTGCGTTACTTGGATCAGCGAGGTGATTCGATTGGGTCTGAATCTCGGAGCGCTAATATTCTCTTGAAAATCAGAACTACCTGTGAGCTTCTTCCTCTAGAGCAGCACAGCCGGCCATGGGTAATATATAGTTAAACAATTTCAAACGCTATTTTATACAATGATTATGCAGGGTCATCTCCATAGTTAAGTAAGTGAGATGAAATGCTTATCTCACCTGCAACTATCCATTTTAGTGGACGAGACCCCATTATCTTTCAAGTCTCATTATGGTGTATTTCATTCCCTGTGTTTATGGGGTAGCAGTACTCTGATCCCTTAATATAGGCAGTGTATAAACTATACATGCAAATAAGACTTAAATGCCAAGAGTTAATGCTTGATAATTTTGCAAACAAGATTTTTAGTTTTATTTCTCTATTGATTTATACACACATGACTTTGGATATTGACCTGGACTTCTATTTGATCTCATTCTTCCAAGATTCTGCAGTTTATCAGATTGTGCTCAAACAACGTCTGTAGCGATCTGTGCATGTTTTAAGTATGAAATAAGAGGTGACTGCAAGGGAACTTTATGTAAAAATGATTGTAAAGTGTATGCATCATGCTAGCAATATATACACATTTCTTGTGTGTAGACACAGTGCAAAATAGTCAGGTGTAAGCATTACGTGCCCCTTAACCACAGTCTGGGTTGCATTAGTGAACTTAACACTAGCTCGGCCCATGTACAAAAGCAAGCATTGCAACGAGCTTACAAAGTGCTGGATAATATCCGGCAAATCCATTTTGGGCATGGTGAAATCACAAATTGTCGGGATTATCAAAGGCAAAATTGCTTTTATAAATCAGATATCGGTAATTTTTTTTATCAATTCATGACACTTTTCTCTGTGCTAAATTCCTTTATTTCTAGGCATAAGGGTAAAAACTACAAAATGTGGCCTCTTAAACAGACGAGCAAGTGTCCGTTTCATCAGCCATATTGGTGTTATAGACACCCATGTTGAAAGAGATTAAAGAACACTACTGGTAAGTATATCTTTTAAGCTGTATATCTTCCTGTGATTTTGACAGAGCGTATATGTGTGTATATATATATATATATATATATATATATATATATATATATATATATATATATATAATATATAATTAAAGGGTCAGCTGTTATAAAAAAAATCAGTTTAATTTAAAGTTTGCATAAAGTGGAGACATTTGAACTAGAAAGGCTTGTCACTGGCCTGTCACTTTAAGAGCACCGAAGAACTCTTTCAGAGCGGTACTGGCGGTCATATTTTTTTGTTGCTTTGCTGGATAGCATTCACTCGTGAAGGTTCCAGGAAAGCCAAAAATAGTGCAAATCGCGGAAAAAATGTCAGGATTGTACTATTTTAAAGGCGACCCATACATGTAAGGGCATTGTCACCAATGCATTACATTAGGAGTCCGTACATGTACAGGCATTGTCATGAAGGGGTTAATCATCAACTAAACAAGCAACATATCTTCCAAGATTCCCTATATTAGATGGACATTCCCTATTTTCAATGCAAATACCTCTGTCCTTCTTTCATCTTCAGTCTTGCCTATTTTCTAGGAGCTCAGAATTGTTGTCATACATAAGGGTGACACATGATTCCGTAGCAATACAAATCACAATAACGTGTGCTAGAAGTGCAGTATTTGTATTTATATATTATATATAGTAATATAAGTCATTTGTTTTTTGCTCTAAATGGCTAACCACATTTTATATACAGCTATCAACTGGTAAAACAATTTTTTTAAATGTCCCGGTATTTCCCTAACCATAGGCACACCCTCAGCCCTCCCACAAAAACAAAAGTGTTCTTTTTTGGCTATCTGAAATGATGGGAGGTATAAAGCAGACTTTCCCATGTCACTGGCTGTGGGCACATACTGCCTATCAGACTTATCTTGTGTTTTTTCCTATTCAATAAACTTTTATTGCAGGAGCGTAACAGTTAACTGTTCATTGCTTGGTTCTGGCTGTTTTGTCCATGGTATAAGTAACAAAAGTTTTGCTGGGTAAACTATATTATTGATTCAGTTGCTCTTTTAAAGGAAATAAGTGGGGATAATTTGGATCAGTATAAACATTATGCGCACATTTATCACATGCACCCCATTGTCCAGGTCACCCAATAAAATTTTTTAGCATCATGATTTAGTTTGTACCTAGAGATTCATTTACCCAGCTCACTGGATGCTGTTACCATTATCTAAGTGTATTCGACTGCTAAAATCAAGTGGGGATATGAGTCATGTGAGTTGTAATTTTACAACATCTGGATACCTACCTGTTGTTTACACCTGTAACAAAACATTAGTTGCTCATACTTTGGTTAGTCTCTCACTCTGGTTATCACTGTTTTGTGAGTTGTAATCATAGAGCTTTGATTTTCAGATTGGAAAAAAAAAAAAAAAATCAGGCCAATCACCAAAGTGATTCTTAATTGACCTGTAAATTGTCCATTACGGCCAATTTTTGGGGCCAGAAGTTCAGCCAACCGAAGTGGTAGCCTCGAGCACTCCCATAGAAGTCATAGAAACATAGAATGTGTCTGCAGATAAGAACCATTTGGTCCATCAAGTCAGCCCAATTTTCCAAATAATTTTATTAGTCCCCAGTTCCCTATCTTGTATCTAGGATAGCCTTGTGCCTATCCCACACATGCTTAAACTCCTTGACTGTGCTTACCTCCACCACTTCCACTGGAAGGCTATTCCAGCGGAAGTCAATGGAACAATTCTATTTTTGTTCTCAATTGCCTATATTTGTTATCACAGTATGATTTATATTATATTGATGTTATTGCAGTTCCTTACTTAAAGATAGGCTGTCTTCTCCAACCAATTATTATAGTATTCTGCACACATATAGCTGCATCCAGTCCTCGAGCAACACCAACAGCTCACTTGTGCACAGTTATACTAACTCACTGGGTCACTAACTGGAAGTCTATGCATAAGAAAGACAACCTGCATACTATTTGGTGATGTGGCTCTTCAGGTCCCATAATCCACCACCAGCTGAAGGCTGTCCAAGAACCATGGGATTGTTCAACAGGAAGAGGGATCAAGTTTAATATATATCAGAAAGTGACACAATACAGCAACAGATAACAGATGTTATCACAAACAAGCAGAAGGAATGATACCATGTATATTATACAGTATGAAGCAGAGCAGAGCCACTGTGCCTGAGGTCAGAGTAAAGAAGGAAAACAGAATCTACTTTTGTCATATTATATGCGCAAGAGCATGGGTTATACCGTGATGTTTCAATATAAACTTTATTGTTTGTATTGAAGAAAATATACATAGAAATGTATCAGCTGTCCTCGCTCTTTACAAAGCAAAATAATAATATCCTTGAGTAGTGCAGATGTTTAGACTCCGGTGTGTTTCAGTTTTTCTTCTTGAAAATTTGCTGACATACCTGATCTTCACATGTCAATTCCTGGAACAAGAAATCAGAATAAAACTTTCCTTGCTCTCAGTTCATAGCACTTTTATTTAAAATCTATAGGACAATGCATGTGTTTCCCAAATACTCATTACAGGGCTGGCAAATTCATCCATTGTCCCTTAGGAAGACTTCCTGGCCCTCACTAACAACACTAATTAACCAACTGAAATACAGTGCATGTACATATACAGCTTGCATTGAAACTGAACTGTCAACTTCTCTATAAACCATGCCTCTCAGCATAGAAGCACTTATATTTCAGAAATGTTACAGTTAATAACAAGCTAATTTATTTATAATAAACTTAAGAATATACTGCCTGCAGTGCACTATTGGAAGGTCCCTACATTTCCATGGGATCTAGGAGGTATCTTATGTTGCCTTAATCATTATATATACTCATAAAATCCAGGGGCGTGTTCGCAGCTGCCGTTTGACTCCCAGATGTATTTCTGGTGTTTGCGTGCTCTCTGTTCGGCGCACACAAACTCCGGAAATAGACAGTGTGTGCGGTGCACACCTAGCACAATTGTAGCATCCACGCCTGATAAAATCATGTTTATCCTGTCACCAATTATATATATATATATATGTGTTTGTGTGTATTGTATATATATAGTTTTACACTACAGATTATGTTTCTGGACCCAAAGAAAATAAACATTTAAAAAGACCTCTTACCAGATAGAGTTTTTCCCCCTCAAGCCACTGTTTCCAGCCTCGGTTGTTCTTCTCACCTTTCTGGACACAGACAAGTTTGTCTCCATCCCAAGACACCAATGTCTGTTAACACAGGCGGTATCAATTATTGCATTAATAATCTTTATTTACATAATTTTCCTAATAAATATATTTACAAAAAAAAAAATGGATCACCTCCGATGTCAGTTAAAACATAACTTTTATTACAGATTGTATTTATTTAATATTGATCTTTTGAATTAGGTGGTGTGGGCTTGATTACGTCATATTTTTCTTGTATACATCATTTTCCAGTGCTTCCTTTGGAATTCTTGGCTTGTCCATATAAACAAACAAACAGAAAGGAAAGTCCTCTACCAACCACCACTCAACCCTATTCATACATAAAGTGGTTTGTAACACAAGATGCCTCAAGCCCTAAATATTAGGATTAATGATTGGTTTATTAAACCACCTAGATTTTGTATGAACACACATTTAGAAATTTAGCAGATAATGTTTTTTAATTGTGGTAGTTTTTGAAGCTTTCAAGGCAGTTTAAACATATCAACAATACATTTACAGTTATATTTTTATATTTCCCATTTCTTGTTCATATAATATTTAACAACATCCAATTAATCATCTACTCATAACTGTCTCCTTCTTTAATCACATCTGTTATTTAATCTGCTTATATCGCTTTATGTTTCTGAAAGAGAAACTAACATCCCAAAACAACTTTTAAGAAGAAAGAAGCAAACTTGATTTGCTTTTCTTTTGATATCTCAGTGAGACTTTTCATGATGACATCTCTGATTGGTGTCTTAGATGTGAAAGATGCTCATCTCCTCTGCAGATATTGGCTTTGTGTGGCGTGATTGACGCACTTGGACACCAATGACAGAAAAATCAGGTCAGCACTGCTGCTCTCTCTATCAGAAATAATAGCTTTTGAACGGTGCATTCTTTATGAAGAGTTCATACAGTATTTATCATTACACATTCAGGATCTGTACTATAACACACAATGCTACTCTGTATTCACATCCCTGTCACCAAATATACTGGTGTCATACATTATGTGTGTGCATATTGGGGCGTGATCTGACTTATTTGAACATCTCTCAATCCTATTAAACTGTCCACTCTAGCCCCTGGGTATCTGGTGCTTACATACCTTCACTACCCGGTCATCCAGAGTCTTGGTCCTCTCTTCAAATTCTACGCCAACAGTGAAGTCAACCTCGTAGTTCCTGAATGTGCTTAGAGTCTTGGTTTTAAAGCTGTCCCCATTCTGGATCAGCTCCTTCGTCTGGGTGAGGTGAGCTGCAATTTTCCTTGTGGCAAAGTCAATATCTGGGGAATTTGGAATGAATATATCATGAAAAATCTTATGAATTATTTCCTCATAACACTAATACAGTCAGTCATGTAAGATGGAAGGGAGAAAAGTATGCATGAATGAAAATGCAAACTTGTATCAGATGTGAAGAGTTAGCAAGCATGATAGTGATGTAGGAGTGAATGTGAATGCCCATATAAACAAAGAGGAAGTATGACACTGTTTCAGGAGAAAGCAGTCAGACAGTGAGACAGACAGAAGATGTCGGCACTGCAGTAGAAGGAGCAGCATAGAGCATGCTGAAGATTTATAGTTTTTCCCAGCACATTAGACCAGGATAAAAGGAAAGTATTATGGGATTCCTTTTATACGGCAATTTTAAAGAATTATTATTATAGTGTTTTTATTAAAACCAATAATTTCATATCATTATACAGTTGAAATAGGTCTGTTAGCCATATATTCAGTATAATGTCAAAACAAAAAAGTATGCATGCTTCTTGTGTGAATTATTGAATTAAAGAGTAGCGATACCTAATTTTGTATTACTTAACATGACTTAAAGAGACTTTCACCTAAAAGTTGTTGAACATTAGAGTAAACACATATTAAAAATGACTAGCGGAATTGCAAGCAAATGCATAAAGAGAAAAATCTGTTTTAAATGGGTCAGTGGTGTCTTCTGTTTATGACATCACTTTATGGCTTGATTTGAAAAATTACCACAGCGCATTTAAAACACACAGTTGGTTTCTGCATTTCCTTGCAATTCTGATAATGTATAAATTGATTTCAATTTTTTGCTCTAAATTCACAGTACACACAGTATTTGGGTTACTGAATCCAGTTAAAGGTCTCAATTATTGCCTTATATAGTTTACCTTTTAGCATTAAACAAACACATTACTGATCATTTAATTCTAGTTCACTGGCAGACTGGTGACCAATGCAGTGCAGTTAATGGATGCAAAGTATACTGTCAAGCAGTCTCATGAGTTCTGAACACCCCATACTGTACCTAATGCTTTCATATAGCCATCAAAGTTGTCATTCTTCTCCATGACCCAGGTGCCATTGTAGTCAGCAGGCATGATGTGACAGTGTATGGGAGCAGAAACAGGTGAAATGGGAGCACAGGCTGTAGGGACGGATTCCTTCCCTGGGTTTATATACTCTGGAGGAGAGAGATTGGTGGATTTATGATAAAAGGTTTAAAAGTCACAGATTAGCTTACATGGGACTTTGCCTACATTAATTTAGTCCATAGGGCAAGTTTGAGACATTAACCTTCTTAACACTGTGTTGGAGCACAGGAATAGGATACCAATATTGCCAAAGTTTCATGAAATAAATATTATTACTCTTACTTAACGGAACATTTTTTCTCATATTTGCATATTTATAACTTGCTTTTTATGATAACTATCCCAACAATCCTTGTTCAAAATATTTAATGTAAAGCATATATAAAACAGTATATAACTGGTTATAAGTGTTTAAGATGTAGATGGTTAGAAAAGGTGCAATGCTACTTCCATTCCACACAACAGAAGATCACAACTGTGCACATAATTGTCAGAGGATGCCTATATCTAATAAAGTCAATGCTTGTTTTGGTATAAGTACCCATTAAAACCTTTACCTAAATGAGGTGTCTAGACCATTGGTTAAAGTGTTGGTCCTGTATCGGTCCAGGATCAGACTGTGAATAAAAACTAGGCATTAAAACAGCATACACTAATTTGATCAGGCACTTTAACCTCTGCCCGCTGCTTTCCATGGAGCTAGACTCCTGTTCCTCTGGATATGTTGACCAAGGAGGGGTGGATAGGATATTGGTCCCCACACCTGGGTCTCCTGTGCTTTTTGTGATTATCCTCGCTCCCCCATCCCTGGATTATATTGTCCACACTGGTGAGCTTGCAAAGGTGTCCCTAGGACCTGACCAGGAAAGCTCCACAGAACACAGTCTGGCTAACTTACCTACTCTACGTACTCCCCACCGGCTGAGCGAACCACCAGGAGAAGGTTGAGTGGTAACTTCCGCCCAGTGGCAGACATGTGCTTTGGGAGAGACAAAGGCTGGTGAGTGCTGGTGAGTGATTAAGATTGCTTTGGGAGCCAACTCTGTGAAGGGCACTGATGGGCAGGAAACACTGACTTCCGAGTCAACCCGTTTGCGGTCTCCTCCTGTGTCAGTCTCTTTTGGAAGGGGGAGATATGTGACGGAACCCTCCATCACTGCGGTTCGTGGAGAGAAGTAATGGCCTGCTTCCTCTCAATAGAATATGGACCTTGTCTGTGTGTGTGTGATAGTTATGGGGGTACACACTTTGGGGGCACTAGCGGCTCCCTGTCTTCAGTACAGCTGGATGTTTAACACAGGGTGCCCAGGGCTAGTTCACTCAAGATGTCAGCTAAGCCATTGTGTTCCCCAGGTTGAGATTGTCTCCTGTCCTTCACACTCCAGTCTCTCAGGAGGTGTTATGGAATGTTATTATGTTACTATTGCAGTATGTTAAATATCCAGTTTCTGGTTAATATGTGTTGCACGTATTCTTGTCATTATGTCAAATTCCCCATTGTCTTTATGTAAGTCATTCAGTGTCATTTTGTATCTGAGTGTACTCTGGAGGTATCTGAACTTGACACTTTTGTATACTGAAAGATGTGAGGCAGGATTTCCACATTGTATGTCCTACTGTTATGTTGTGTTCATTAAGTGTATTTAAAGGTGTGATTAGGTTATATCCTACTGTATCTAATTACCTGTTTAAATTGAGCCATGTCATATTTGTGTGTGTATAAATATCAGTGCTGTTTTCAAATAAATGTTCATTCCTGTTCCACTCCTGTACTGGCATGTGTCCATTCCTGTGGCAGAGTCTTCAGATCTGTCAGCATTGAGCTTATTACTTGGCAGCCTTTGTAAAGGCTGCACTTGGAGGCAGAGGGGTCGGGGTCTAGGACTCTTTTTCGCCGCGGCTTCATCGCTGACAGTTCAACTCGGCAGTTAGAACGTTGAACTGTCAGCAATGAAGAATAATGCAGCCGTTTGATCGCAGACGCGGCTATGTAAGAGCTGACAGTTCAGCGCTGAACTGTCAGCTCTTACAAATGTACAAGTAACAAGAAAATAACCCCCCCTAATAAATGATTCCCCCCTAAAGTGCCCCCCCAACCCCAATACTAAAATTAACCCCAAAACCCAATATAAAAATTAACCCAAAAACCCCAATACTAAAATTAACCCCCGAACCCTAATACTAACCCCCGACCCCTAATACTAATGCCCTAAACCCTAATACTAAACCCTGAACCCTAATACTAACCCCCTAAACCCTAATACTAACCCCTGAACCCTAATGCTAAAATTAACCCCCTAAACCCTAATACTAACCCCCGAACCCTAATACTAACCCCCGAACCCTAATACTAACCCCCTAAACCCTAATACTAAACCCCGAACCCTAATACTAACCCCCTAAACCCTAATACTAACCCCCGAACCCTAATACTAACCCCCTAAACCCTAATACTAACCCCTGAACTCTAATAGTAAAATTAACCCCCTAAACCCTAATACTAAAATTAACCCCGAAGCCTAAACCCTAATTCTAACCCCCCTTAACCCCAATACTAAAATAAAGTTACCTTTAGCGATGAAATGTCTGGCGATGAAATCTCCTGCGACGAGCTGTCATGTGGTGAAGTGACGGTGGTGAAGCGGCTGCGCGTATGCAGCCGCGATGAAGTGTCCCATCCCCGAGGGATAATGTTCACTCGGGTAACAAATATATGATGTTCACTACAGGATTGTTTGTATTGTGTGGATGGGAATGTATCATGTGGCCTAGGATGTATGAATATTGTGATGTTTCTTACCTTTTGTTAAAAACAACTATTTATCTCTCCTGCATTCCAACTGTGATGACATGCTTGAAGTTTGATACAGATGTGATCCGAATCCATTGGCAATTGGGCATCACTATTTTGGTGTCGAAAATCATCGCTACCTGAGTCAACCCTTGTATAAATCATCCCAGAATAGGGAAAACTGTAAGAAACATATGAAAAGACGTAAATGGTTATATATAAATAGAACACTGCTGCAAAAGTGGAGAAATAATCTGGAATTAGCCTGCCCGGGGTACGCAGCCTAGCAGGAAAAATCACAGAAAACTGGAAGGATGATATAGAGAGATGTGAAATTTAGAGATCACTTTCTGAAGAAATTCAGGAGGAAGACTCAATATTACTCCGTCATCCAGAATATGGAAAAAATGATTCTAGAACACATAGTGTTTGTAAATTTCTAACTCTTCTGACTGATGTTAAAGCTAGCAGGAGGGCCACCTTTCCAAAATAGCAATTTCAGAGAAACTTCTTCTAGTGGTTCAAAGGAAGCAGAAGTAAAATGATGGTTAACCAAATGTAGATTCCAGGGAGTAATGCATATTCTATGTCTCAGCCTGACTCTGCAAAGAGCTTTATAATATCTACAAATCCATGGATTATCCACAGTCTTCTAGTCCAAAATTGCACCAAGGGCTGACATATGAACCTTATGTCACAGTTCAGGCCCGTTTCCCAGGCTCCTCTATGTTATATTCAGGTTTTGTAGCTGTTTCCTCTTCAGCCTCTAGTGGCCACTATTCTAGTAGTTCTATTCTCCTCCTGTTGTGTCAGCTGCATTGTTAACCTGAGCCCAACCCTATTTTAACCTGCAGCTTATTACAAACGGTGCCTTTGCATTGCTCTGGTTACAGCCTGTATAGTGTTTGATCTTCCTGTTGCTGATTTTTGCCCATCCTCAACCTAGGCTGTTTGCTGCCCGTCCTGTCCCAATTGCGTGCATTGTGTTTTTCATCCACTGTACCTCGTCCTGATCCATGTATGACTTGGCTTGCTGACTGTTCTTTTTTTGTGTATTTTTCTGTGTGTTTTTGCCTGCTTCACTGTGTTAAAGTCCTGGGTGGTCATTTGCCTGAGGCTCAATCATAGGGTATAATACCATTCGCGTGAAATAGCACTGTACTGTTTCCTATTCTGCTACCAGCTCAGTCCCAGTTACTAGTCCAGTGCCCTGCTCAGAGAGCAACATCAACAAGGAAATTACTGCCAAATCTTGTTGTATCTGAGATGGCAACCATCTTTCTACTGGCCAGAAACTGCTGAGAAGATCCTTATTTGCTAGGACCTTCCTTTCAGTAACCAGGCCGACAGCTGCCAAGTGCTTGGGTGATGAAAAACTGTGCCCTGTTGAAGGAGATCCTTCCTTGTCGGTAGGTGGAACAGATAATCCTGCACCAGTGTTAGAAACTCCGGAAACCAAATTCTATTTGGCCAAAAGAGAACAATCAGAATAACTGTAGCTCTACCCTTATCTTCCCAATTACCTTGGAGAGGATTGACAAGGGTGAGAAAGTGTAATCCAGAGAAAAGTTCCAGGTTTTAGTCAATGTGCCTAGACTGACCTATCTGAGAAAGTGACCAGGAGGAGTTGAGTGGAAAAGGCTGCAATTAGCCAGTCATGTAACTATGGAACAATGGAGTTCTGCGGGGGACCTGGATCCCAGTCTTATAGTCAGATTATAAGACGACCTCGAATATAAGACGGGAGATCAATGAAGACTCCAGCAGGATTTCTGCAGCCAGAAAAGCACTGGAGGGACTGTAGAACAGGGTCTTGTCAGGGTTGGAGGGGTTATTGCCCCATTAAGCAAAGAAAGGTGTTCAGGCTCCCAGGTGAGTAGTAACCGCTCCAAATGTTGTCTCCCCACTGGCTATCTCCAGTGCCTCTGCAGGTGCGTGGCCAGCACCGATAAGTGATGTGCGCCAAAGGGTAATGCAGGAACGGCACTTTACGCTAGAAGTCTAATAGTAGCAACGTGTGATTTATTAAGATGTAAAAAGTCCAAATAAAGTGACAGCAATCAAATGTGCAGCTTAACGTGCTTCGCAGTTATTGCCACGGATTGCAATGTCAGGCAGTGTTACGATGGACACATAATTTTTACCTGCTCCCCTGCAGAATGCAAGTGTTATCCAGAAGGAACCATTCAAAAGGTTTATCAATGAGTGGATCATACAGGAGCTACCTTTATTATTTAACTGATTCCCGTTGAACACAAATTATACATTCTGCATCTAGATGTCATAGGGCTCAAATCAATGGTCGAGCATACCTAAGTATGCATGGAATGTAAAGTAGGAGTAGTTCAAGGAAGATCCATTTGCTTCAATAGGAAGAAACCCGTAGCAATTCAGAGATTGGAATTAAGAGTGGCTGCTTAGGGTACAAATAGGGTACAAGTAGAAAAAAGGTGGTATTTGTTTTTTTTTGTGAGCTTTTTCTACCTGCATGTTAAAGGGACTCCATTGCGTAAACAAGGTGTACACTATGAATGTCAATAATAAAAATCTATAATTATCTATATGTTGTGCTAGCAGAATAGCAAAATAACTATGTGTTTTAAATATATAAACAGTTGTTGCCTGTTTATGAACTCACCTAGGGATTGATTACACATTTTCTACCGAGTAGTTAATTTGCAGGCCACAGGTGATGTCATACAAAGCAGACACATTTAAAGCAAAGTTTTCTCTTAATTTATACATTGGCTTGCAATTCTACTAAAATATAAGTTTTGATCATTGTTCATACTCTACATTCACAGAATAAACAATGCACAGTATGGTTTCCACCTTGGCCATTTTTTATTAGCCACCAATAATTTTTGCATGCTGCCTTCATGGAAATCAATTAATCAACGGGGTTCTGTGGGATCCCCAACTTCGTCATATAAAAGCATAGTTGCCAATAATCGGCAATGTTTCCTGGGACACACATAGTTGCCAGCTGTCCCGGATTTGACCGTACGCACGACTGTGTGAGCTACGCTCACATCAGCAGCTTTTTTTAAAAACATTTTTTTCTTCGGAAGGATATGACAGATAGTCATATCTGGTTCCTGAATTTCCCTCTTCCGTGCAGGAAGGGAGCACGGAGGACGCGGCGGGGACACAGAGCAGCCGAGTACTGGGGAAGGGGGAGGAGGGTGACATATTAATGTGCAAAATAATACTGGCAAATGAATGGTAAAATAACACTGGCAAATGATGGGCAAAATAACACTGGCAAATGAATGGTAAAATAACACTGGCAAATGATGGGCAATATAACATGGGCAAAATAACACTGGCAAATGATGGGCAATATAACACGAGCAAATGAAAGGCAAAATAACACTGACAAATGAAGGACCAAGTAATACTGGCAAATGAAGGGCAAAATAACATTGGCAAATGAAGGGCAAAATAACACTGGCAAATGATGGGCAGAATAATACTGGCAAATGGGCAAAATAACACTGGCATATTAATGGCAAAATAAAACATGGAGGATATGGCCAGGTAAGTACTGGGGAAGGGGGGGAGGAGGGTGGTGGTGTATTAATGGGCAAATTGTCTGTGGCATATTAATGGGCATATTGTCTGTAGCATATTAATGGGCAAATTGTTGGTGACATATTAATGGGCAGGCTAATAGTGGCATATTAATTAGAAAATTGGCTCTGGCATATTGCCAATCTGGCTGTTTCATATTAATAGGCAGGTAAATAGGGGCATATTAATGGACAGGCTAATAGTGGCATATTAATGGGCAAATTGGCTGTGGCATATTGATTGGCAATCTGGCTGTGGCATATTAATAGGCAGGCTAATAGTGGCATAATGGGCAAATTGGCTGTTGCCAAAGTGATACTGTGGCATGTTCTGTGGGACAATATAACATGTACTATGGGAGAAAGTGACATGCTGGCATGTTCTGCAGGGGCAGTTCAGTGGGACAAAGTGACACTGGTATGTTCTGGCGGGCAAATTGACACCGTGGCATGCCAAATCGTGTGGGTGCAATATGAGTAAAAGCCAGAGGTGTAACTAGAAACCACAGGGCCCAGGTGCAAAAAGTACCCGGGGGCCCCCCATGCATCTCCCCCCACCCTCCATTTGTATAACCCATACACATACATACACGGACACACATGCTAATACACAGACACACAGAATGACACTTCTACAGATACAAACACTGACACACATACAGACACACACGGATACACATGCAGATACCCATACACGGACAGACAGACACACACCGATACACATACGGATATCCATACACACACAGACAGACAGACACACACTGATACACATGTGGATACCCATACACACACATACAGACAAACACACACTGATACACATGTGGATACCCATACACACATACAGATAGACACACACTGATACACATGCGGATACCCATACACACATACAGACAGACACACACTGATACTCTGACACTCATACAGATATAAACAGTGACACACATTCAGGTACATAGGAGCACACATTGACACATGAAGACAAACAGATACATATGCAGACACACAGATACACATGCAGACACAACTATAGACACGCATGCAAATACACAGACACACTTAATGACAAACATTCAGACACACACAAACATATACCCATGCAGACCCACAGATACACACAGACACACATTCTCGTACACACAAACTGTTAAAAAAAATGTAGTCACCCTCCTGTTTCCTACCTTTTAGGTGCAGGAGGATGACTTCCCTGGGGTCCAGTGGCTGCCTCATGATGCTGCAAGTCAGAGCTCCCACTTACTCCCTCCTCTTCTCCCCTCCCTGGTGGTCTCTTATTGGTCGGTGCTCTTTTGCTGGCAGGAAGAGGAAGTGATGGCTTGGACCCGCAACGCTGACCTGGACAACCATGGCCACTGGGTGGCCCAAAAAGCATGGTCCACCTGATGTGCCCCTTCAGTGCGGCAGAGCCGCACCAAAATGCTGGTGGGCACCCCGTTTGCCGGGTCACTTGAGTGACGGGCCCGGTCGCAGCTGCGACAATAGTAGTTCCGCCACTGGTACAAGCCAAGTACTGTGGGTACTGTATGGTGCTGTGTTAAGTCCTTTAGATGCAATGTGGGTGCAGAGGAAGGGAATACAAATAAGAAATGAACAATTTTCTGAGAGGGTAGTGGATGCATGGAACAGCCTTCGAGCAGAAATGGTAGAGGTTAATACAGTGGAGGTCAGAAACTTAGTATTACTTTACTGAGAGGGTAGTGGATGCATGGAATAACCTTTCAGCAGTAGTGGTAGAGGTAAACACAGTGAAGGACTTTAAGCATGCATGGGATAAGCATAAGGTTATCCTAGATAGAAGATAAGACCAGTGGCGTCCCGAGGGGTGCGGACTGCACCAGGTGACACCTTCAGCGTGGGTGACACGCCATGCTGCCGGCATCCCCTCTCACCGCATCGCGCTGCTTAACTTGGTCGCCGGAAAAAAATAAATCACTGCGACCAGATGTACTGTTACGTCACATCCGGTGCCTGAATTACTGGTATCTAAATGGCACAATATTACTGGGCTCTGAATTGCACAATATTACTGGCATCTGAATGGCACAATATTACTGGTATCTGAAGGGCACAATATTACTGGGCTCTGAATGGCACAATATTACTGGGCTCTGAATTGCACAATATTACTGGCATCTGAATGGCACAATATTACTGGTATCTGAATGGCACAATATTACTGGGCTCTGAATGGCACAATATTACTGGCATCTGAATGGCACAACATTACTGACATTTGAATGGCACAATATTACTGGTATTTGAAAGGCATAATATTACTGGGCTATGAATGGCACAATATTACTGGGCTCTGAATGGCACATTATTACTGGCATCTGAATGGCACAATATTACTGGGCTCTGAATGGCACAATATTACTGGTATCTGAATGGCACAATATTACTGGCATCTGAATGGCACAATATTACTGGGCTCTAAATGGCACAATATTACTGGGCTCTGAATGGCACAATATTACTGGCATCTGAATGGAATAATAATTATGGCATCTAAATGGCACAATATTACTGGTATTTGAATGGCACAATATTACTGGTATTTGAATGGCACGATATTCCTGGTATCTGAATGGCACACTATTCCTGGCATCTGAATGGCATAATATTCCTGGTATATGAATGGCACAATATTCCTGGCATCTGAATGGCACAATATTCCTGGCATCTGAATGGCACAATATTCCTGGTATGTGAATGGCACAATATTCCTGGTATTTGAATGGCACAATATTCCTGGTATGTGAATGGCACAATATTACTGGTATTTGAATGGCACAATATTACTGGTATGTGAATGGCACAATATTACTGGCATATGAATGGCACAATAATACTGGCATCTTAATGGCACAATGATATTGGCATCTGAATGGCACAATAATACTGACATATTAATAGGCAAATTGGCTGTGGCTTAATAATGACAAAAGGATACTGGTATATAATTGGGCAAATTTCTCCTGTGTGGTGCATAATTAATGGCCGTCCCATGTGTGCATAATTATGGGGCACTTGTGTGTGTGGCATAATTAATTGGGCAGAGGTGAGGCATAAATAGTGGGGCTCTGGTGTGGCCTAATTTATGGGGCTCTGGTGTGACATAATTTATGGGGCTCCTGTGTTTGTCATAGTCAATAGGCCATCTAACTGGCATTACTAAGGAATCTGTTTGGCATTGTATTGGAGGACACCATGAGTTTTTGCACCGGGTGACACCGACCCTAGTGACTCCTCTGCATAAGACCAGGGATTAATGAAAGTATTATTTTCTGAGAGGGCAGTGGATGCATTGTATAGCCTTCCAGCATAAGTTGTAGAGGTTAATACAGTGATGGAGTTTAAGCATGCTTGGGATAGCCATAAAGCTATCCTAGATATAAGATGAGGCCAGGCACTAAAGAAAGTTACTTTAATTAGAGGGTAGTGGATGCATGGAGTAGTGGATGCATGGAATAGCTTTTCAGCAGAAGTGGTAGAGGTCAATACAGTAAATGAGTTTAAGCATGGATGGGATAAGCATAAGGCTATCCTAGATATAAGATCAGGTCAGGGACTAATGAAAGTATTACTTTACTGAAAGCATATTGCATGCATGGAATAGTCTTCCAGTAGAAGTGGTAGATATTAACACAGTGAAGGAGTTTAAGCATGCATGGGATAGGCATAAGGCTATTCTAGATATAAGATACAACCAGGGACTTATGAAAGTATTACTTTACTGAGAGGGTAGTGGATGCATGGAATAGTCTTCCAACAGAAGTGATAGAGGTAAACACAGAAACATAGAATTCGGCCCATCTAGTCTGCCCAAATTTTTTTTTTCCACAGTGAAGGAGTTTAAGCATACATGGGATAGGTATAAGGCTATCCTAGATATAAGATAAGGCCAGGGACTAATGAAAGTATTACTTTACTGATAGGGTAGTGAATACATGGAATTATCTTCCAGCAGAAGTGGTAGGTTCATACTAATGTATGTTTTATGCTGTACACACAGCTCTCTGACTGAAGCACATCTGCACCAGGTCTTACTATAATTCATGTAAAAGTGATAAAATGCACCTGCCTGATGTAGATGTTGTGCTGTGAATGTATCTGTTGTATACCAAGGATGCTGGTAATGTTGGTGGGAACTTGGTGATATAATCTACACTGTGACAAGAAGGTGGAGGTTATGCTAATTATGTGGAATGGGCAGAGCTTTGGAAAGTAGGCGTGGTCAATTTTAAAGTAAATAATTGGAAGCTGAGCTGCAAAGTGTCCCTGGAATTCAAATCTTGGCAACTATGGACACATTTGTTCCACATGCTGCAGAAAGACCATGCATAGTGCAGCCTGGCAGCATTTAGGATGGATATATGACAGAATCCACTTAATTAATCATGGTGGAGATCTCATAGGTCCTACCCTGATTAATTCATTGTTTTGTGTCTGTGTGTATATACATCCTACATACTGCCGGGCTGCACTTTGCATGGTCTTTCTGCAGCATGTGGAACAAATATGTGTCCTTGGAAACATGGGCGATGTTGGAAACCATGTAAAAGAAGGATCAAGCTATGCTAAGACCAGAACAGGCAAATTGGAGATTTTTTTCACTTTGCTTTTTGAACCCAAATCCTTTGACACCATTTTCGCTACCAGAACCCACTGCTAAGTAAACAAATCTCTCGAAAAATTGTGAATGCTGAGCATTTAATAGCCATTGCCACATAGTTAATTACGGTCTCATATCTATAGAATCACAATGGCCTGTCTGTGTCTTGGGCTTGGAACAAAGTATTTCAATATATTTCATATGATCCGATCTCTTATCCTCTCGTAGTAAACCTTACACTGCTGTCACATCTCTGGACTTTTAACTCCACAGCACCCTGTTATCTGAAATACTTCTAAACTATGACCCTAAGAAGATTAAAAAAAATGTGCCACATATTTAGTTACTCAATGATAGCACAGTGATAATCATAATTTACCCGCTTTGTTCTTGTCTGGCTGCTTTTCAGTAGATTGCCAGATATGAGCATGAGGAGATATGTCTCTATAAATGATGGATGCACAAATACATATGCCTTCTAAGACAGGAGTAGGCAGCCAGTATACATTTGGTTTCAGGACCTGTGTATAGGGAATCTGAAGTCATTTCAGCTAGTCTGCAGCTGCTTTTACTAACCTCAAAGATAAGATTACATGTGCATTTAAAATTCACTGATTTTTATTACTGCTCACAGTATAAACATCATTAACATGAAGAGTGCATTTTCATTCTATAGATTGATTTATATATACAGTGGCGTACTTAAGGAGGGACTGCAACATGGGTGGCAGTTATCAAGGGGGGTGGAACACTGTATCAAAATGTGTGTGTGCATTGTGGAACACTGGGATCCAGTTGTGTGGCAACTGCTGGCAAGTCTTTGCAGACTGACACAGCCGCTTTAAGACCCTAGTGGAACCTGGGAAAAGTCTTTAGCAGTGGGCTCCCCCTTGACCCAATTTTTCTAATGACGCAATAAAAAAAACTGTATGCAAATAAAAGCTTTTTCATATTACATGCAACTATTTTTATATGTAATAAAATGTTACTGAAAAATGCAATATATTGTTTTTATTCCCTTCTTCTGCACCCACATTACACCTAAAGGACTTAACACCACACCATACAGTACCCACAGCACTTTCCATGCACTTATATTGCACCCACATGTTGCATTCATAGTGCACCCACATGTTTTGGCATGCCACAGTGTCACTTTGCCCCACAGAACTGGCTCTGCAGAACATGTCACAGTGTCACTTTGTCCCATAGAACATGCCACACAGACTTGGAATAAAAAGCATGGAAATTGTTTTATACCAGCCCCATAGCATAACATCATGTTTTTGTTCACGAAACGGACAACCATGCATTTTAAAAGCACACCTGAAGAGTGTCTTATTTATAGATAAGACAAATATACCCCTGCATGCGAAAATATATACCTCCAGTATGTACACAAGGTAATATCTCACACACTGACCTGATTTATACCCCATGCACAGGGCAATACATAGGCCCCAGTATGTACACAAGATTATATGAATTGTCCTGTGGAGGGATAAATACCAGGGCAGTATGTGAGACATAAACTTGTGTGTATACTGAGGGCATATATTGCCCTGTGCAGGGATATACTGTGCAGGTGGTTATACTGACTTGCCCCAGCACCCAGATTGTACTCACAGGGATTTCCCCAGCAAGAAGATTGCACTCACAGAACTTACCCCAGCACCCAAAAGTTATCCCAGCACTGAGATTACACTCACAGGACTTGCCTCAGCACACAGCCCACTCCTGTGATTGCACCACAGGACTTGCCCCACAGGAGCGGATCCAGAGTCTGTTCTCCGGAGTGGCACTGCCCATGTCTGTCTGTCTGTCTTTTCCTATCCCCCTCTCATTTCATTTCTGTAATCTCTCTCGCCCCTCTGTAGTCTCTTCTCTCGCTATCTCCTCTAAACTCACTCCTTCATTTCTTGTGACTCCTTTCTCCTCGCGCCCCCCAACACTGCTAACTTATGGCAGAATTAGTTATAGCAGTGTTAATTTGCCCATTAACATGCCACTGTTAGTTTGCCCATTGATATGCCACAGCCAATTTGCCTTTTAATATGCCACCGTTAGTTTATCCATTAATATCCCACAGCCAATGTATCCATCAATATGCCACTGTTAAAGCAGACGTGCAGACTGATGCTGTGTGGCATGTGCGGAGCACCAGTGATGTTGTGCGAGGGAGTCCAGCCAATTTGCCTTTTAATATGCCACCGTTAGTTTATCCATTAATATCCCACAGCCAATTTATCCATCAATATGCCACTGTTAAAGCAGACATGCAGACTGATGCTGTGTGGCATGTGCGGAGCACCAGTGATGTTGTGCGAGGGAGTCAAAATTGTTGAGGTTTTATTCTTCCTAGAATATTTGCCACCTGAGGCGGAACCTATGTTTTTACCACCCCCATTTTTTAAATGTGAAAACAGTACCATCTCTGTCCCTAAACTGCTTGCCAGTGCCCTCTATATCCCTAAACAGCTTGCCAGTACTTGGCACAGGAACACTTTCCCAACAGTGCTCTATAACACATGGCACATGACTTTGCCCCTTAGAAAATGTCATCATGTTGCTTTATCCCAGAGAACATTCCACCATGTCACATTGCCCCTGATAACATGCAACAGTATCACAGTGGACATTATACAGCATATGCAAAGAATCAGGAAAATGGACAGTAGTACTCTATTTGATAGCAATCTATCTCCAGCTGATGAAAATCAGATTGTGACAAAAGCTACCCATGTTTTACCAGAACCATGACACTGATTACAGTAAAACCTCAATGCCTTCAACTTTCCTTAGTACATCTGCAAGAGAGGAAGACCTGGGCAGACAGGAGAATATGGAAACCAACTAGTGATCATTTTTACACGTGTACACACAGTGATGCGCGCACACACACACCCAACCTTAGCAGTCAATTTTTTTTTTTTAATTAAGTTGGGAGTTATGCTTAACAATTTGTAAAATAAAAATAAAAACATGGGGTACTCCCAAACTTAGGACAATTACTTGAATCTATTAAGCTGTAAAGTGTAAAGTATTTTTAAGTATGTAAATTGGGCAGACTAAATGGGCTGAATGGTTCTTATCTGTCAACACATTCTATGTTTATATGCAAGTAAAAGTTAGAAACCGTATTGTTTTTTTTATAAATTACATTTTGCATCATATTTTTTATAACAAATAATATGATATGATCAAAATTAAATCTAAAGAAAGCCCTTCTTGAAAAAAAAAAACCAATGTATAATTTGTGTGGGTACATGTGAGTAAATGAGAGAGGAAAATTACAGCTAAACACAAACACTGCAGAAAACCATAGTCGAGCACAACCAACAATTTTCTAAAAGACCAGTCACATTTGTCGGCGGTGTCTTCTGCTTATGACATCACCTTGTGGCTTGATAAGCAAATTGCACATTTCCCATTGCCATTAGTTCATTTTCATTTCAAGCTATACAATTTATTATGATTTTTTTCCCACCATGAGAATTGCTTTTTAACTGGACTATTTTGTAAGCTTGCCCTCTGCATTGCTCTCCTCATCTATCGGATCTGTCTAACTTAGCCTTGATGACTATAGATAGACAAATGCTAATGTAATGCATTTTAAAAAGGGATACATTTCCTATTTTTGTGTTTGTGACAGTCTGTCTGATATACATTACAATACATATACATTCATATGATCCATCCTAGAGAAACCTGACCAATAACAAGCTGAGAAAGTCAGTTAGTGTTTTTATTAAAGTATCTAAAGTCACATGATAAAACAATAATCACATAAACCTGACCCTAAAATAATAATACAGCAATAAATGTAGGGAATGGATAGTTTTGCTTCTAGCATTTGTTCTGGATGGCGGCAGCTTCTAATTGATTAAAGTCTGCGTCATTGGCGAACTTTCTTAAAAACCTGTTTGCAAACAGCATCTCCTACCCGCATCTCCTGTGGAGAGAACACAGAGGAAGAGAATTAGAACCACAATGGTTCGAGCAATTCATTGTACAGGAGATGATGGCCTCTTTACAAGTTTATTTAAGTACTTTCAAATAGAAACACATTACAATGTACTAAACAAAAGGAGCATCAAAGTGATTTTTTAAGAAAATTGTCACTAAATTTTGGATCCTTAAAACAACCAACCTTTCCCCTAAATCTCTGATGGCTGACCTTGGCATTGCAGAGGCTTGGGAATTCTATATCCTATTTAGTACCAAGATCAGCCTTCATTGCCCTAATAAGCCATACCCTATTTAAGTGAAAGCACCATCTAAAATTATGTGAAATAATTATTAGAATAATAGAGATGTCAGATTTAATGAAAGTCACAACTATAGCAACATTACTTTTGACATTTAGAAATGTATCTTTGATAAAACAATGAGTGAATGAGTCGGCCAGGTAACTACTCAGATGCTTTGACATCTGTATAAAACTTGTGCAGAGTCAAATCCATAAAACATGATCTTGCTCTCCAGCAAGAGTGAAAGGAATAAAGATTCACACACAAAAAAGACTTTGAATAATGACGCTCTATGAATACATTTTCCATGAAAAATTTCCCTTAAAAAGTTAATTAATTATAGAGATACATGATGGTTGGATTTTCACGATAGTATCTTTTTGATAAAAGTCTCCTGCAAGACACTTGGTCATCATGTTTCAGCAGAGAATAACCCGATATGTCACCCCATAAACATTTCAGACTTTTAACTGGTTTATAGACAAGATCATTATTAAAGAAGGAATTGACAAAGGAATTTCAAATTTCCCCAAAGCGAGGAATGGATCGGGTCGTATAGAATGGTGCAGAAAGTCAGTTAGTGTTTTATCTTAAGTCACATTATAAAACAATAATCACATATGTGATGTGCATATGTATGTTTTTAATGTAAGTAAGGGTCAAGTAATACATGGTTTGTTACTTGTTGACACTATTGTTGCTCTCTCCCTGTCTATTAGTGGGATCTTTTCTACAAACAAGATTGAAACATTTTGTTTATTGCTGAGGTCATGGACCTGTGACTTGATATGTGATTCAAACCAGAGCCTGGAATCATAAAGGTCTGGTATATGTGAGTGTGTGACCCCTTTGTTAATTACCTTCAGAATAATGCAGTCACACATTTAGTTTTTTTATGTTTATTTTTTTAAATGTTGGGGAAACTTTTTTCACTCCATTTATAAGTTGCTGGAGAGAAGTATTTTTTTTAATAATGTATGCACAACATTTCTATATAAATGTAACACTTTCTATTTTTGGGTCTGTTGTCTGAGGGGAAGAACACAGGTTGTTTGCTGCAATTTATTTATTTTGTTTATTGCTAGTCTTCGCTAAGTTCAATGTTTTTTTTTCTTTAATTTCAAACTTAAAGCCAAGGTAGCCTACATGGAAAACATCTCCAATTAAACTAAATTAGAGACTTTTTTTTCCTACTTTGTTACTTTAAATGTAAGCTTTAAATGCAATTTTCATTCCTTTTTCATGAATAAAGCCTGTATAGACAGTCATGTGCTTAGATTTTGTTTGATGCTATATCTGTATAGCATATGAAGTCACAAGGGGGAGAAATATCATGATATATATTTAAACTACCTGAATAAATCTAGTTCATCTCCTAAAATAACATGTGAAGCCATGTTCATTTAAATGGATGTGTTCACATTGACTGTAAAGTTTGCGAAAATGGGGAAGACCTATTAAATATATAGATTTTTTTTAATGTGTAAGCGGAGAGTGCCTTTCATATGAGTAATTGTTTCTGTTCTTTTCCAACAGAGATGAGGAAAAAGATCATTATAACCATTATGGATTTCTGTCCCACACATAACTCACATCAATGAACAGAGCCCCATCAGTTAACAGAGCCCTAACAACTGTGGTCGTTAACTCAAAATGTTCTATTGCGGCCTAGGGTATTCAATGACCAAAGAGCCATTTTTTTTTTATTCTAGAAAGTTTATATAATTAGGCCACTGATCACTTAGGTAAGGCACACTTTTTCCAGAATAAAAATATCCATGTTTCAGTCGAGATGACTAAATGCTACTCATTGATTTCTCCATTCTCTGAAGGGGTGATTCATCTCTCTTGCTCTTTCTGGACCTGGTCTTATTTCATCTTCATTTCGCTTTCCCATTTTAATTTGTGCATGGCCACAGAAATCTGCTCATTTTAAAAATCAAAGAAAGGAAGAGATCAGAGCAAATAATACGAAAAGCCCTCCAGGAAGGAAAAAAAAAAAAAAATCAAAAAAAAAAAAATCAGCATTTATAGAATGGGGTCTTTGTAATTGAAGAAGGCTGGTAAAATAATGACTGACAAAAAATAACTATCGAAGGTTGATTTAAACATTTTTGGGCTTCTTTTGGATAGCTGCTCAATAAACATATCTTTTCCTATGCCTAACTGGGCTATTCTTCCCCATTACTGTAAGTAAAAAATGAATGCAGCCCGTTAAACACATGTATTACTGAATATGTGGTCCACTTAAGAGAGAAAAAAAAAAACTTGGGCACAACCGTTATAGAGGAACAAAAATGTTGTTTTTGTTACTTGTCTTGTACATGTAGATATGTTCAGCGAGGCTCTACTCATTGTACAGTGGAGAGTTTTGTGGTTGTCTATACCCAACCAAACATATGTTGTATGCCCATAACGAATTGTCCTACTCTGTATAAAAGTTGATAATCAGGTAAAAAGGTGCCTATTGCAGACATTTATTTTGTTTACCCGTACCCAGAATCCTTTACAGCTAATTTATTAATGGGGATTTCTGTGGGAAAAATAGGTTGTCTTGCATATGGAGATACATCCAGTGAAGTTCTACAAAATGTTCTTGCTGTCTTTACCCCAACAAAATGTGTGTTTTTTTTAAACTTACATTATTTCAGCCGAAAAAATAGTTGCTTTCAGGTCTTTTGGAAAAGCCATATTGGTTGCAATGGATTGAGCAACACCAAGCACATTGAGAAATGATTGTGGAAAACGCAAAAACACCACCTGAGCTGGATGGGCAACATGTCCCTTCAAACATCACCTTTTCAAAGATCATATCTTATGAGAAATGTGGCATGGGAGAAAATGTACTGAACATTGCAAGAGGATATATAGGGTGATAAAAACTAAGTGAAGCATAATTAATCCCTTCTAAATTTAAATCCTATTTAACCCCTTAGTGACCGAGTGCTATGCTGCATTTGATGTGCCTTGAAGACCAGAATTCCATTATTTTTGTCATACGTTTACTGAACTGTGAATTTCTTTCTTTGTGTTCAGTCCACCCACACAAATTATATATCATTTTTTTTAAAGGACGGATAGGGCTTTCATTTGATACTATTATTTTCATCATATGATATCATTTACTATTAAAAAAAAATAAAATAAAATATGATGAAAATATGCCATAAAAAACACTTTTTCCAACTTTGACCTAATTTTTTTTTTTTTACACAATTACAAATTGTTAAAAAGACCCCGTCTATATATTTATAATATTTGTCCTGAGTTTAGTAATACCAATGTTTCCTTGTTTGTCTATGTTTTATTTCAAGTAATAGGGCAATAAACAATTAGTGTTTTTTTGTTTTCTAATCATTTTCTTCTACAGTGACTTTTTAACCCCAACCCTAAATTTACCCCAACTCTAAATTTACCCTAACCCTAAATCTACCCCCACCCCTTAATCTAACCCTTGTAATCATCCCAACCCCCCTGTAACCCTAATTATGACCCTATTTATGACACTAACCCTAGTCCATAATCTAGGTACAGTAGATCTAGGGTTAGCTTTTTCCATTTATTTAATTTATTTATTTCATTTTCTATTTTTAACTGTAATATACTTAACTGCCTCTAGGGGCAGTCAAGTAGCGGTTTCAGAGCGACGGAAGAGATTTTTTTTTTCCTCTCTTCCGTCGCTCTCCTCTGGGAACGCTGTATTGGAGGAGCATGCTCCTCCGATACAGCAGGTGCCCAGGGGGGCACAGAAGGTGTTGCAAGATGCCTCATCATTGCAACACTTTAACACACATAGGCAGTGATCAGCTCTCACTGCCTATGTGTGTAACGCGCATACGATCACATTCACGGTGATCGTATGCGCGCGGGGGGGGGTGAGGGGGGGCTGAAAGCCCTCTCAGAGGCTGCTTTGGATCCGAAGCAGCCTCTGAGAGTAGCTGCAGGCATGTCGTGTTGCGCTACACTACATGTAAACGGAGGACGTATATATACACACACACGTCCTCATGGTCCTTAAGGACCATGCTTTTCAGGATGTATATATACGTCCATATGCGTTAAGGGGTTAAAACCATAAATGTTTTTGAAATAATTCAAAATACATCCCACTTTACAAAACACTACTAAAATAATTGCCCCCTGGGGTTTGGGGCCAGCACTATTCCCCAAGTCCTGATTAAAATAGAAACCTATAGGCTGCCATTAAACCCCCTCTCCTTGTGCCCCTGGCACAATAAATTAATAAAAATCAATAAATTAAAATTAGTCGCTATGTACCACTACATATTGTAAGCCAATATACTAGCTGCTGATTGGATGAAAAACTAGTGCTCCACATCTTGTATATACAGAACCACACTGGACAATAGTCTAAATGAGGTTTATCTTTCCAGCATCCTAAAATTTGAGATGTATACACAATGTGATCTGCTCTGTAATACATATGCATCGTGTCTGTAATACTGACTTCTTTGGTGGTAGACATTACATTTCAAAGCTATTGTCAATGTGTGTTGATATTAGTAAATAAAACATAAAAGTACTGTTATGCACGTCATATATCATTTGAGATTGAAACTAAAAATTGTACTTGATAGTGTCTGCCTATTAAGGTACTGTGTATCAATACAATAATATGTATAGTCGATTCTAAACAGTGTCCAATGAAAGAGGTACCACAACCTTCCAATTCGAACTGATAATGTTGTGGCATAAACGTATATAATGAATCACCTTAGAAAAATGTATATAATGAATCACCTCAAAGAAATTATATATATATATATATATATATATATATATATATATATATATATATATATATATATATATATATACATACATACATACATACATTCATCCATCCATACATTCATCCATCCAGTCTCCCTGTAACTGAATTGACATGTTTGAGGGCTCTCCTACTTAATAGTCTTATAATTTTCAGACATAGTGGATGCTGCAATCACAAGGACGTATGTTGACGTTAATGAACTGATGTTGAACTGCAGTTGTCTCAAGGAACTAGTGAATGCTTTCAGTGGGATTATGTGTCTGCATGCTTTGCAACTACTGGATCTATACTAACGAATAAACTCAACTGTGTGGTTTTAGGATTGTGTACAGACTAGAGAGGGTGTTAATCACAGTTTAGTCTCCTAGCTCAAGTAATAAATCCATGGTAGATTTGAAGCAGGGAAAACTAAAAAGGTTTGTAGGCAAAGCTCGCAGGCACAGGATTCTCTTTGTTTAGTTTCAGCTTGCCGTCCAGGGGTTAATTGGCAGGAGGCTTACTTGGACCTGCTCCAACACATTAAAAGGTTTTGGTAGCAGTATAAACTGCTTTGTGTGCCCACTAGATAGGAGGTGAGAGTAGGTTCTCACCCTATTGAGAGTGTGCCTTGACGTGGCGGGTGAGCCTAATTATGCTTTGGCCAATTCATATAACCAAAACATCTCATTTATATTATGTTTATATATTTGTTGCCAACTTTAATAGGGTGAGAAGCGCAGACGGTTTTAGTTTTTTTGTCTACATTGTACAGCCAATCAGACTGTATTTGCAGCATGCTCACACCTGTTTGGTAAGCATCATTTTATACATTTATATTATTTGAGCCTGTGACTAGCTTAGCACACCAATATTTTTATTTTCCCTGGTTGCACATATTGGCTCCTCATTGACTGGTTGCAGCTTGCTCTCAAGGGGTTAATTGGGAGGAGGTTTAATTGCACCTCTTCCAACATATTAAAAAAGGTTTGGTAGCAGTATAGACTGCTTGGTGTGCCCACTAGATAGTAGATGAACACAGGATCTCACCCAATTGAAAGTGTGGCTTGATGTGGTGGGTGGGCTTAAATATGCTTTGGCCATTTCACATAGCCAAAACCTCTAATTTCTATAATGTTTACAAAATGATTGTCCACTTTATTAAAGTGAGAAGTGCAGTCCGTTTTTGTGTATATTTAAAGATGAAAAGTAATCTTAATTACATGTTTATGACAAAATACAAATTTAAAAATCTGGAGCCTTTTTTGTAAGCAAAAAAAAATGGAATTGTGTGGTATATTCATATAATAAGTTATATGAAAAGTACTATCCTTCTTTCAATGGTTTTCTAATCCTAAGTGAACAGAACAAATGGAAAATAAAAGGAAGATTCACAATACGTTGAATATAACAGAATAAGTCTAACGAGTTGTGCTATACCAGATGTAACTCATCGCCTTCCACCCACTGCGTCCAGCCGCGACCTTGCTTCTCTCCGCTCTGCACGCACACCAGTTTGTCATTAGCCCAGTTCACAGTGGTCTGCAAAGCAAAGAATATGTTAAGAAGTTATGGTGAGATTCAGCATGAGCAATTATATGTAGTATAGTACAGCAAGGAAGGCATGAATAAATACACGTCAAAACAAGCGTGTGTATGGCCAACAGTGCAGTTTCTTAAGCATGATGGGAGTTGGACAAGACCCCATCATATGAGCTGTGAGAGATGGAGAGCTGCACTTGGGCATACCTAGTGTCTTGTGAATGGCTGGTGTCCTAGCTGCTAAGGGCTTAAAAAAAAAAAAAAATGATATTTAAAAATGGTCTCAGTAACTGCGGTCAGATTAATCAGAGTTAAGCAGTGAAATAATCTTTACCCATTCACGTTGCCTGCTTTCTATGCTTGTGGATGGAGCTTTGGAGTGTTACTTCTGCATTAAGGAGGGGCAATGGGAATAGTAATGATTCACAGCATTTCTTAAATTCAGTCTATTGTGCATATAATCCAAATATTGAAAGTTGGTAATAAAATCATACAGAAAACACTCCAATGTACCCAACTTTTTTCCCATCTTCAAAAGTAGCTCCAGTGCGATGGAGTGTGGTGTTCACTCCTCATTACACAGAGACAGATTTCCAAGGAGGTAGACTAGGCACTTCCCTAGTACAATACTTTTATTCTTTTGAGAAGTCCCACTGGATGCAGAATGCCATGTACTTTTCAAATCAAGCACTGTTCACATTTCTTCAAATCTTATCTTTGGCCATCTTGACCAACCTTGCTTCAAAAATGATTTCCCCAAATTTCCCCATTTTCCACGCAATAAAAATATTGCTCTACTGAGAAGTAAAACATTAAAGGTAACAAAGTATAGATCATTTCTCACTCTTTATTGAAAGCAGACTTTATTTAGACTCTCGTCATTCATAAAAAAGGACAATACAGTGCAGTACCAATGCAAATTCCTGTTTTTGACATTGCTATGAAGGATTGTGTAGCTTAAATTGCATTTCACTGCGAGCATCAGGGAATTGGAGAGGCATGATGCATGGTTTTTTATTGCTTTTTTAGAATCTTATCTCATACAGTATGCTTGACTGAAACACTTCTGGAAAACATAGCATGTGTATTATTTAGATAATACGCTCACATCTGTCAAAACACTACTCCCTGCAGGTCCATTGTGGTAAGCTTCTAAAAGCCTTTTCCAACTATTGGGCCTAAAACAATATAGAAGTATGAAATCCATATTATTTTGTATACCACCTATACATCTAATGTTTGCATTGTGTTCCTTTCTGGTTACAAAGTTCCATAAGCTCCTAAACAATGTAAGCCTGATATTAAAGAGAGTGGGAGCGATAAATCCATTCACTGGTGTTTCATTTGTAGAAAAAAAAAAACAATTTGATTGAAAGCTGCCTGTATATTAAACGCAGTATACACCATCAGAGCTGTAGCTTCTGCTTCTGCCCCTTGGAAAATAGAGAAATGTGTGCCCGCCTCAATATAATGAAAATGAAAAAAAAAAAGGGAGATAAAAAGAACATTATAATGAATGATTATTTAATGGATGTTGTTGGTAAATAGCTGGACAGATAGGTAAGGGTGATACTGTATAGTTCCCATGTGATTCAGATCTAGTAGCTTTCATTAGGTAATAGTTAGCCAGGGTTATATTATAGCTCCCATTAATATAGAATTAGCTGGGCATAGGTGGTGGTACTGTGAAGCTCCCATTCGTATGTAGTTAACCAGATATTAATTAATGGGGGTGCATTGGCGCTCCCATCAGTGTATAGTTTGCAAGGAGACCAGGTTATATCAGCCTTTTTTGTTAAAACAGATTATGGGATCTGATGTTCACCGCTAATATCTTCACCTATGGCTATAATTCCCATGAGGCTCAGCAAGACATACTGCTCACAAGATGCTTTACTTCAGAGATACATTATCACAGCACCCCCTCTGTGCCTCTGCGTGCCTGCGGACTTGCTACTGCTCTGTACACCATTTACAGGTTCTAAACACTATTTCAGAGTATGTTCACCTGACCATTACACCAACAGGGACTTTTAGGACATTGTTTTCCATATACATGGCTATTAATAGGTAGTTGCCCCTCCCATTTTATTCTAACTGCACCTCCCCAATGGTTTTTCAGTTAGTCCCCCCTTTTCAGCTATAATAGCATCCATTCTTCTGAGAAGTCTTCTGGAGGGTTTCTGTGGGCACTTTTGCCAATTCATCCAGTAGAGCATTTGTGAGGTCAGACACTGATGTTTGACAAGAAGGCCTGGCTCACAATCTCCATTCCAGTTCATTTAAAAGTTGTTCGATGGGGTTGAGGTCAGGGTCAAGTCAAGTTCTTCCACGCCAAACTCATCCAAACATGTCTTTATAAATCTTGATTTGCATACTGGAGCATAGTCAGTGATGCTAGAATAGAAAAGGGTATCCCCCAAACTGTTCCCACAAAGTTGGAAGCATAGCATTGTCCAAAATGTTTTGGTATGAAGAATTGCCTTCACTAAAAGTAAGGGGAATAGCCCAATCCGTGAAAAAAACAACCCCATATTAATTGGCCACCAAAGGCAGTGAGGCAGGTAACTTGCATCTGCCAAACTCCGACTTTCCCGTCAGACTGCCAAACAGTGAAGACTCTACAGAACACTTTTCCACTGTCCAGTGGTGACGCTATCGTATATGGGGGGACAGTTATGTAGTTGGAGCATTAGGGATCTCAGTTAGATGATTGGTCTAGGTCCCTCACTTTGCTAGATTTTAAAACGAACCAAATCTGGACTGGAAGACAAAAAGCATATATAGCAAATTCTAGCAGGACCTTCAATCTGGGTACTCAGGACTGTGACCTTTGCTATCAGTGCCAGAATTTCTTGAAAACAATTCCAAACATGGGGAGACTCATAGAAGGAATTAATTAAAATTAATCTCCCCTATTTCCCAGTCAAATCATTTTGTTAATAATGAAGGTGGTCCCATGGTTACCGGTTGACATGGACTAAATTAAACAACATTCTATCCATTACCCCCCCCCCCCCCCCCCAGTATGTTTAAAACTGGACAGCTGAAAACCGTAAGACTTCAGGGTTCCAAAACTGAATATTCACAGGGATTCCCGTCTATGGCATAGATTTACTAAGTGGTGAAAAGGCAATGATGGAACATACTATGGGGATCAATCATGTGTCAGAGCAAAAGGAAAACCAAACTACAGTCTTCATTTCCATTCATTTAATGATGAAATACAAAGTTACAGCAGAGGGTAAAGAAAGATCAAAAAATGCCTTATGTATGGCTGTGAATAAGAGCCCCAAACAGTGGAAGGCAATTTGTGACTGATCTTTAACTTTAATGTGTCATTAAATGGATAGAAAAGAAGCGCTGTCAAGGATGGCAGAGTAGATATCAGTGAACATGTCTATATTAAATCATTATAATAAACAGTTTTTACTGTGCATGTAAGAAAAATAAAGATTATATGAAGTTTAAGCGGTCATTCTCGGATTTGCTTATTCAACCAAGTTTCTCTTTATGGGAGTATTTGACCCATGTAATTGGAGATACTATTTGACCTGGGATCAACAAACTAAAAAGGAAATGGCTGTTTACAGTGAGAGGCTGACATTTCCCAGAGCACTTTGCAGTTCACATCCAGATGGATTGAGCAAACCGTACATCTATATGGAAAAGGTTCATATATTTCCGAGTCTAACTTTAAAAGGGTCGTACCACTAAGACAAGAAGAGTGTTTATTCACATGTTTCATTACATTTGAAATTCCCGAATCCTTTGAGCATCTGAACCCACACAATAGGCGTCTGCCATCCAGGGGCGTTGCTAGGCTCAAAAATGATCTGGGGCTATAGCCCACAGCTTTAATAATACTTAAAATACAATGATGTCTCATGATCGATAGGTAGACAGACAGAGGTACAGAATGCATAGGTATAGATATAGGATAGATGTAGATAGATATAGGTACACGATGATGCATGAGTACATATATGATACAGATGCATATATAGATAAAGATACAGGATGCATAGGTACAGATTTAGGCTATATGGACAGGTACAGGATCCATAGGTATGGATATAAGCTATTAGGACAGACACAGGTGCAGGATGCACAGGTATAGATATAAGATACAGGTATAGTAATGCATAGGTACAGGTGTGGTCAGTCTTAAATATCCTAATATCTAGGATAACCTTATACCTGTACCATGCATGCTTAAACTCCTTCGCAGTATTAACCTCTACCACTTCTACTGGAAGGCTATTCCATGCACCCACCACCCTCGCAGCAAAAAAATATTACGTTTATAAATCACAAAACAAAACCTGTAAAAATATTAAATATTTCCAGCCTTTTCAAAAGCTTGATGTAGACCCCAAATAGATGTATATAACTAGTTGCATTTATGCCAGGGCTTGACGAACTTAACTGAGTTTTAGGAGCCAGTAAAAAATCTAGGAGCCAGACAACAGCACATACACACAATCACATGCAGTCATATACAGACACACATACACACTCATACATACAAACAGTCTGTCACATAGACACACACACTCATACATACAGTCTGTCACATTCACTCGTACATGCATACATAGTCTGTCACATACACTCATAGATACAGTCTGTCACATAGACACACACTCATACAGTGTCAGATACACACTCATACATACAGTCTGTCACAGAGACACACTCATACATACAGTCTGTCACAGACACACACTCATACATACAGTCTGTCACAGACACACACTCATACATAGTCTGTCACACAGATACATACATACATACATACATACATACATACATACAATCTGTCACATAGACACACACACTCATACATAGTCTATCACATACATACGTACAATCTGTCACATACATCCAGTCTGTCACATACTCTCATACATACACACACACACATACAGTCTGCCACATACACTCATACATACATCAAGTCTGTCACATAATCATACAAGTGGTGTATTTAAAAAAAAAATTTAAAAAATGTTGCTCAATATGTCCCCCCTCCCTGCTGCTATATCTCACTGCAGGGAAGGGGGCATTTCCGTTCCACACAGACCATCACTAACCATCATTTGTCAGGGTTAATTTCTCCATCATTTGCCAGGGTTAATTTCTCCATAATATGCCAGGGTTAATTTCCCCACCATTTGCTAGGGTTAATTTCTCCATCATTTGCCAGGGTTAATTTCTCCATCATTTGCCAGGGTTAATTTCTCCATAATATGCCAGGGTTAATTTCTCCATAATATGCCAGGGTTAATTTCTCCATCATTTGCCAGGGTTAATTTCTCCATCATTTGCCAGGGTTAATTTCTCCATCATTTGCCAGGGTTAATTTCCCCACCATTTGCCAGGGTTGAATTTCCCCACCATTTGCCAGGGTTAATTTATCCATCATTTGCCAGGGTTAATTCATGCATCATTTGCCAGGGTTAATTTAGACATCATTTGCCAGGGTTCATTCATATATCATTTGCCAGGGTTAATTCAGACATCATTTGCCAGGGTTAATTTATCCACCATTTGCCAGGGTTATTCTGCCCATTAATGTCACCCTCCCTCCACCCCCTTCCCCAGTTCTCACCTGTTGGTGATATTTATATAAAAATACATGGAGATCCTACCTTGTGCAGCCTGTTCCTGGGTGGGAGGTAAGTGGCAGGTCATAGAGGGGGCTTTTCTCCACAGCAGCACAGCATCCCTCGTGGTCTGTGCTGTGGGTTCCTGCCGGTCACATGGGTTGGGGGCGGGGTTATCATAGTGACAGAGCAGGAAGCAGGGGAAGCTTCACAGACTCGGGGCTATGGTCAGGAGACTCGGGGCTCCAGCCCCAGTAGCCCCCCACTAACGACGCCTCTGCTGCCATCATTACCAGCCTCACCACTCTTGTGGAAGTATTGCAAACTTTGGGTTGAACTTTTTATGCTCTTCAGAAAAAGCATGTGGGCTTTACATTTGTTAAACATGTTTCAGCCTTTAGTTATTTTCTCATTATGGTTCAATGACTTGTCAGAGATTTCTAGGAAAATCCACTTTTTTTTAATGGAGTAAAATAAAATAAATAAATAAATAAATAAACATAAGAAACCCTTGCCACCATCAGAAATGTTGGGAGCCCTTACAGAACAAGTGTTCCACAGCACTTTAAACAGCACCCAGCTTGCACCCACAGGACATGCCCCAGCACCCAGCTTGCACCCACAGGACATGCCCCAGCACCCAGCTTGCATCCTCCCTTGCAGAGGCGGCTCTCTAATTAGGACACAGTTGCAGTTGCTGGGGCCTCGCGGCTGCCTATCTCACCTATGTTTCTTCAAGGTCACTGGGGAGCTTAACGCTGCGTGTGTTAAGCCCCCATCACGATAACTTTTGGTGTCAGCACTTTATGGGGTGGCATGCCGCCTTCCTTGCAATTCCGTTTCTTTTTCTTTGCTCTTCGCGTGTGGTCCTGCGCTTCTCATGGACCGCACACTCAGTGTCTTTGTGCTGCCCTAGGCAGACAAAATTCGGGCACCCCCCTACCCACGCACGACATGCCCCATAACCCACATCCCCCCCCCCCCATTACATGCCCCCATCACATGCCTCCATTGAACCCACCACCCCTATTACATACCTCCATTAACCCCATCACCCCTTTACATGCCTGCATTACCCCCATTAAATGCCTGCATCACCCCATCACCCTCATTACATGCCCCATCACATCCCTCCATTGCCCCCATTATATGCCTCCATTACATGCCCCCTCACGCCAGAACTTACCCTGATCTGATCTGTGGTGGCTAATGGCAGGCAACATGGTGTCATACCATGCTGCCTGTTCAGCTCTCGCAGGGAGTGTGGATATGTCACGTGACCCGCCGCGTGTCTGACCTCAGAAATCGTGATCAGGCTGCCCGTTAGTTTTTTTTTTTCCAGTGCTGGGGGGCGCTGCCTCCCCTCAATTTAAATTGTCTGCAGGTAGAGTACTGGCAATATCTGCATGTGCTTGCACCTAATCAGCTGGAGGAGAGACAGCAATGTTTGGTCCAGACATGAGGAGTTTCAGAGAATCAACTTCTATTACCATCCATTACACACACAAAAAGTCTCTTGATTCTATCTCTGTTCTAGATCTGTATCAGTTTGGCTACTTTTCTACACCCCGTGAATTCTGTCTTCCATGCTGAATATGGTTTGGGAATACTTTGTTGTATAGAAATAGTGATGCTAGTCCGAACTGTAATCATGATCATTTTTGATTCTGTAGCATACATACACCGTGGTCTGGATTGGAAGCACGAATGTGATTTTTCAGACCTACTTGACTACACAGTACACAGTTAGAGCCATAATAGGAGGTCAAGAAAATTCTTGCACAATAAAGAGATCTATAATATGTTTTTTTTACATACAATCGCCCGCATTAACAGTTCTTAGATAATTGGATACTATGCCAGAACCTATTTTATGCCAACGTGCAGACATTCACTGGGCCCAAGTCAATGACCCAACGTGCAGACATTCACTGCCCATATGCCAACGTGCAGACATTCACTGGGCCCAAGTCAATGACCCAACGTGCAGACATTCACTGCCCATATGCCAACGTGCAGACATTCACTGCCCATATGCCAACGTGCAGACATTCACTGGGCCCAAGTCAATGACCCAACGTGCAGACATTCACTGCCCATATGCCAACGTGCAGACATTCACTGCCCATATGCCAACGTGCAGACATTCACTGGGCCATATGCCAACGTGCAGACATTCACTGGGCCATATGCCAACGTGCAGACATTCACTGGGCCATATGCCAACGTGCAGACATTCACTGGGCCATATGCCAACGTGCAGACATTCACTGCCCATATGCCAACGTGCAGACATTCACTGCCCATATGCCAACGTGCAGACATTCACTGGGCCATATGCCAACGTGCAGACATTCACTGGGCCATATGCCAACGTGCAGACATTCACTGCCCATATGCCAACGTGCAGACATTCACTGGGCCCAAGTCAATGACCCAAAACATCACCAATTACTGTTTTTTAGAATTTTCTATTGCAGTCTATGGGATTCAACGGCATGAAATAAATTAACTCTGGTCATTGAATACATCCCATTGTGTCTTGATCATAACATTTTGCGCACAGTGACACTTTAAACTTAACCCCATGTTTTCAAAGTCTGTGTTACTTTTTGGTAGTTCTAGAGTTGTATTTGAATTAGGCAGATTTACTTTACTCTAAATATAGAGTAATATTTACTAGTGTAGCTACATTGCACTCATTCTTTTACACTGGAGTGACAATGGTCAGTGTTGGTTCACTTTTTTTGTGTTAAAAGGATTCATAATGTTTCCACATAAACATACTTGCGGATTACTCATTGGCTAATTATTATTATAGCAAAAAACTTATTTTTTTTTTTTACAGAGTGAAACAAAGCACAAGAGGAGAGGCCTACTGGAATAGAGTAAAGTTATACAGGCTTCTTATCTGCAGACACACTGTCTTTCTATACAACCTTTGGAAGTATACAGTTCGCAAACCGTGTCAACAGGATTTGTGGCATATTATCCACTGTTCAGTGAATATTTTCCAATTATCCAAATAATCACTATATATGACATTTTATGGTATTCAAGAGTATATTATATGGGAGTGGAAACTATGGCAAGGAATAGGACATCTCTGGTGCTCAATATGCTGAGAACTACAAGTGCCAATTGCTTTTTTTAAGATTTATAGGAATGGAAGGTGCCAGACTTTACCTTTCTCAGACTGGAGTTTTTACAATTATTCTGAATATTTTTAAGTTATTATGTTACATGAAGTGGTGAGCAGAAGAGATCAGGTAGCTTTGTCTCTGCTGGTAATTACCTCATGCTATTTTACCTAATGAACTAATTTGGACTTTAAACTATTACTCAACTATGCAAATATAGTGCACTGCAGGTAATGTTTCTGTCGGGCTACATCCAGTGTTAACCCTTATAGCAACCGAATAATCCTGACACATAGCTGGAATATCCCAAGTACCTCTGATTCACAAAGGGTTACAAATCTGTAGTAACAATAACCGATCCTATAAATTAAAATGTGAGCAACCTCAGACAAACAAAACAAATGTACAGCCAGCACCAACAAAACTGCATGACTGTTAATCTCAAACCTGTGTACAGTCACTTCACTGTGTGTCAATATGGGATCCCACAAGAATTTTTACCAGCCTACCAGTAAAATAGCAGCTGCGTGGAAACCCAATGTGCTAAATGCCCAGTGCTGCACTGGTTAAAACATACATTCTCAAAATGGTGTTCCGCAGCACCATTGATGGGTTACAAGAGCATCGCACAATGGTGTCACCCCCCAAATTAATCATCGCCACCAATTATGGCTGGCATGAGGGAGCATGGATATTTCGTTCCTTCGTACTGCAGGAACCAAAGATTTTTTTTTTTTATTTTATTTTTTTTTCTTCTTTTCTTTTCTTTTTTGGCGGAAGACAAGTCACTGTACAGGGTAACATTGCCCCCTGTGAATCAGGATGTTGAGGGGTAGAGTGACACCACTGTGCATGCAGGGACGGTGCAAGGATTTTTGTCTACACAGGCAAAGATGCATTTTGGTGCCCCCCCCTTCTCTGACCCACCACGCCTCCCACACCACCAACCCTCCATACATTTTTATATATAAAAAGTATAATATATAGTGTGAAAAACAAGTAAATCTAAATTTTCAACTCGCATGCTTTAGATTTGTCACACATTGTAACCCTTCCTCTATTAAGATACACGCCGGATTTACTTAATTGACCAGGGACATGTATTGTTTAACCCTTGCTTCCTTCAAGGAACAATGTTTCTTCAAGGTTAAACAATGTTTAATGCTGCTTTAAAAACACATATACAACATCCAGAATATAGGTTAGCTGGAACTGCCCCTTTCAGGGCTGCATTAGTTATAATGAAGGTTGTAGACTGTCCATATTTAATTTATTATACCTCTGGGACATCCCTAAATAATAATAAAATATAAAAAGACAACAATGTGGTTGCCCCATGTTTAGATTAAGGTCACCAGGCACATTTTGATAAACCCTAATTTATCACAGTTTGAAAACAATACTGCTACGAAAATTGTTAAGGTTATGCCTGCTTGACCACAGGTAGAACAAACAGTTTCAACAAAACTTATGTCCTGTTTTACAGTTTTGAATAGTTAGTTTACTTTCATGTTTAGGTGTAACCTATGTTTTCTTTGGCATCATATTCATGTAATTTTGTTTTTACAAAATCCTGCATCGTAACAACTCCACCCTGTAGCTTTTCCTTTCAAAGTAGCTGGAAGGCTATTCCATGCATGCACTACCATTTTAGTAATACTTTCTGATATTACTTGTCAACCTTTGCCCCTCTAATTTAAGGCTTTTTTTCTATTGATGTGGTAGATTTTCCTCTTTCAAATATACTCTCCTCCTTTACAGAGTTGATAACCTTTATGTATTTAAAATGTTTCTCATATTTCCTCTATGTTGTTTTTCTTCCAAGCTATACATAGGGCCGGCCCCTGTGGCACCCTTTGCCAGTCACAGAAGTATAGTTTTCAGGTTAAAAAAAAAAAATATTTTCCTTGTTTGTTTTTGGTTTATTTCCTTTGTCCCCTTCACGCCATTTCTCCTGCCCTCCTTTCATTATTGCCCCCACATGCCTCACCATTGCCCCCATCAAACTTGCCAGAGCACCAAGCGGTCATTCCAGTTTCTTGCCTTTAATCTGGATAGATTTTACTTTAACTCCACCCAGTGGCATCCCGAGAGGGGTGCGGACCGCACTGGGTGACACCTCCAGCGGGTGTCCCCTTACACCGCATTGCGACGTTAAGTCACATCCGGCCAGGGACAGTGAGCTGCAGCCAGGCGGTAAGTACTGGGGAGAGAGAGATTTATTGGGCACCATGTGTGGCATAATTATGGGGCACCTGTGTGTGTGGCATAATTAATTGGGCAGAGGTGAGGCATAAATAGTGGGGCTCTGGTGTGGCATAATTTATGGGGCTCCTGTGTGTGGCATAGTTAATAGGCCATCTAACCGACATTACTAAGGAATCTGTTTGGCATTGTATTGGAGGAAATCCAGGGGGGTGACACCATGAGTTTCCGCACCGGGTAACACCAACCCTAGTGATGCCCCTGACTCTATCTACCTTATAGTAATTCAAGGGTACAGCTGTAAACCAGATGTGTAAGCGTGTGACATCATATGTGCAATGCAATTGTACGCTGGAAATACAGTTACTAGTGGAGGCAGTTTGTTTCTCTTGTTCCTTTGTTAGCTGGAGAGTTGAGTGATCATGTTATGAATATCACACCATAGACACACCCTTATACACTTCTATTATATTGTGCACAATGGGCATTAGAATCCTCTCTTTAATATTTCGTTTTTTTCCCTTTTTTCTATCCTCCCCCTTCTCCTTTCTACACCGCTGTCGTGGAATTTATTTATATGGGAGCGTATATTAAGGGTTCATCAGTCCCCCTCCCTCAGCAATTTTCTCTAATGAAATAAAAAAATTTATAGCAGATATCTGTGTATCAGAGGAAATATATGTTGGATATATATACACCCTAAAAGTTAGTGAATCTTTTTGAGGACGTATAAGTTTTAGTAATTTTTCTCACACAAATGAGAATGTACTTGTCGCTTGGGGAATCACCTGATTGGCACCTATGCATGCGCATGATATGCCCTTAGTCATCTGATTGGGCAAAAATCGCATCACTATCATGCATGTGAAGATGGTATGGATGAGAAGGATGACTGTGTGACATGAGTCATGTTAAAAAGGGGTGAGAGGAGAAAGTAGACACCTTAGTGAGGTCATGTCACTTAAGTTTGTGTCTATAAACTGTCAAGGGCTAAACTCCCCCTATAAGCGTTCCTTTCGGTACGACTTATTGGTACGTGAACATGAGGAAACTCATTGGATTACAGGAGCTTCTACATATGGGAAATTTAAAATATATATGTGTTTGCATCCAGTTTGGACTGTAGCAAAAAGCGAGGTGTAGCAATAATTGGCAACAAAATAACATTTGAACATATTCATGTCGAGAATGATAAGGACGACGTTGTATACACATTGATTAACATCACAATGTTGCTGCGGTGAGGTTTCTGGAAAGACATGTACTAGAATTCACGAGTAATGCAAGGGTCACTTAGTTATGGGGGGGGGGGGGATCTGAATTGCATTCATGATGTGAGGTTGGACAAAGGTTTAATGCATGGTTTGCAACCAGATAACTAGTGTTGAGTGAACCCGAACTTTACGTTTTTTGGACCCCGGACATTTCACTGTATGTCCATGTTGGAGTTCGGGGTTCGGCGATTACATTGTATGTAATGCTATTGGCTTTCTATAAACCGAAATAGAGTCCTCATTCATAAGAAATTCTTATGAATGGGGACTCTATTTCGGTTTATAGAAAGCCAATAGCATTACATGTATTGCATAAGCCGAAAGTCTATAAACCGAAAGACATTCTGTTTATAGACTTTCTTTTCATAGAATAGCAATAGCATTACATGTATTCTATAAAACGAAAGTCTTTAAACCGAATGTCTTTCGGTTTATGGAATACATGTAATGCTATTGCCATTCTATAAACCGAAATAGAGTCCCCATTCATACGAATAGGTCACTGCCTTGTTTGAATGGGGACACTTACTCACATTTTACTTCATTTTGCAGCCCTCTAGCCCTTTCCAGGACTTTTTTTTAGAGGCATTTTAGTGGCCAAAAGTTTGGGTCCCCTTAACTTCAATGGGGTTCGGGGTCAAGTTCGACCCTGAACCCGGACTTTTTTCCGAAGTTCGTCCGAACCCGAACATCCAGGTGTCCGCTCAACTCTACAGATAACAGATCTAAATCTTTAGCAAAATCCTTCTCCGAATGGTTAGCTTGAAACAGACTATATGACTTCTGAAGAACCCAGATGGGAAGGATTTTAATTTTTTTTCCACCATTCATATTCCAGAATTTTCATGCTCTTGACAAATAGGACTATATGGGATTGTAAGTCATCAGCTATAGGATATTTGACCTGGTCGGACCACGCACCAATCTTTGTTGTGAAGAAGAACAATAGAAATTCCAATGTCAGATCTAGATGGAGACTGAATGAAACTCTCCTATCTTCACCCACTTTTAAAGAAGAATTCATAAACTCCGCTTGATATTTTTTAAAGCACAATGATAGTGGGGCAGTTTATGATTCAACCTTGTGGTGCTCAATGAAATGTATGATGCAGGTTATCTTATAGAACAAAAAAAAAGGTACAAAAAAAAATTGAAAATTGAAAAAGGACTTGAATTCACAGATATCTATATAAAACTGGCCCAACTCGAATCCCATAACATGTTAAACCCCACTGTATTAGTATATAAAGAAATATGAGAAATACAGCTAAAGATCAAAAGACAAATTAATTGAAAAAAACAAACAAAAAACTAATAGATCCCTACAAACTTTGAGGCAGGAATGGTACTACAGCAGCAATAGAGCGAGCAAGAATTTAACTAATAAAATCGAACATAGGAATAGTAAAGCTAGCGTCAATAAGTTACTATGGAAGGGAAAGACCCACTTGTCACTGAAAGATATAAGTAAAGCTTTTGGAGCAAATAACGCATTGTACAAATGTACCCTCCTCAGGTAAAAATGTTGTCATCTCTCCCATTTTACTGAGAGTATTCAGAGATATATCACTTGGTCTGGATTTTCCAACAGAATAATAACTCCGATTGCAAAGGCTGGGAAAGATTCAAGCAGAGTGACACATTTTAGACCGATTCCCTTAGTAAATTTAGATAAAAATATTCTCCAAAATTTTAGCAGAGAGACTGAATGGCGTTATAGTGGAATTAGAACATCCGGTCCAGGCAGGTTTTATTATAGTTCTAAAAGTGGGGAAGATAATGCCCGGAGAATTTTGAATCTTATACATGAGGTCCACTCTAGGGCCCTACTGTCTGTCTTCTTGGCATTAGATGACGTTAGTTGGACATTTCTAGAAGAAACCGTGGCAGCATTTGGTATGTTGGGTACATTCCTGGTTAATACTATGGCCTTATATAAGAACCCACAAGGCAAGATATCAGGTTGTTTTAATAATGGCTAGATACGGGTGTCCTTTGTTACCCCTGTTATATGCACTAGCTGTGGAACCAATCACTGCCTCAATTCGTCAAAACAATATAGTAGATGGAATAATTATATGCCCCCAATCACATAAGATTATGTCATATGCAGATTACATCCTGCTTACTTTAAGCAATCCAGAGGTGTCTGTCAGAGAAATATTAGTACAGATCAAAGAACATGAAACATACTCTAAGTGTAAGTTAAATTTGAGTAAAACCCAAGTGATTCATTTCAATCTAAACCAACAACAACTAGCTACTCCATCATTTGGTATTATGTTCCAACTATTCTGCATAAGATGTTTCAATCATCTTGAGACAAATGCTGGAGTTGCCTGTCTATGCCGGGAACCATGTCTAATTTATGGTGAAAATGTGGAAAGTTAACAAGGACAGAATTAGAAAAGCTTCTTAGAACTCTCTTTGGAATAGAATGGACGTTGACCCCTCAAACATTCTTGTTTAATATAGATGTCCCATTAAAAAAAAAATCAAATCCATTGATTAAAATTAAAAAAAAAAATCAAATCAATGCCATTAACGTATTAGCAGATTCAAAGATATTCTTAGCTTGGAATTGGAAGGAACAAGACCCACAGTTATGGTCAAACAGTGTGAAAAAGATTAATTTTCAGCATCGTATGGAGAGGTACTTTTTTTTAGAACAATGAAAAATATTAAAAGTCTACAATGAAAACTGGGCTCCTTGGCAGAGATACATTGGGAACTAGATCCAGTAACCAAAACGACTATTAGCCAGGTAATGATATAGACCACACACCCGATATAAACTTAGGATGTACTGGGATTTAGATGATTCACCTCGAGAACATTTTTTGTCTGTTTGAGATTGATGTGCAATTTGGAAGAATGTAAGAGATGCACTTTATACTGTTAGAGTAATGTAGGTTATTAAAATTAATGATCTGTTGGTTAACATGTATATTTTATAATGTATTTATTCAATGTAATTTTATAATCAATATGTTTGTATTTATAAAATAAATATCTAATAAAAGAAGATTTAAAAAAATGTTTATGAATAACAAACACATACATAAAATACACAAATGCAAATGTTAATAAATGGATGGATATTTTACAGTTATTTCAGTATTCATTTGGTATGATTTTAGATGGTGTGGTCCTTTGAATTATAAATACTTTCTTCATAATGATAGAATATTCCATCTGAGAGTTTTAATTATTATTATTATTTGTTAAAGATTTAAGATACCTGGTGGGATTTGGGGGGGGGGGGGGGGGAATCTAGAGTTCAATTCAAATGCACTTGGATAATACTTTGATAAAAGCATTGTATGAAATTCTCTCTCTCTCTATTGCAGTGTTTTCAATGCCTACTGTGGGATTGGTTTAGAAGTTTAAAGTGTTGTAAGCTCCATTTGGAATTATATGGGGCAGCTAATTTTGGAACGATCTCCGCAAAGTACACGTTGCTAAGGGACCCCAGTGAGTTTAATGACAAGAAACGTATAGAGGATTCTAAACTCCGAGGTTTTCACATAGTAATGATCAGCATATCTGGCATGTTCATCTGCTGCTCTACATCTTTCTATGTGTTCACACCAAGTGACCTGGCACTCCTAACCAATGCATTACAAAGACCACATAACTAAACAGGGTGACCATGCAATCTTCTAGTGGTTCCAGTCTGTGGCCAACTGGTGTCAAGACCCAGAATCTCTAATTAAGAAAGAATAAGTTCCAATGTATGACTTGGCTCAATTACACCAATTTTTAAGACAAACTTATTTTATGGTTTTTTTTTTTTTAAATATCAGTCCAGTGACAAAAAACTACCTTTTAAGTTTTGTATAACAAGTGAAATGTATAGGCACTGCTGAAAGTTATTATTAAACATAATGAAATCCAATACATAAAGTGCTAAATCCTATAAGCACACTCAAAAGTATGTGATAAACAATATTGCTCATTATAGTGTACTGGTGCTATAATAAAAATACTTCAATTCAAATAGAAGTCCAGAACTCCATGATTGATCCTTGAACATGGCTTTATGAGTGGTCTTCAAAAAGAAACCAAAAAAAAAAAAAAAACAACGCACCACATGGGTACAAAAACCATAGTGTACTTGTACACTTAAGGCATTCTTCGTGAAAAAGAAAATGTTGTTAGGTAATTGACCAGGAAATATGAAACTTAGAGCCAAAACTAGCAAGCTGGAAGCTCCACTGAATTGGAGATTTAAAGGCCAAATTAGACTACTTTGGCCTTAAGTTTGAAACTCCTTCGTCAATCCCCTCTATCATGAATAAACGCACTATACTTTTTCTATGGGTGCTTTGGTATTCGTATAGTGCAGTGCTCTGAAATATTAAGGATCTTAGGTACTATTAATATTGTGCATAACTGAAATTACCACCTGTACTCGAAGCTTGTGAAGTTACATTTATCTTTTTACTGATAAGTCACATTTGTGCTGAATATAAATAAAGACCAGCCATGTAATAATAAGGTCTTACATTATGTAACCGTTAATAATGAGCAGGCTGGAGGCTTGTCGATGCTTTGCTAGAGGGGACTACTGTTCCGAAAAATCGACACAATAAGGGATCCTTTGTCAAATAAATGGGCTAATCTCGCCTTAAGACTTACCATGCATTTGCGATCATCCACTCCAGACAAATCCTCTTCAAACTCCGTTCCCACATCAAACTCCATGATGTAGTTTCTAAAAGTGCTCAGTGTTTTAATGACCATGTGATCTCCATTCTGAATAATATCTTTGTCTGGCTTTAGCAGGGTAGCAATCTTCCTGATGGCAACATTGACGTCTGTTTAAGAGGATGAAGAGAAGAGAGATTAAATAGTGTTTTCCCTTACGCACAGAAATACTGAATATTGCTTATGAGCCTGTGTATACAATATGCTAATGTATTCAGAGCTACATTTGGGAGAAAGGCAAGGATGCATTATGGACCACCATCCTGTATTAGGTTCTCATTGCTAGGTTGGCCATTATATACCGGACACATATAAATATATCCTTCATGAAGATACAACAATATTTATTTAACCTGCTCTTCTGAACTTTTACTCTCGTATCTACGGGTGTTGCTCTTGAATGCTTTGTCAATCTTACACATTGCCATCTTATTCAGGGATGCTTCGTAAAGGAAGAGAGTATATTTAAAAGAAGAAAAACTACCACAACTAGGAGGACAGCCTTAAATTAGAGGGGCGACGATTTAAAAGTAATATCAGGAAGTATTACTTTACCGAGAGGGTAGTGGATCTATGGAATAGCCTTCCAGCAGAAGTGGTAGCAGTAAAGACAGTCAAGGATTGTAAGCATGTGTGGGATAGGCACAAGGCTATCCTAGCTATAAGACCGGGAATGGGGGACTAATAAAAGTATTCAACAAAAAATTGGGCAGACTAGATGGAAAGAATGGTTCTTATCTGCCGACACATTCTATGTTTCTTCTAAAAATGCATACTTCAGTATTGTAAGCAAAATATAGCATGCACTTCACATAACCATTTGTGAGATCCACATGCAATATTTATACTTGGGCGTCTCTATATGTATGTGAATCACAATGAATTGATCAGGGTGGAGATTATGTAGGTCCTATCTTGATTCATTAATTGGATTGTGTCTTTGTGGATATGCACCCTTTATACTTGGAGGCTGCACTTGTTCTCTCTTCACTTGTTTCATGTTCTTTCTGCAGTATGAGGAATGTGGCTGATGATGTTATCTATACGGTTACCACATCACCATTTCACAATGCAATACACCAAAAGAATATTTGAGTGCCGTACTGAAGAACTAGCAATGGGCGTTTAATTGTTACCGATTACAGCACCAGAACATGTATTGATATTCTTCCCTGCAGTACACATTTTTTTCCATACAAATGTATAGAATAATATCCATCCGACTCTTCATTTAGGTAATGTGGATCCTTCCCAGTTTTAATTGCGGTGTTTATCCAGTGGTCAATATTGGCATTTACCACAAGTCCGTCATTGTATTTCACCTTCCAAAGAACATACACACATTTTGTCTTAACCTATGTATTGGCTTGCCATTTTACAGACCTGATAAACACATCAGTTTTTAATTTCATAATATTTAAGCGAGAGAGACCATTTAACGCTGCCATGGCTTCAACCAGTATACACCCATAGAAAAGTGAAAGCGGCATTTTATAGGCCAGGTGCACAAACAGAGCTCCACCAGGTCCCCGAATATAAATAAATAAAATACTCAATGCTCGGCACTCAAGCCATGAGAAAGACCTTTTGGTCGAAACGTTGCCACTTGCGGGTTAAAGACAGCTCACCATTGAAGTGCTGACCATTGTGTATTTATTTAATGTCTTTGCCAGTGTCTTAAAGCATTCCTTGCACTATTAGTTAAAGTGTAGACTGTATGTTCCAAACAAATGCTTGACATGTATTCATATAAGTGTCCATTTCCCCCCAGGATGGGGGGGCATCCATTTTACCCCTCACATTGCTAAAGTATATAAGAGATGTCCATTTTCCCCAGTAAAGCCCTGATATTACTGTGACCATACTGCTGTATCACTGAGGTAGAGATGCATATAAAAATTGTATACTAGGACAATAAATCAGTAAAATATAGTCTGCTCTCTTACTATTCAATACAGCCACAGAGGATACATTGTTGTAAGTGTCTCAGAATAAAACACCAATATGGTTCCCTTAACTGGTATCCATTTTTAAAAGAATCCATTTTCCTAGCACCCTACTGCTAGGTCTGTAATGTTTCAATGAATAGAACACTAGGAGAGCCAGAAAGGTGAACAGTTCATGATGTTGTATACATTGTACATTGTGGCATTGCAGGGGTTAAGGACTTATTGATTTCCTGAAAGGTATAAATAACCCTGCCTGGTTAGATCAGTGACCTAGGGACACTGACATGCTCAACTGGGCAGTTGTATTTTAAACAAAGGACTTATCTTGTACCAATATCTTTAATTCTATGAATTTTGCAAGGTTTGCATTATTCTCCTCCACATTGAGGTCTTTTAAAATGATTTAAATGAAGATAGATTTATTATGGTGCGCTTACACAAAATATATTTTGTTGCAACATAAAAATAGCCAATAGCAGCTGCACATGGGTTTATAATGAGATACCCCCCTTTTACACTGTGAGAGGAAGGTACCATAAGTGTATTTGAGCTGGGGGTGGAGTTGTACTGCAGCAAGAGGTACAGATGAGAAGAAATGTCTGGAAGGTGCCAAGAGGCTTATCCTAAATAATGAAGATGCTTGTTCAATGGAAGGAGACAGCTCCACACAGCACTTTTGGGTAATGTGAAAACCCCCCCACAAACTATTTGGTATATAGAATAATGTAAGGAACAAATATCTGCTCCTGATTCCAAACTGCAAACTGATTTAACCCTTACCGGTTTCCCGATGGAGTATATCTAACATTTAGCTACCCCATACAACCCTTGAATAAAAAAAAATCAGCACACTTGCACATGGTGATAACTAGTAGGTGTACTGTATTCAAAAGGAATGAAGTGGGGATACAGCACTAAAGAAGTACAAATAACTGTGGTTTCAGGCCCATTAACAACTCTTGGGAAACCAACAAAGAGAAGATAGTGACAGGTGTTTTAAGAACAGAATATAATTTAGTGCATTATCCCAGTCCATGAGCAAGAATCTCCAATTGCCTTCCAGAAATATGCCAGGTATTGCAAACTATGGCAGCAAATACTAGAACCATTGAAGCAACTGATCACCACAGCTAATCCAGTCCAATGGTCATTGTATCTGCCTAACCTATACAGGTTGCTCACTTTTTGTATTTATGCTCTCTGTATTTGTAAATGGTTAAGTTCAGCTGCTTTGAACTACAACGCAAGGCAAAGTATGATAGGAGTTGTAGTTCACATGCAGCCAGAGTATCAGTGCAGTTGCTGCTCACATACAAGATGTAGCCGATCCCTGACACAGAGTAAACTGATAAGACAGCTTTGTGCTCTCCCTGTGTCCTGGGAATGTAGTGAGGCCAGAGTAAGGGGGGTTCATGCAACACTTTAGACTTTATCCAAAAAGAACATGATTGTTAATTAGGTCTTTGTTGTCTTCATCAATTTAGAGTTCCACTGTAATTAGAGCTGCCATGCTGACTGCAGCAAAGGCTAATAAGGAGACAATGTTGCAGACTGATGAAGTAATTAGGTTTTGTGGAGGGTGAAGTCACCACTAACCCTTTCACCACCAGATTTGCTGCTATAGTTAAATAATGATTTTAATTGAGCCCATTCATTTACATGGGTCCTGTAAATGTTTATGGTAGTTTCTTCCTATTCCTAAAAATGTTTTCCACTGGGAATCTTCTGTTAGGAAAAAGAAAAACAGCAAGCAAACCCTATTTATCAATGGTGGATGTATTCACGAAGTTTTGGCCATTTTCCAAAAATCATAGTGTTTTTGCTAACCTTAAAAATGTTTTCATTTATTTATTTATTTTAACTTGGGGCTGATTTGGTAATCTCACTCCTGGCCTGAAATGACTTGATCCTACAGGGTCATGTAACAAATTAGGATAGGTATAAAACAGCAGAAAGAATGATACGTGTTGCAGTTTTCTGGCTCCTCTCAATAGAAAAAAAAATATATATATATTAAAAAGAAAAATTTTAAAAAAATGAAAAACATAGCAAGTATGTACTGCACATTTAAAGTGTGCCAAAATAAAACATCTTGTATGCAGCCAAATTCAATATTTTTGTCTTTGCATAGTTCTGGTAGACAAACTGTGGTTCAATTTCCTTGCCAGGAATCAGTGATTAAGAAAGAACATTCCTACATCTCTTGTAAAATGATATGGTGTGGGAGGGAAGCAGCCAGCAGGCCATGTGCATTGATTGCAGCTTGTATATACAAAAGGCTCAGTCTTTTCAGTGGTAACACATTAATGTTAAATCATATTGATCCATAAAGACATGCAATCACCCCCTCCCATCCATCTTTAAGATTTAATGGTACACCTATTTTATTTTTCCTTCAAAAGACAAGAAAGAGACACCTGATGTGAAAACTCACTCACCCAGAGCCCTCAGATATCCCTCAAAATTCTCATTGCTCTGCATCTTCCAGTATCCGTTGAAGTCGGTTGTCATGCTTGCTGGGTAACAGTGGAGGGAATAGAGCTGATGGAGACTGTAGGTACAGCGTGTATGTGTCTGCTCTGGCTGTGCTGTATGTGAGAGGCTCAGTTGCTAGTCCTTTATGGGTTGCTCAGACCCTGCTGGTAACAGAGCCCCTCCTAATTCCATCACAATGCAAAAAAGTTTCCTCCCACCCGCTGGACATCTTACAAGCTGCACAGATGCTTGGTGACTGCAAATTCTGGCATACAGGCAAACCATAACTCTCCAGCTGTGGACAACAACTCCCATCATGCTACTCCACCTGGAAAAAACATTACACAAACACTTGAGTGATATACATATTATGTTAGAGGAGATCTTTACACAAAATGTTTCAAGTCCCTGGCTGATTTTAACCATAGAGTATGTACCCTGATCAGCCATAACATTATGATCATCTGCCTAATATTGTGTAGGTCCCCTTTTGACACTAAAACAGGCCTGACCCGTTGAGGCGTGGACTCCATTAGACCTCTGAAGGTGTGCTGTGGTAAGCTTATGAGCAGGGTTCTCTACCTCATGTACTAGTCTGTTCTAGTTTGTCTAACTTAGTATTTAGTTCCCTTCTATGCTCTGTACCTAGCGCTATGTAAATTGTTGGCGCTATATAAAAAAATGTTAATGTAATGTATCTGGCACCAAGACGTTAGCAGATCATTTAAGCCCTGTAAGTTGCGAGGTGGGGCCTACATGGATCGGACTGGTTTGTCCAGCACATCCCACAGATGCTCGATTGGATGAAGATCTGAAGAATTTGGAGGCCAAGTCAACACCTTGAAGTCATTGTGTTTCTCAAAATATTCCTAAACAATTTTTACTTTGTGTCAGGGCGCTCTATCTTGCTTAAGGAGGCCAACGCCAATACCGTTTCCATGAAAGGGTGTACATCAGGCATGTCAAACTCACTGACCGCGGGCTGCATTCAGCCCACAATCAATGTTTTTGCGGACCGCTCTGGGCAGGGGCGGGCTGGGCCGGGGGGCAGGGAGGCAATTGCCCCCCAGGCCGCCCTAATGTTTGTTAAAACGGCCGCTGGGCCAGTGTTAAAAAAAAAAAAAAACCGCGCTTGCAGGCAGAGACGGAGGTGAGAAGGGATTGGAAGATCCCCTCTCACCTCCGCTCTGCCTGCAAAACTGCACGGGGAGCCGAACAGGCAGCACAGAGAAACCTCCGTGCTGCCTGTTCGGCTCCCCCTGCAGTGTGACACGGAAGTGCCGACAGTCACGTGATCGGCGCTCTGACGTCAGACGCGCGCCGATCACGTGACCTGTCGGCACAACCGCCGGGAGGCCGAACAGGCAGCATGGAGGGACCATGCTGCCTGCCACTAGCCACCAGGGAAGTCCTCCTGCCACTAGCCACCAGGGAAGTCCTGCCACTAGCCACCAGGGAAGTCCTCCTGCCACTAGCCACCAGGGAAAAAGGTAAGAGTAGGGGAGGGGGGGGGGGGGGGGGCAAAAAACTCTGGCATATTATTGGGCAAATTGGCTGGGGAATATTAAATGGCAGAATAACACTGGCATATTATTGGACAAATCGTCTGGGAAAATAAAAAGGCAGAATAAGACTGGAATATTATTGGGCAAATTGGCTGGGGAATATTACATGGCAAATAAGACTGGCATATTATTGGGCAAATTAGCAGGGGAATATTACATGGCTAATAACACTGGAATATTATTGGGCAAATTTACTGGGGCATATTAAATGGCAGAATAACACTGGCATATTATTGGACAAATCGTCTGGGGAATATTAAATGGCAGAATAAGACTGGAATATTATTGGGCAAATTGGCTGGGGAATATTACATGGCAAATAACACTGGCATATTGGGCAAATTAGCAGGGGCATATTAAATGGCAGATAACCTTGGAATATTATTGGGCAAATTTCCTGAGTCATATTAAATTGCAGAATAACACTGGCATATTATGGGACAAATTGGCTGGAGAATATTAATGGCAAATAATATTGGAAATGTGTATGTAATGGGGTGATGGAGGCATGTAAATGTGGTGAAGGGGCATGTCCTGGTGAGCAACGTGGGTTATGGGTCATGTCGTAGGTGTGCAACGTGGGTAGGGGGGGGTGCCCAAATTTTGTCTGCCTAGGGCAGCACAAAACCAAGATACACCACTGGGTGACGGCCTCCCCACTTTCCCATTACTTACCTCCTTGCTGCTGTCCACCGGTGCTGCAGGTCCGTGGCTGTGAGGGAAGCGTTCTGCGCTCCCCTAGAGCCAATGCACATTCAATAAAGTTTGTTGAAAAAAAAAAGTTTAAACAAACTTTATTGAAGACGCTTGGCTGGAAGGGAGTGCACAACGCTTCCCTTACAGCCACAGATGGGCAGATGAGAGCACCAGGAGACGGAGACAGAGGAGCAACAAGGAGGTAAGTAGTCAATATTCTGGCAAAATCCTCGCATATTGTGGGGGAAAATCCTGGCATATTGAGGGGCAAAATCCTGGTATATTGAGGGGCATAATCCTGGCATCGTGAGGGGGGAAATCCGGGCATATTGGGGGGCAAAATCCTGGCATATTGAGGGGGCATAATCCTGACATATTGTGGGGGAAAATCCTGGCATATTGAGGGGGAATCATCTTGGCATATTGAGGGGAAAATCCTGGCATATTGGGTGTCTAAATCCTGGCATATTGAGGGGCATAATCCTGGCATATTGAGGGGCATAATCCTGGCAATATTCGTTATAAAACAAGGAAAAGATGGCCGTGGATGGGGAGGCGATTCGATGGTGCAATGGGCCACTTGACTGGATTTGCCCCCCAGGCCTAAGGCTGCCAGCCCTCCCCTGGCTCTGGGTCATACCCCCTGTGGGGGTGCCAAGCTGGCATCCGATTTGCAGCACCTAGCGCTTTTGGGGGGAAAAAAAACTTTCTGTCATTGCCACTGGATATGACAGAAAGTTATATCCGGCGGCTGTATTTCCCTCCTCCAAGCAGGAGGAAAGACTGCGCTGGGGAGAACGGCCAGGGACACGGAGCAGCCAGGTGAGTACTGGGGAAGGGGGAGGAGAGTGGGATATTAATGGGCAAAATAACACTAGCATAGACAAATTAACAAATTAACAGTGGAATATTAATGGACAAATTAATACTAGCATTTTAATGGGCAAATTGGCTGTGGCATATTAATGCGCAAATTGGCTGTGAAATATTAATGCACAAACTAACACTGTAATGTTAATCGGCAAATTGGTGGTCGTATATTAATGGTAAAAATAACACTGGCATATTAATGGGCAAATTGGCTGTGGCATATTAATGGACAAATTGGCTATGGCATATTAATGGGTAGATTGACTGTGGCATATTAATGGGCCAACTAACACTGGCATATTAATTGGCAAATTGACTGTGAAGTATTAATGGGAAAATGAATACTGGCATATTAACAGGGAAAATTAACACTGGCATATTAATGGGCAAATTGGCTGTGGCATTACAACTTGTTTATTTGCCGTAGTTAGCCTTTCTGCCTTTAGGTGGGTGGTACATGTCAAAGTAACATCCACATAAATGTCAGGTCCCAATGTTTCCAAGCAGAACATTGCCCAAAACATAACAGTGCCTCTGCCAGGTTTAGGAGCTGCCAGTGTTAGTAATGTTATGGCTGATCAGTGTACTTCTACAGGTACACAGTACAACTGCTTAGCTGATAGAACAGGTCCAATTATTGGATGCTGCTCCTGCAATGCAGATCATACAAGAAGCATTGGAGAAATAGGTGGTACAGTGATTGATCCAGGTGTAGAAGGGTAGAAAAAAAACTATGGTAAAGCTTTAAAACAACAGGACTAGATAGGTGTCATTCTGTTATTACAAAACCATCTGTAAATGAGTTCAGTGAGATAACATTAATAACAAACAAAATGCACAGCACTTCGGTGAGGTGCATTAGGCTTGACAAAGACCCAGGGGGGTCGAAATATGGCTGTGTGTGCTGAAATGAAACTTTACCTCGCCTAAGTACCGTACATTTTGTTTGTTATTGTTGTTATTGGGTGTCTGTGGGGCCCTGGCCCATGCAATTAGGAAGAAGGGACTGCTGTTTCTACATTATTTTTCAATAAGATAACATTGACCAAATGTCTTAGTTAGAAAGAATTTCAGTGATTTAAAATGACTATGCTTCTGAAGCTCCTCTTTATACCTGTGTATATCAATAAAAAAATAATTTGTACCATAAGCAAATAGACTCAAATCAACTGGTTAGGTGTATCCAACCTCCTGCAATATTAGAAGATGACTCGATTTAGCCCAGTAGTCTAAGGGTGGGTTCAGTTAGAAAAATTAATTGTGGGTGCTCTTCAATGTCGAATTACTCTGTGAATGAGATCCTTTTTATCTGTATGACATGTCAGTATACATACAATGTTTTGAACTAAGATTTCCTCCAACATAGACACATAGAATGTGTCGGCAGATAAGAACCATTAGGCCCATCTAGTCTGCCCAATTTTCAAAATACTTCTATTAGTCCCTGGCCTTATTTTATATCAAGGATAGCCTCATACCTACCCCCATGCATGCTTTAAATACTTCACTGTGTTAACCTGTACCAGTTCCACTGGAAGGCTATTCCAAGTATCCACTACCCTCCCAGTAAAGTAATACTTCCTGATATTTATTTTAAATCGTTGCCCCTCTAATTTAAGACTGTCCATCTGTTGTGGTAGTTTTATCTTTTTTTTTTAATGTACTCTCCTCCTTTACCATGTTGCTCAAGCTTCTGACTCACCTCTACAACAGGACATCATCTATCTACAAGTCGCCTTCATTTTACCAAAATCATTACGGCCTGCGAGCAGGACCAGATTGACAGGACCACAGAACTTTACAGGGCATTTGGAGAACAGAAACAGGCTTTCAAGAGTATTAGAAGACTCATTATGGTGGCTGTGGTGGTTGCAACATAGAAGTGAAATGTAGTATTTGGGAGGTACCTCTAAGTGACGGGAATGAGAATTGAAAGAATCAATCAGAATTAAAAAAAAACGTAGCAAATAAATACAATTTGAATACTAAGGAGGCTGACCAAAATTCATGCCACAGTGGCAAATAATTTTTCTAGAACTCATACTGGACACACAGCACCTGTGAACTGAGAAAGAAAAACCTGACAGCTCCTAACCTTTATGAATATTAAGTAGCATATCCATATGTGGAAAAGCCTAGCCACAAAGAATTTGTGCAACGTGAGCCCAGTACAACCATAATGGGAACTAACGACCAAAACATCTGCCACTGAATACGAGAAAATACATTTGCCACTTTCGCAAAAGTAAATGCTATTCCACTATATTCTGAATCAAGGCATCTAAGGACCAAGCCTTCTAAAATGGCCACAACAGGAACCCACAGGATTGGTAACTGAATTGTATAATATGGTATTGAGCAACTACCGTATTAAACAGTGAGTTGGAGATTAGTTAAGGTGAAAGCAACATTCCATCTCAAGAACACAACTATACATTGTACTGGGACCACCCTGGCGAGCTTGGTCTGCTAGATGGAACATCCGATGATGACATCTCTCTTAGTGGGTATCCCCTAGACATTTCTAAGCGCCAGTGGAAGTCTTCTGCATGGTTATTTCAGAACGTAGACCAGGGGGCAGAGTTTGCCTATTTTTTGCATGCTGAAATATGCTGTAAACTATGCATATTTGAAAATTACAAACTGAGCATAATTAATGCACCATGCTCCTCAAAGACAAACAAGACCTGTAAGCCGAGACATCCTGAATATGTGATCAAGCATGTTTAGGTGGAACGTTTGAGGTGCTGTCTCTCTGTTAATTTGTCTACATTTATTTAATTTTGTTCTACAATAAAGTTCATATCTAATTTACTTTTAGAATAGTGCTTGAGTTTGTTTTGGTATCCTGATTACATCCCTGTGTACTCATTATCCAACTAGTCACTCCCTCCACTGACTTTCATCTTCCAAGGTTACTTTTTAGGGAAACTTCTCTACAATGTTTTGAGTCAATGTTTACCAACACTAATCCCCATGAAACATGCTAAATTTAATTAATACAGGTATAAATGGCATACATTATTACTCCTGTCCCTCCCCCTTTACATTGTTGACCCCAAAGCTATTGTTAGGGGTCAGTTTTGTCGGCAACAGTACTGGTCCCGATCTGCCCTATTGAGCCTGCAGTGCAAATGTAAAGTCTCTGTTGACTTGAAGCAGAGACAAATTGCTACTACATCCACATTATGGGGACTGTTAACTAAAAGGTGAGTAGAGGTAAGATGAACATTTTATCTCACTAAATCAGCGATACGAACCTTCTGGGTTTCCCCTGCTAAGTAAGTCCATCAGGTTTGTCCTAGCAGAATGTATAGCTAAACCAGTGGCATATATCTTAAAAGGTACATTTTATCCTCACACTAGGGCTTTTCTCATTGTGCATCTATTAAGGCACATATTGGATTTAGAAATCCGTGGCAATGCATTTTTCATTTGGCCATGTTATGTTTCTGCCTTACCAGTCTGAGCTCTTCAAATACAGCACAGTTTGTTTAAATCACCTCTGTAGCATTATCAGCATGCTCAATTTATTGACCTCAGTAGGATGAAAGGTTGAATTTGGAATCATGCCTGAGGTATGAATAGGAACCCTTTACCAACTGAGCAATTTGCATGTGACAAATACCTGATATTATTATTATTATTATTAGTGACGTATTATCTACTATGATATCTTATATGTTTTTTGACCTTTTCATATCTGTATTTCCTTACATTAACCATCCCATGCTATAGAGTCAATTCACCATCTGACATGGAAAAACTCTAGTGTTTGCTTATAGTTCCAATTCCCTTGTTAGTTTACTAAAGTTCACTGCTTAGTTACAAACCCCTCTGTAAGGCAATATACCCCAACATCTACAACAATCCTCTTCAACTGTGTCTTTTTCCGTAAAGAAAATGTAAAAGACGTATGTGACATTTGTTACCTTTTATAACTAGATAAATCTTATACTAACATTTTAATGGATCGTTGACCACCCCCCACCCCCCCACACTTGATAGATTTGGTTTAAGCCCTGCTGGGAACAGAAACCTTCTTTTGTCAGGGTCTAGTGTGTGTGGAATTGGGGAGGTGACCAATGATCACATGTTATGTCACCACTCACTGGTCTTTGATATGTGTTTGGGCCAAGAGTTTAACATATCAAGAAGCACAATGGGGGATTTGCCTGATATACAGCTAAAAGGGTCAATGAGGTTACAAGCATAGGCTACTCGGTAAAATGCAAACTTGGAATCGTTTGTTAAAGTTGTTTTTTAATAATGGCAAACAGTAGCTTGAAAAAGACATTCAACCATTCCAAAATATTTCTTCCTAAACTCATCAAGATGAAGGACTCAAACCTTCCCCTATCTAAGCACATTATTTATTGATCTCATTTTGTACCAGCTGGATTTGGGCAACTCCACTCTTCTTTAAAAAAAGACATAGAGGTGGGCTTTATCTACTCCTGTCTAGTGTAAAATCTTGGGTTCAAGTGTATGGTGGTGCCTTTGTCAGTAATGGATGACTTAAACTACTATAAAGCAAATAAAACAAAGCCCAAAATGGCCACACACACAAACAACCTCTATATGCTCAGCACCCAGAAGTACAAGTGCACAAAATGTGTTTCCTTTATTTTTAACACATCCTTTCACATACACACATTTGAATCAATAACTGGCAGGAGAAAGTTTGAGGTCAAGAGGGTATGTCAAGAGATCTCTCCTGACTCGCCCAGCAGTACCAAAAGCACAAAGGTGTGTGTGTGTGTGTGTTTTTTTTTTTAAAAGTGCAAATGGAGATATTGACTAATAGTGGAGCTATTCCCATGTGTGTCCATGTTAAAAGCATATTTCTGACACATCTGGGTATAGCTCTGTGCCTCAAGTCTCCATAAGGCAATCCTGTCTGCAAACAGACCCCCAAATGAGGTCAAATCCATCTGCATCGGATAGTTGAACAGACCCAGAGCAGTTTGATACCAGACAAGTACTGTCTGGACATCCATTAGCCAAACAATTCGGACATATACATACAGGCCTCTGTCAAGCCTCACCCTGGTAGTCACTGCGCAATCGAGTGACTGACTGCTACACACAGCATCAACACTTGTCTGTTGGTCCATAGTATATTCACAAAGCAGAAACACATACAATATTTTCATGTAGCGGCCATCCTTGGGACTACACCAGGGTGAGCTGAAGGCATCCATTTTGTGACACAGTTAAAAAGACTTGAGAGACCATAATTCAAATCACCTCAATTCAAGAAATATATCTAATACCAATAGTTGTTATATTTGATAGGGTTAATTACAATCTATATACATATGTGATTTTATAAAACCTGCCAAATTGGTCAAAACTCAGCATAATCCACGAGTGGGGACCATGGGCAAGCGAAATAAGAAGGCAGATAAGACTTCCACAAACCGCAAGTCTGATTATAGCTGACCTTCTGACGAGGCCAACTAGGCCCCAATTGAATGTGGCAGCGGCACCCTTTAACCCTTCATTGCGAGGTACAGACTCCTCATCGGAGGATTCCGAGGGGTATTATCAATCGATCAGCCCCGTTAAAAGACCTGCTGAAGCATTGGGGCGAGCAATATGCTACAAAAAATGACATTAAACATCTGTTCCAGGAATTTCGGGCGGTGTGGCAGGCCGATATTCAGACCTTACGAACTGAAATAGGGTCGATTCAAACCAAACTTACCTCTCTGGAAGTCGCCTCTTCGGCAGCGGAGCGAAAACACATAGAGACGGAGAAGATAACCTCCACTCTGACTATACAAGTAGGAAGGCTCAGCAAGCAGGTGGCAATGCTTGAAGCCAAGATGAGACATAACAATGTCCGATTTCGGGGAATTCCGGAGACAGTGGGGCCCACAGTCCTCCGGCCCCATATACAGAATCTACTGCTAGCTTTGAAGCTACCTGCCGACACTGCCAAGGTGATGGAAGTTTTCAGGGTCAGAAAGGCGAGACAAGCCCCCTCGGAAGCTCCCAGAGATGTAATATGTAAGCTATCCTCGCTCTCAGATAAACTGACACTACTGTCGGCAAGCCGCAAGCTGGGTCAGATCACCCACGATGGTGCCACTGTTCGGGTGTTCGATGACCTACCACCCTCTACCCTGGCTTGGCGCCGCTCTATGGTTCCGTTGACATCACACCTACGGTCACTGGGGATCAAGTACAGATGGGGAATGCCGCATTACCTCACAGTCTCCAAGGGAGACAAGGAACTTACTATCGAAGACCCACTGGATGTTCCTCAATTTCTACAAGACCTGGACATTCCATCATTGCCTACCCAGGAGCCTGCTCCGATTCCCGTGGAGCCTTGAATCTTAAGACGTGATAAACATTAAAGCTGGATACCAGACGCTGGCTATACAACCATTTTATTCCTTCTACATATTGTTGACTTTGATTACTCTATATATGCACCACGTCCTGGTTACCTAAATCTTCCCGATTTAGGTTTTCGTAGAATTCCTTATTGGATTAATGGTCCACCTGTACGACTGGATAACAATTATATGACTGTCCCCTAAGAAACCCCAACCCCCCCCCCCCCCATTCTATTATAGGGGGTATCCTATACCAGGGCACAGCCTCTTGTTGTTCTATGACTAGGGCCAGAGGCATTTTACTGGCCGTCAAAAGTACGGTCCAACAGCCCCCTTAAGCTGAGGGTGCCCTCACTCTTGGGGACACACTTTAATTCCTTCTTGTTAATTTTCTTTGTCCCAATCTTTCTATGTCCTTCTCAATCCCCCCCCCCCCCCCCTTTTTTTATATCCTTTTCTTTTTTCTCAGGACCTGGATGTTCTGTTCGGAGTTGCAGGCTTAACATAAGTTTCGTAACCAGATCACTATGTTTATGTCCCTATGTGATGGTATCAGAGTGTTTTTACTTTTATATTGATAACATTAAAAGGATATTAGTTCTATTTTTTTAGCCCGAAAATATGCCTAATTTTTCATAAGAATAGTGTACAGGCCCTTCCTGATTCTTGGTATGTACATAGGCATAGTTATGTCTGTTTTTAATTTCCTACTTTATAGTACAGTAGTTATAGTTCCGGTAAAAATTTTCTATAAAACCGAAAACTGAGTCATTATATGCACGTACGACAGGGCTTGACAAATTTAATTTAGTTTTAGGAGCCAGCTAAAAAATTTAGGAGCCAGACAACGGCACATCACAATATCATAAATGCACGGAGACAGTCGCATACACCCACCTCACATACACAGCCAGTTACATTCACACACGCCACATACACAGCCAGTTACATTCACAAACGCCACATACAGTCAGTTACATTCACACACACACACACACCACATACAGTCAGTTACATTCACACACACACACCACATACAGTCAGTTGCATTCACACACACACCACAAACAGTCAGTTACATTCACACACACACCACAAACAGTCAGTTACATTCACACATACATACACAGCCAGTTACATTCACACATACATACACAGCCAGTTACATTCACTCATACATACAAAGCCAGTTACATTCACACATACATACACAGCCAGTTACATTCACTCATACATACACAGCCAGTTACATTCACACATACATACACAGCCAGTTACATTCACTCATACATACACAGCCAGTTACATTCACACATACATACACAGCCAGTTACATTCACTCATACATACACAGCCAGTTACATTCACTCATGCATACACAGCCAGTTACATTCACACATACATACACAGTCAGTTACATTCACACATACATACACAGCCAGTTACATTCACACATACATACACAGCCAGTTACATTCACTCATACATACAAAGCCAGTTACATTCACACATACATACACAGCCAGTTACATTCACTCATACATACACAGCCAGTTACATTCACACATACATACACAGCCAGTTACATTCACTCATACATACACAGCCAGTTACATTCACACATACATACACAGCCAGTTACATTCACTCATACATACACAGCCAGTTACATTCACTCATACATACACAGCCAGTTACATTCACACATACATACACAGCCAGTTACATTCACTCATACACACACAGCCAGTTACATTCACACATACATACACAGCCAGTTACATTCACTCATACACACACAGCCAGTTACATTCACACATACACACACAGCCAGTTACATTCACACATACATACACAGCCAGTTACATTCACACATACATACACAGCCAGTTACATTCACTCATACATACACAGCCAGTTACATTCACTCATACATACACAGCCAGTTACATTCACACATACATACACAGCCAGTTACATTCACTCATACACACACAGCCAGTTACATTCACACATACATACACAGCCAGTTACATTCACTCATACACACACAGGGCCGGCCTTAAGTGTTCCGGCGCCCTGTGCGGGCTTCCCCCGTGGCGCCCCCCCCCGTCTTTTTCGCCCCCCTATGTTTGTGTCTCTCTCCCTTCCCATGTTTGTCCCTTTCCTCTTCCTTGCCATGTCTGTCTCTCTCTCTCTCCCTCTGTTCTGTCTCTTTCCCTCCGTCCCCTATTCTGTCTCTCTCCCCCCGTCCCCTGTTCTGTCTCTCTCCCCCCCGTCCCCTGTTCTGTCTCTCTCCCCCGTCCCCTGTTCTGTCTCTCTCTCTCCCCCAGTTCTGTCTCTACCCCCTGCCCCTTTTCTGTCTGTCTCTCTCCCACCCCTCCCCTGTTCTGTCTCTCCCCCCTCCCCCTGTTCTCTCTCTCTAGCCCTGTTCTCTCTCTCCCCCCTCCCCGTTCTCTCTCTCTCCCCCTGTTCTGTCTCTCCCCCCTGCCCCTGTTCTGTCTGTCTCTCTCTCCCCTCCCCCTGTTCTGTCTGTCTCTCTCTCCCCTCCCCCTGTTCTGTCTGTCTCTCTCCCCCCTCCCCCTGTTCTCTCTCTCTAGCCCTGTTCTCTCTCTCCCCCCTCTCCCTGTTCTGTCTGTCTCTCTCTCCCCTCCCCCTGTTCTGTCTGTCTCTCTCCCCCCTAACCCCTTTTCTGTCTCTCCCCCCTAACCCCTGTTCTGTCTCTCTCCCCCCCTCCCTTACCTTTGCCTGAAAAGGTGGATCCAGGGAGGGGGCGGAGCTAACCGGCACAGTGGTGTAGCTCCGCCCCCACCCCGGGAAGCAGAGCACAGTCTGCATTATGGGGAGCCATGGGCAGCAAGAGAAGGTGCTGCTCGGGCTCCCCATGCTTAATGCAAGCATGGGGAGCCGAGCAGCACTATCTCATGCTGCCTGGGGCTCCCCGTGAAGCAGACGCTGCTCTGCTTCACAGGGTGGGGGCGGAGCTACACCGCTCAGCCGGTTAGCTCCGCCCCCTCCCCGGACCAAGCAGAGAATGCCGAGCAGAGGGCTGGTGAGGGGGGATCTTTTGATCTCCCCCAGCCAGTGCCTCTACCGGCTTTTTTTTTTTTTTTAACTTTTTTTTTTCTATCTACCGGCCGGGCGGGCGCCCCCTGGGGTGTTGCGCCCTGTGCGCTCGCACAGGTCGCACACCCCTAAGGCCGGCCCTGTACACACACAGCCAGTTACATTCACACATACATACACAGCCAGTTACATTCACTCATACACACACAGCCAGTTACATTCACACATACATACACAGCCAGTTACATTCACTCATACATACACAGCCAGTTACATTCACTCATACATACAAAGCCAGTTACATTCACACATACATACACAGCCAGTTACATTCACACATACACACACAGCCAGTTACATTCACTCATACACACACAGCCAGTTACATTCACACATACATACACAGCCAGTTACATTCACACATACATACACAGCCAGTTACATTCACACATACATACACAGCCAGTTACATTCACTCATACATACAAAGCCAGTTACATTCACTCATACATACATTTTTGTTCGTTGGTCTGTGTGTATTTCTTACGGTGTCCTCCCTCCCTGCTGCTTACCTCATTGCAGGGGAGGGGGACATTTATGCTGGAGCCCGATCTTCTTTTGGTTCCTGGCAAGTGCCGTGTTGTCACGTGACAATCGGCACTGCAGCGTGTTGCGCGAGGGGGCGGAGCTTACAGTCTGTGTGATCCGCACAGACTTTCTCCCCTCGCGCTGAAAGTAAAACGGATGGCAGCCGGCAAGGGCTCCCTGTGACAAACAGCACCCAGTTCTGATTTCCTGGTCGCCATGGCGACCTGGCGCCCGGGGTTTGTCGAGCCCTGACGTACGATATGATTTTATGTAAAGGCAATTACCTGCGTTACATTTCAGATTTCTGTAACAATTGTTATTTTTGATGATGCTTGACTCAATAAAACTTTAATTTAAAAAAAAAAAAAAAAAGCATACTCCTGGTGCTCAGTGGTATCAGATTCTACTTCGGCACTCTAAAGTGTCAAGTAAAAAGACACAATCATTGCTATAAATAACAAAGTGTGAGTGCGGCTTTCCACTTTCCGACACTTTAGTGTACTTGAGCTTTTGTACATAACCCCTAATGACTCCAAACCCAGCACAAACGGTCATGCAGCCTGAGAGTCAGAATGATGGCACAAGGCATATTAGGGAGTCAGCGCAGCAATGGCACGAAGCACACTAGATCACCATTAACCTTATTCCTGAAATAAAAAAACGGAGACAATTGGAAGGGGGGGGACAAATATTGCAGATAATTTTTCCTTGGTGTGGGGTAAGAGGCAGTGGCATATAAAGAATAGTGTGGGAGTGTGTGAATGGGTAACATTTTGCCCACTCCCCCCCAACATAAAAGTTTCATTGGATGCCCACGCACATGGAATTGCCTTCTTTTTCAGGGTGAAGCAGATTTTTATAATCCTTTGTAAACTCAGTGTATTTATCCATTGGGAACATGACTGGGAATGACCCTTTTAATAATTTTAACACAAACCTATGTCTCGTGGTGATAAAGACACCCATCATTAAAGGAAGTGCATTACTTAAAGTGACAGTACCACTTGCATAAGATGTCACTAGATTACCTGTACATTTAAAACAAACACATATGTAAGACATATGGTACTGTTTGTTTTTCTATGTTTGAATTTATTGCATACAAATGTAAAATTAAAATTAGATGTATATCTCCTGCATCTATTTTGTGAATTTTATCCATGATGCAACATTCTTCAAAATCTTCCAGAAAGTCTCACTTTACTACTTTGGCCAGAGCCTGCATGATGTCATAAGATACACCCCTGTTCTCTTACTGGTTCCTGTGTATCACTAGTAGGAAAGACTAGGATGTGTACCTGCATTCCGACACATTCCCAACATCTTTCAGGAAGAGATAGAAGATTGACTTGATCAAACATGATGTAATAATTACTTTACAGTTTAATTATTTTATCTCTGTTTGCCTTCACGAGGAGTCCCAAGTCACAGACTGTTAAAACATGAAGAAGAGTTTAAACTCTAAAAATACAATCTTGGCATATAAAAGGGTCCCCCATAAACAATTTACCTACAAATCTGCAATATGTTCTGTGCTTATACTTATACTACAGTGCAGACATCTTGTGTTTGTCTCATTGTCTGCCTGTTCGTTGTTTATTTGAGCATCATCAAATGAATGAATATTTTTCCAAACAGAGGGGAAAATAGCAAATTTTGGGCTCTTTCTCATTGGCAAGATAAGATGAAATGAATATGTGACAGGGAGTTAGCAGGTCCTGGGTACTTAGATGAAAAACAGCCGACCACGCTACGGTAACAGTAATGCAGAGGGACAAGTATACCACCAGCACTCCTCGATCCGTGCAAAAACTATGCTTCTTATTAGAAGATGAGAGAACACATTGTGTAAAGTGCTATGGAAAATGTGATGGACACTCTTGCGTTTTGCGCCTGGCACGCTTATTCATAAGTGCAAAAATTAAGGAAAGGGACCCCATTTAGGAAAAAGACAAATGAGTAATTTGAGAAATGTGAGTTTACAGAAGATAAGGTTCTACTTAAGCTGTATAGAGTAAAGAAGAATAAGTTGATGGGACCTGATGGGATACCCCCAAAGTTATTAAAAGAGCTTTATGGTGTGCTAGCAAAACCCTTAACAGATTTATTTAACCAATTATTGGTAACGGGAGTAGTTCCAGAAGACTGGAAATTAGCATATGTTGTGCTCATTCACAAGAAAGGTAGTAGCTATAGACCAGTAAGTCTTAATTCAGTAGCGGGGGAATGTAATGGAAAGAATGTTAAAGGATAGGATTGCTGTACATCCAGTGGCGTCTCGAGGGGAGGGGGTGACACCTCCAGCGGGGGTAACACCCGTGCTGCTGGCACTCCTTTAATTGCGCTACTAAACTTTTTTTCTGGCAGCCGCATTCGCTGGATTCGGCCGCCGGAAAAAAGAAAAATCACCACGAACATTCAACGGAGATGTCCGGGACTGCACAGGACACGGAGCAGCAGCCAGGCGGTAAGTGATGGGGATGGGGGGGAGGAAGAAAACGATCACTGGAATGGCACAATATTACTGGGCTCTGAATGGCAAAATATTCCTGGTATCTGACTGGCATAATATTACTGGGCTCTCAATGGCAAAATATTCCTGGTATCTGACTGGCATAATATTACTGGGCTCTGAATGGCACAATATTACTGGGCTCTGAATGGCATAATATTACTGGGCTCTGAATGGCACAATATTACTGGGCTATGAATGGCACACTATCACTGGTATCTGAATGGGACAATATTACTGGGCTCTGAATGGCACAATATTACTGGCATCTGAATGGCTCAATAATAATGGCATCTGAATGGCACCATATTACTGGTATTTGAATTGCACAATATTCCTGGTATCTGAATGGCACAATACTCCTGGCATCTGAATGGCACAATATGCCTGGCATCTGAATGGCACAATATTACTGGTATTTGAATGGCACAATATTCCTGGTATCTGAATGGTACAATATGCCTGGTATCTGAATGGTACAATATTCCTGGTATCTGAATGGCACAATATTACTGGTATTTGAATCGCACAATATTACTAGTATCTGAATCGCACAATATTACTGGTATCTGAATCGCACAATATTACTGGCATATGAATGGCACAATGGTATTGGCATCTGGCACAATAATACTGGCATATTAATGGGCAAATTGGCTGTGGCTTATTAATGATAAAATGATACTGGCATATAATTGGGCAAATTGGCTGTTACAGAGAGAGAGAGAGAAAGATTTCTGTATGTATAGATATGTATTGTTTTAGAATTGTACAATTGTCATGTGGGGCTCCTGTGTGTTGCATAATTAATGGCGGTCCCATGTGTGCATAATTATGGGGCACTTGTGTGTGGCATATTTATTGGGCCCCATGTGTGGCATAATTAAGGGACTCTTTTGTGTGGCATAATTATGGGGCACCTGTGTGTGTGTGGCATAATTATGGGGCACCTGTGTGTGTGTGGCATAATTTTGGGGCACCTGTGTGTGGCATATTTATTGGGCACCATGTGTGGCATAATTAAGGGACTCTTTTGTGTGGCATAATTATGGAGCACCTGTGTGTGTGTGTGTGTGTGTGTGTGGCATAATTATGTTGCACCTGTGTGTGTGGCATAATTATGGGGCACCTGTGTCTGTGGTATAATTAATTGGGCAGAGGTAAGGCATAAATAGTGGGGCTCTGGTGTGGCATAATTTATGGGGCTCTGGTGTGGCATAATTTATGGGGGTCCTGTGTATGGCATAGTTATGGGGCTTCTGTGTGTGGAATAGTTATGGGGTTCCTGTGTGTGGCATAGTTAATAGGCCATCTAACTGGCATTACTAAGGTATCTGTTTGGCATTGTACTGGAGGAAATCCAGGAGGGTGACACATTGAGTTTCCACACCAGGTGACACCAACCCTACTGACGCCCCTGTGTACATCTAAAATCACATGGATTTCAAGATCAGAGACAACATGGGTTTACTTCAGAGAGATTATGCCAAACTAATCTTATTGATTTTTTTTGATTGTTTAGATTTCAGTAAGGCTTCTGACACTGTGGCACATATTACGTTTATCAATAAACTACAATCTTTTGAGTTTGGGTTTCAATATTGTTAAATGGATTAGACAATGGCTGAGTGACAGGCAACAGAGAGTTGTAGTCAATTGAGTATATTCGATGTAAGGTCTTGTTACTAGTGGGGTACCTCAGGGATCTGTACTTGGACCATTCTCTTTAATATTTTTATTAGTAGTATTTCAGAAGGTCTTGTTGGTAAGGTATGTCTTTTTGCTGATGATACAAGATACAAGATTTGCAGCAGGGATGATGTTCCTGGAGAGATAAGCCAAAAAGCAAATAACTGAGCTAAACTAGAAAAGTGGCAACTGACATTTACTTTGAATAAGTGTAAGATAATGCACTTGGTGTAAACACCCAAAAGCAGAATATAGAATATTTGATACAGTCCTAACCTCAACATCTGAGTAAAGGGATTTAGGAGTAATAATTCCAGAGGACTCCACAACTCTGCCTGTTCCACAAATCTGTGAGAACTCTTCAGTGTCACACATGGGCATCCGCAGAAATTTTTTCAGGGGGGGGGCATAATTTTACCGTCATCCTTTCTGCGCCGTGCCTCTTTTTGACAAGATATCATGAAGTGGAGGAGCTTTGTCATTATTAGTGAAGGCATGCAAAGGGTTGATAAACCCTGCACCAGATACAGATCCACAGCACCAGATATAAACCAACCACACTAGATATAGCCTCACTGCACCAAATATAGATCCACTGTGCCAGATATAGACCCACAACACCAGATATTAACCCACGGTACCAGCTAAAAACCCATGACACAAGATATAAACCACAGCACCAGATAAATATCCAGAGCTCTAGCTGAAACTCCACAGCAACAGATAGAACAACATAGCAAAGATATAACCCCATAGCACCAGATACAACACTATAGCACACAATATAACCTCTCAGCACCAGACACAACACTATAGCACACAATATAACCCCACAGCACCAGACACAACACTATAGCACACAATATAACCTCACAGCACCAGATACAACACTATAGCACACAATATAACCTCTCAGCACCAGACACAACACTATAGCACACAATGTAACCTCTCAGCACCAGACACAACACTATAGCACACAATATAACCTCTCAGCACTAGACACAACACTATAGCACACAATATAACTCCACAGCACCAGATACAACACTATAACACACAATATAACCCCACAGCACCAGATACACTATAGCACACAATATAACCCCACAGCACCAGATACAACACTATAGCACATAATATAACCCCGCAGCACCAGATACAACACTATAGCACACAATATAACCTCACAGCACCAGATACACTATAGCATACAATATAACCTCACAGCACCAGATACAACACTATAGCACACAATGTAACCCAACAGCACCAGACAAAACACTATAGCACACAATATAACTCCACAGCACCAGATACAACACTATAGCACACAATGTAACCCAACAGCACCAGATACAACACTATAGCACACAATATAACCCCACAGCACCAGATACAACACTATAACACACAATATAACCCCACAGCACCAGATACACTATAGCACACAATATAACCCCACAGCACCAGATACAACACTATAGCACATAATATAACCCCGCAGCACCAGATACAACACTATAGCACACAATATAACCTCACAGCACCAGATACACTATAGCACACAATATAACCTCACAGCACGAGATACACTATAGCACACAATATAACCCCACAGCACCAGATACAACACTATAGCACACAATGTAACCCAACAGCACCAGACAAAACACTATAGCACACAATATAACTCCACAGCACCAGATACAACACTATAGCACACAATGTAACCCAACAGCACCAGATACAACACTATAGCACACAATATAACCCCACAGCACCAGATACAACACTATAACACACAATATAACCCCACAGCACCAGATACACTATAGCACACAATATAACCACACAGCACCAGATACAACACTATAGCACATAATATAACCCCGCAGCACCAGATACAACACTATAGCACACAATATAACCTCACAGCACCAGATACACTATAGCACACAATATAACCTCACAGCACGAGATACACTATAGCACACAATATAACCTCTCAGCACCAGATACAACACTATAGCACACAATATAACCCCACAGCACCAGATACAACACTATAGCACACAATGTAACCCAACAGCACCAGACAAAACACTATAGCACACAATATAACTCCACAGCACCAGACACAACACTATAGCACACAATGTAACCCAACAGCACCAGATACAACACTATAGCACACAATATAACCCCTCAGCACCAGATACAACACTATAGCACACAATATAACCCCACAGCACCAGATACAACACTATAGCACACAATATAACCCCACAGCACCAGATACAACACTATAGCACACAATATAACCCCACAGCACCAGATACAACACTATAGCACACAATATAAACACAAAGCAACAGATTCCCTAAACACCCAAATTCCTAAATCCATGACATTTCTTTATCTCTTTCCCCCTTTTTTATATGTTTTATTCCTCCATGTTTGCCATCTCTTTCCCCATCATTTTATGTGTTTTATTCCTCCATGTCAGTGACCTCTTTTCGCCTACATTTTATCTTTTCTGCCCCATGTCACAATTGTGTCTGTATTCTGCTCCAATCACCTCTTTTCATCCTCTATTATCTTTTCTGCCCCATGTCATCCCATTTTGTTTGCAATCTGCTTCCATCTATCACATCATTTTATCCTCCATTATCTTGTGAGCAGAGCCTGGTCAGAGGAGCTGCTCAGACTGGACAAATGGAGACCTGAGGGAAATGGGAGGGACCTCCCTGGATTTACCCCACTCTTCCATGTACCTTGTTTTTTAAAGCTATTATAAGCTCTTCCTACCTGTTACAGAGGCTCAGCTATGGTCTCTGAGTATCTTCCCCTGTTTCCTCCATGATGTTGCACTGCAGGCTCTTTTCTGTCAGTCATGCTGCCACATGGAGGGCTGAGCGGCGGGCTATAACTTCATATACCCGGGCACCCCTCTCATTGGCTCTCCATGCAGCATGACTGACAGCTGCAGAGACCTGCACCAATGTGGATGGGAGACCAGTATTACAGCAAGCAGAGTTGCAGAGAGCAACAGCTTTGGGTGCCACCTCCTACCCCAGCAACTGGTGTGCAGTCCCCTAGGGACAACTAGAGGCTACATACTGAGAAAAAAATAATAATAATAAAGGGGAATTGCAAAAATCCAGGGGGGGGCAAGCGCCCCCCCTTGCCCCCCCTTGCCCCCCCCTGCGGACGCCCATGGTGTCACAGGTATAGGTTCAAAATCCTTCAGCACTCACATGTTCCACTTAGAGCCAACAGGGGTCCTACTTTATTAAAAAAAAAAAATGTCCTTAGTGCTCTGATGCCACCTGTTGGTATAAATGATACATGGTTTCTCTAGCAGCTCCATTTTACTTTTCTGAAAACAGAAACATTATTGTAAGAATGGTTTCTATTTCCTTCAAGAGCATATTACAATATTTTGCTTTTTTCTCCCATTTTCACATTTCATGTTTATCCTGCTCATGCAATTATGGTTCTCCCTGCCCATGAACAAAAATAGTACAAAATGTTTACCCTTTTACGTGCTAGAGGCATAAAGCAATTCATTGTAACTTGTACTGTGTATTTTCAATGTAAAAATTTTGAACCAGCATGTTTATTAAAATAATGGGAAACAGCACATAAGTAGATACTGGTATGGAGTAAAGGTTCTATAATGGTGCATCACTCTCTGAGGTGCCTGAATATTACAATGAAGTACCTTTCATAGCTCACTGTTAAATGGGGTATACATTGTTCAGAGATCACGTTCCGTGGAGAGAGTGTGTACAAGAAAAAAATGTTGCCAGTTTTTCTGTGGCACTCTGTGGTCTTCTTGAATGCATCTTGGATTCATTGGAGGGCTGGAGACATTTGTTCCAGGAGGCAAAAAAACTATTTAGTGGCCCATGATACCACTTCATCAGCCCACCTTTTATTATTATAGACAGACACGGATAGACGTGCAAAGCAGACAAAATAATTGCATAGAAAGACACAAATCTAAACAGTAGAGGTTTTTCCTGAATGCATTAAAAAAATATGTATATATTTTCACTGTCCTGTTATTTACTCTTGTCTACCTCTGATCCAGAAATACAGAGGAGAGAAAAGGACTACGAAGTGGAGACAGTAAGGGACCCTCCTCTCACACAAGTGCATGTCTATAGGGTCTTAATGCAATGCCAAAATATGGAGCATACCCTACAAAGTACAGAGCTTTCTACCCTAACCTAATGATTCCAGTCATAGTGGTCTTCTTAAATAGGGTAGCCTAGGAATAGGAGGACTTTATTCACAGTCTGCCCAGACATGGTAAGCCATACTGTTATGCAAAGTCCACTTTTATAAAAATGTGAGTTGAAACATTATACAATCTTTCAATTAAAAGTAAGTACATTTTTGCCTACAGTTCTACTTCAAAGTGTAGACAATTAAATAGAAATGATTTAATTAAAGGATATAAATAAATGCCGTATTGAACCCTCTTTGTTCTATCAGAGTGTAGACCCCTTGCTCAGAATCTTGGGTCACGTCTTCATTTGTCTTGGGTTGGTTGAAAAAAGATCTGGCCCTGATACAGGTAGGGAGAGTAAGGATGACTCAATAAAGCATTTGATTTCTGTTCTCTTTCACAACAAATCATGGATTTTCATGACTAAACCAATTTAGATTATCTCCAGTATTTTAGTATCCGTAGCGTTGCCTGGTTTCATGGGTATTTTGAGGACAACCCCAGCATTGCTTGTAAGGTGTAACTCTTGGTATTGTGACTGCAAGGGTAGTGTGCACTGCAAGTGACCCTGAGCACATTCCATTAAGCCAGCCTCTTAAATCCTTGTTTCCTGGGAAACCAGCTCTGGTTATTGGTTGACCAGTAAAGCCTTCTGTTTTGGGCCCTAGGAATTTATTATCTCACAGTAATTATTTTAGGCCCAATTTATTATCTCACATTTTCCCCTGTGTTCGACACCCATAATATACCGAATACATTAACCTGCTATCATCTAGGACAATAAGCGGCTGTGTATTGATTAGTTTTATCCCAAGTGAGAGAGATTTACAAAGCTGCTAGGATACCTATTATTACCCCAGCCACGAAGTACTTGAGAATATCCAAGCACTGAACAGAATAGCCATGAGTGGTGCAAGGGCCAATAATAAATAAACACAAGACTACAGAATGGAAGAAATGTCAGTGTCTCTGTAATAAGGTTTTCAAAACATAACAATAAACAATGAACAATTTTAACCAACACAATTGTTTTGACAATACCAATTTCCTTAAGTAACTGAGTTAAATACATTAAACTCAGCCTGAAGTCAGTCCCCAGTTGTCTGACTAGCCTACATTCTATTATGCAGTCCACCCCCTTTATTGGACAGGCGTCCCATACCCCCCAAAAATGAATCCCACGATAATAGAATGAATGGGAAGGGCGGGTGGGAAACAAAGCAAATGTGACCAGCTCTTCTACTGCTGAGTTCTCTACCAGAAAACTGCAGCCCGAACTGCCGCCTCACTTATATATAGGCGAGATGTGCGGAAAACTGCCTGCGCATGCTATAGATCCCCAGCTAACCAATCCCTAATTATACCTACACCACACTACCAATTTCGCTCCCTGGGCTGGAAGAGGAGAACTGAGTGAACCTGAATATAGGAAAAGTGATTTTCATTGTCCATCCCCCTGGCACCCAACCCAGACCACATAGAGACAAATATTAATTTATAATTGGCATCTGGGGCTATAAAAACATGTTATTTTTACTTCTTTTTTTTTTTCATTTCATTTGTCTGTTTCCATAATAGCCAAATTTCTCCTAAAATGTCTCTATCATCACAAAGAAGTCTATGCGGATGATAGAGATATTTTTTCGTTTCGCTGTGTTTCGGGCTGCTTTTGGTTTTGGAAGCAATTAGGTTGTAATTTTAGGATTTTGCTAAGTCATGACGTAATGTCATGATTTATAAATACACGGAGGCTCCTATTATGCATAACTCTTTCTTTAATTCCCTCAGCAGCAAATTACAATACATGTAACTGAAAGTGAAAAAAATGAACCAATCAAATAACCCAATAATATTAACTCCTCCCTCCCTAATATAAACCCAAAGTCCAACATAGCTCCTCCTCTTTCTTTGATGCAATCTTCAGCCGATCCAACTGTAATCCATAAAACCAAAACGATGACAACTAGAACAACATCCAACGATAAAACGTACTGAAGATATCTGATGAACAATCTTAAAACTGTGAAGAAAAAGAAAGAGAGAGAAGACTGGTAATATTCCATGAATGGGTTGGTAAAACATAATCTAAATACTTTCAAACATGACATAAGGAGAAAATTATATACGTGAAAAAGTCTAAATGGGTAGGGTAAATGTAAACGTACCGGGTGGGAATAATACTTGCCTCCGTGTATTAATAAATCATGACTTTACGTCATCCTAAAATTTATAAAAAAACGGAGGCTCCTATTATGCAAGTTTAAAGCTGGCTGATCACAACAGAAGCAAAATGAGTGCAAGGTTTGTAATAAAATTCTTTAAATGTAGATTCCCAGGACCAATCAGCAGCCTTGATGATATCTTCCAATCTACACCCTAGTCCAGGGGTGTCCAAGTTCATTCTACAAAGGGCCACTACGCTAGAAATGTATGCGTGCGTGGGACGCATTCATTTTTCATTCATTCAGAGAATAATATATATAATTATATACATGTGTGTGTATGTAAATATATATATATATTTTACACTAATGTGTAGTGGTCACATTAACTACAAACACACACATGCATACACAGTCACACTTACCCCCCCCCCTTCCCACACACACAGTCACAATTACCCCACACACACATGTATACACACATACTCACATACATACACTTACCCCACACACATACACATTTATACACACACACTCACATACATACATACACTTACCCCACACCCACTTAACATGCACTCACATAGATACACATTTATACACATACTCACATACATACACTTACCCCACTCAAACACATACACATTTATACACACACACACTCACATACATACATACATACATACATACAGTTACCCCACACACTCACATACATACACTTACCCCACACACACACTCACATACACTTACCACACACACTAATACACATTTATACACACACTCACATACATACATACACTTAACCCACACACACATTGATACACACACTCACATACATACATACACTTACCCCCACACACATACACATTTATACAGACACTCACAAACATACATACACTTAACCCCCCCACACATCCACATTTATACACACACTCACATACATACAGTTACCCCCCACACACACACATACATACACTTACCCCACACACACACTCACATACACTTACCCCACACACTAATACACATTTATACACACTCACATACATACATACATACACTTAACTCACACACACATTGATACACACACTCACATACATACACTTACCCCACACACTAATACACATTTATACACACACACACACACACACACACTCACATACATACATACACTTAACCCACACACACATTGATACTCACATACATACATACATACACTTACCACACACACGTGGCTGTGGACTCCCGGTGCGCTTCTTCCCTCCCTCTGACCCTTGCGCATGACCTCATGCGCAGGGTAGAGGAGGGGATTTGTGCACTGCACACCGCACTGGAAGCTGTATCTGGGAACGAAGTTCCCTACACAGAGCGTGTAGGAAACTTCGTTCCCCGACACAGCTTCTCGTGTGGTGTGCAGTTCGAGGTGCGGCTACCGGAGCAGAGCTCAGGCGGGCCGCACCTCGATGCCCGGCGGGCCGCATTTGGCCCGCGGGCCGCACGTTGGACTCCTCTGCCCTAGTCTAAAGGCTTTAGAAGCCATAGCCCCTCTGACCGAATGAGGTCCGAACATAGTAATATCTATGCCAGATCCCTTAAGTAACCATTTGACCCATCTGGCTAAAGACCCTGTAAACACTGGGGTATGGGGTTTACGTAAAGCCAGAAACAGATCTGAATATACCGGTTGCCGCCATTGGGCGGTACAGTGCTCATACTCTTTTGTCTGATGCAACCCGTTTTGCATCAGACAAAAAAGAAAAAACAGTTTTGCAGACAATTTTTTTAATGAAAGATCTTTATTGCTTATAGGTTAGAATATCTAGGTAACGGAGGTCTCGATAATCTTATACCTTTCAGCAATCGGCATATCAGCATATGCTTGCCTGTTGAGTCAAAGCCAACATGACCTGCGGAAATAGCTGAGCGCAAAACATTAATAGACCTGTATGCTAAGCCACAGTCAAACTTGGAGGTCAGGAAGTTTAAAATTCCTTCTATAGGAGCTGATACGGGATCCAGGTCTCGTTCCAACCACCAATGAGCCCATGACTTCCAGGCATTACCATATAACTTTCGAGTGCCTGGTGCCCAAGCTCCAGCCAGGAATGCTTAAGCTGACTGTGAAACATTTGGTATGCACCAGGGTCCCCTGAAAGCAACCAAGCTACTAGTTTCAGGTTTCCCATTTGAACCAACGGGTGGTGGTTCCCTTCCGGGTCCGTCAACAAATCCGGCACTAGCGGTAGTATGCGTGGCCAATCTATCGACATTTCCAGAAGCGTCAGGAACCATGGTTGCGAATCCCACCAAGGTGTTATTAGAACCACCGACGTCCTGAATCTTCGCAGATGGACTAATGTTCTGGCTATGAGGCAGACCAGAGGGAATTCATAGTGTCTGCTCTTTGTCCACACCTGAAGGAATGCGTCCACGGCTAGAGTCTCGTGGTCTGGTCTCAAACTGTAAAACTTCGGACACGGTGTATTTAGCCTGGAGGCGAACAAGTCGACATCCAGCGGACCATACAGATTTTCCAGGCTTTGGAAAATTTACGGAAAGAGTTGCCAATCGCTTGTATCCCTGAGATGTTGAGAACCCCAATCTGCATCTGCATTCTCTAGCCCTGGAATATGTATGGCTTGAACCGATACGTTGTGTTCTAGGCAAAAGTGCCAAAACTCCATTGCTAAGTGCGCGAGGACCAGGGATCTTGTGCCACCCAGGTGATTGATATAGAGCACTGCTGATACATTGTCCATACAAAGTAACACTTCGGACTGCGAATGTACCTGCTAACAGTTGATTGATATGTAACTCTTTGTCACAACCTGGGATAACAGACCAGGGAGGAGCCTTGTTGCAGGGCAGGGTGTGGGGTCTGTCTGCACCCCACGATGCATAACTGGGAAGGACTGGTAGCTGAGACTGGGACTGAGGCAGGACTTGTAGCTGAGACTGGAACTGAGGCAGGACAGGTAACAGAGACTGGAACTGAGGCAGGACAGGTAACAGAGACTGGAACAAAGAGAGGACTGGTAGCTGTGACCAAACTGAGACAGTACTGGTAGCTGTGACCAAACTGAGACAGGACTGGTAGCTGTGACCAAACTGAGACAGGACTGGTAGCTGTGACCAAACTGAGACAGGACTGGTAGCTGTGACCAAACTGAGACAGGACTGGTAGCTGAGACCAAACTGAGACAGGACTGGTAGCTACTGCAACAGGTTTGGAAACAGAGCAGTGTTATTCACCTGAATGGTATTATACCCTATGGTTGAGCCTCAGGTAAATTACCACCCAGGACTTGTACACTGACTGCAACCGCCCACTGAAGCAGAGATACACAGGGAGTACTGGACGAGAAGGATAGTCAGCAGGCCGGGTCATACACGAAACAGGAACAAAGTACAACGTAGGAATTCAGAAGGCAAGGTCACTAGACAGGCAAAATGGTCGAGGCAGGCAGAAAACAGCAGAGTCAAAATCAAGCAGGAGTCAGAACCGGGAAATCAATAATCAATATATAAATGCTAGAACAGAAACAAGACACTATCACAAGCTGCAACCAAAGCAATGCAAAGGCACTGATTGCCATAAGCTGCAGGTTTAAATAGGGAAGGGCTGAGGATAACGAGGCAGCTGACAACAGGAGTAGAATGGGAACACCACAATAGCGGCCACTAGAGGCTGAAGACAAAAACAGCCACAAACCCAGAATAACCGTGACACTCTTGTTCCGGGAGAAACCACCGTCCCCCGGTGAAAGAGTTGCTGCAGGTGGCTCCCCATCCGTGTAGACTGGCATCCGAAGCGATCAACACATCCGGGAAGGAACTGAAAATTGCTCTGCCGTTCCAGGCCTCAATGTGTCTTAGCCACCATTTCAGTTCCTCTTTTGCCTCGCAATCTAGAGGTACTATCCGATCGTACGTCCAACCTTGATGTAGTGAGTGGGTTTTGAGTCGTTGAAGAGCCCGGTAGTGAAGTGGACAAGGAAAAATTGCCTGTATAGATGCTGAGAGAAGGCCTATGATCCGGGCCAGATGACGAATCGGCAAAGTGGATTTTGATAGAGCTCCCTTTATCTCTTTCTTGATAGTTTTGATCTTCTCTTTTGGCAATTGTAGAGGCCCGTTTATGGAATCGATCACGAAGCCAAGGAACCGCTGCGCGGGGCTTAACATGGATTTGTCCCAATTGATGAGAAAACCCAGACTTTGCAGGAGATCGATTGTCCATGTCATATGAATATGTAGTGTTTCTTTTTTTGTTTAATATCTTTTTATTAAAGTGTTTATAAACAACATTTCACACGTTTATGTATGAAGAAAGATGCAGTGTACAGCATTTGTTCCTTTACAATCTTTAACATATTCTACCAAACTTAGATATTGCAATACTTATAAATATGCATGTACTTGAAGTATCAACATGAACCGGGGGCTATGGGGAAAGAAGAAGGGGAGGTAGGAGGAAGAGGGGTGAGAAGAGTAGTGGGATGGGGGGGGGGGGCTGGCTGAGGTGTGTTAAGGATTTAGTACATAGGAGATTCGTTAGGCTGAATAATCAACCCATTACATTCGGGTTTTCTGATTCAGTCTTTTGAATAATATATATACCTTTTAGTCCATCATAAAAAGAAAAACATATTAGATATTAGGAATTAGATAAGTGAGGGGGGGAGTGATGAAAGGGTCTGTAGGAATGGGTCTGACTCCAAGTACATCGTCCATGGTGTCCACTTGGAGAAAGAGTCCAATCCTTTACCTTGGGCTGTGAGTAGGAGGTCTTCCATCTTCCTGACCTGCTCCACCGAGGCGACCCACTCATCGCATGTTGGTGTTCTTGTCTGTTTCCATAATTTTGGAATCAACATTTTTGCGGAATTTAGTAGAGATGGTGTCAGGGAGTGTTTGTAAACTTTAATTGATTGTGGGGTGTGGTGTAGAAGTATGCTTAAAGGGGTGGGAATAAAATCGGGGTCGGCTACTGATATTATGACTTTTATTACTAAGTCCCAGAATGGTTTAATAACAGGACAGGACCACCATATGTGAATGAAATCTCCTTTGCTCTGTCTGCAACGCCAGCATAGATCTGGGGTCCCTGGATATTGTTTATGTAATTCCGAGGGTACTCTGTACCATCTTGTAAGTATTTTGTACGAGTTTTCTTGTGCAAGTGCATAAGGTGTGGTCTTGTGTATTAGTGTTGAAATTTTGGTCCATTGAGTTTCCGTTAAAGTGTTGTGAGTGTCCCTCTCCCATAGTCTCATGAAATAAGGTTTGGTTTCCGATTGGGAATTTAGGAGTATATCATGTATAGTAGAAATTAATCTTGAGGGGGTCTCCTTAGCATGGCACAATGCTTCGAACGGGGTTAGTGTATCAGGGTATTCGTTTGACTTTAGGAGTGAGGAAACGTAGTGGTGAAGTTGTCTGTATGTATGGGAGCGTAGGGGGTTAATAGGTCGTGTTGTAGTCAGGTCAGTATAAGGGATGGGCCTTTTGTCTTTCATGACATGCCCCAGTCTGGGGTAGCGTACCTCTGTGGGAAAAAGATTGCGAATAGACTGGACATTAAATCCCGGTGGGAAATGTTCGTTGTAAATAAGTGGTGTGAGTGGGGAGGGCGTCTGACGTAGCCTGTATCTGGATCCTGAATTTTTCCATATGGCTAATGTGGCAGGGACCGTTGGGTGGGTGGAGGTCTTTAGAACTGGTTGCGAATGTGGTACCCAGGCCGTCATTGGGATTGGGACTAACATCTCTTCCTGTTCAGTAGACACCCATAATTTAGGAGATGGGCGTGACCAATCAACTATCCTGGCTAGATGAACTGCTTTGTGGTATAAGGAGATGTTTGGGAGAGAGACTCCTCCTGAATGTTTGTGTCTAGTGAGATAGTCATAGCCTAATCGTGGATGTGAGTTACCCCATACATATCGGGTAATAATTTTTTTTATTTCAGTTATATAAGATGTAGGTAGGGTGATAGGGAGTGCTTGTAATATATACAGTATTCTGGGAAGGATGTTCATTTTAACTACGCCTATTCGGCCGAACCAGGAAATATGTTTCGGGGTCCAGTTATTTAGATCAGATTGTATAGATTTAAGAAGAGGAGTGTAGTTTAAATTGAATACTTGGGAAAGGTCACTTGGGATGTGGGTCCCTAAATATTTGATGGAGCCGGATGCCCATCTAAACGGGAGGGACGATTTTAGGGTTGACTCTTCTGAGAGTGGTATTGATAAATTGAGGATCTCCGATTTAGCTAGGTTGGCTTTAAAGTAGGTTAAATGGGAAAATATTTCCATCTCTCGTACAATATTGGGCAGGGAAATATGTGGGTTAGATACGATGAACAGTAAATCGTCTGCAAAAGCCGAAATTTTATGTTTGTGTGGACCCATTTTGAGGCCTGTTATGTCTGGGTTGTCCCTTATGGCTTCTAAAAATGGTTCCATAATTAAAACAAATAACAGGGGTGAAAGGGGACATCCCTGCCTTGTGCCGTTCGACAAGGTCAACTCGTCCGAGAGCACACCATTTACTCTCACCTTCGCAGTGGGTCTGTGATATAGCGCTTTTATCCATTGTGTCATGTTTTGACCCAGGCCAATATGTTTGAGTGTCGCGAAAAGAAATGACCAGTTGACCCTGTCGAACGCCTTTTCGGCATCTATAGATAATAAAACTGTCGGTGGTGTTATCTTTGGCCTCTCGTCCTGGTATAAACCCAACTTGGTCTCGTTTAATAAGAGATGGTAGTAAAGATCTCATGCCAATTTTTGCAAATATTTTAGCATCTGTGTTTAATAAGGAAATGGGGCGGTAGCTAGCACATAGGGTAGGATCTCTGCCTGGTTTGGGAATTATCGTAATATGGGCTTCTTGTGCCTGTGGGGGTAAAGTGTTTCCTGCTGATAAAGAGTTAAAAGCGTCTGCAAATTGTGGGGCTAAAATTGTGGAAAATGTTTTATAATATGTGAGCGTTAGGCCGTCTGGCCCTGGGCTCTTACCTGTGGGGGAGTCTTTGATTGCCTCCAGTACTTCGTCTGGATAGATGGGGCATCTAAGAGTATACCCTCCTCCGGTGGGATTGTAGTGCGAGCTAAGGTAAGTGTTTATGTCTGTCTGATTGCCAGAGGAGAGGGGGTGGTCTGATTTGTGTAGATTGTAGAGATCCTGGTAGTAGGAACTAAAGGTCTCTGCAATCCGTTCTGTAGTGTGTACTATTCGTGCCCAGGGGTCCTTTATTTTAGAGATGAAGGATGCTGCTTGTTTGGATTTTAGTGCTTTAGCTAGGTACTTTCCTGGTTTGTTACCTTGTTCATACATTCTACTCTTTGCAATCATAAATGTGCGTTGAGTATTATGCGTGAACAAAGATGATAATTTTGTGCGTAACGCAATAAGATTCTGGTATTCTGGTCTTGAAAGCGTAAGCTTGTGTCTAGTTTCTAGTGTCGCTATTTGGGATAGGAGGTGTGACATGGCTGCCCTGTGTGTACGTTTGTCAAAAGATGCCGCACTGATGAGGTGGCCTCTCATAACAGCCTTGTGGGCTTCACAAACGATAATATATATATATAATATATTTAAAAATATTCTCATTTACCCTCCAATTAGGTGATCGCTTTGGGAGGGAGGGAAAGTTTAATGTGGTGGAGATGGGGGCGTGGTCACTCCATGTGATTGAGCCTATAGTAGATGACTTGACACTGTCCAGATGTCTATGTGAGATAAATATGTGGTCAATTCTGGAGTAGCAATTATGTGGGGGGGAAAAATATGTGTAGTCTTTAGTTTGGGGGTGGAGAATTCTCCAAGTGTCTGCTAGTTGTGATTTATGTAGGGCTTTTTTTACTTGTTTTATCCTGGAGTAGCGTAGGTGGGTCGTCCCGGTGGAGGTGTCCAGAAGAGGGTCCATCACCATGTTTAGATCTCCTCCCAGGATTATCACACCTTCCAAAAATTCCGAAAACTCTGTAAGAACAGAACATATAAAGTGGTGTTGATTAATGTTGTGAGAGTATATATTTCCAATAGTTACTGTGTGGGTACCTATAATTCCTTTAACAAAGACAACTCTTCCATCGCTATCTGTTTTAGATTCCTGGAATACAAAAGGCAAATGTTTGGATATAAGGATTGCCACTCCTTTAGTTTTTTTAAAAGGGGAATATGAGTTGTATGATTGTGTGAAAGACGAATCTTTTAGTATTGGGGGTTTAGAACGTTTAAAATGTGTTTCCTGGATTAGTACTATGGAGGACTTCAAGGCCTTTAGTTCGCCAAAGAGACGGGATCTTTTAGATGGGGTATTAAGGCCTTTGGCGTTTATGGAGGTGACGATCACATCTTGTAATTTAGTTTTATTCATTGTATGGGTTGTATAGCAGCCATATAAAAATAATCATGTACCGCAGCTTAACCTCGTAAAAGGGGGGAATAGAGGGGGAACAAGATTTAAACTTTGGGGGGGTAAACGTTGGGGATACCCCTCGGGCAAAGCCCTTGGGTTTTGGGGCAACAGCACCGATGGTCTGTCCTGAAGATCCATAATCTAGATCTCCAGGACTTACCATATGTACATTGGCGCAAATACACACTGTGGGGGCAGTGTCAACAGCCATGGAAGTCGGGGTATTTAAAGATGGAGGCTTTCTCTCCGGCCGTATCAGGTTTGAAGTATTTATGGAAGCACTTAATATTAACAGTGATGAGGGGAAGTATATTGAAACATAAACAGTTATATAACAATTACACAGCAAGCCGTATTTAAATAAAATACAAAAGAAATCACTGAAGGGGAAGAAAAAAGATAATTAGTATGAGAGAGATGCATTAGATTTCGGGTAGATTAATATGTAGTATATTCTCTTGTTAAGTCTATGTTTCAGCGGGTTCTAGTAGTGGGTGATCTCTGGGAGGGTGGTGAGACATCGGCGGAGGTTCCAGGACGTGGTGAATGTACTTGATTTAGGGCCTCTGTAGCCTCTGAAGTGGGTTCCCGAGGTGGTCTGGGTCGTCTCTTCCGTTGAGGTCTGGGCAGCCATGGGCCATTCCGTAGCTGGGTAGGAGAATGTCTGTGGGCTTAGATTGTGTCCAAGCGGTGAAATCTGGCACCGGGATGTCCAGGGCCGCGCAGAAACTGGGAGCCTCTTCAGGGGTTTGTAGTGAGAGGGTATTGTTTCCTCTGCGCACCTTAATGTTTAGGGGGTATCCCCATTGAAAAGATATGTTGGCCTTCTTTAGTTCCTCTGTGATCGGTTTTAATAGTTTGCGTGCCTGCAGGGTGGCCCATGCTACATCTGGGAGTAGTAAGATGTGGGAGCCCTGAAAATTTATCGGCTGGATCTTCCTGGCTGCCTGTAGGAGTTGTTCTTTTGCTGCGTATGAGTGTAGGCAGCAAATAATATCTCTCGGGTGTCTGCCTTCAGGGTCTTTAGGTTTTAAGGCCCTGTGTGCCCTGTCAAGAGCGAAGGTGGTTGGCGGATTGGTTTGTATTATGGAATTGAACAATTCAGTAATCCGCATTGGTACGTCCTCAGGGCCTTCCATTTCTGCCAGTCCTCTGATGCGTATATTGGATCTGCGGCTCCTATTTTCCAAGTCTAGCATCTGCTGTGCCAGGAGCGTTGAGATCTGGTTTTGCTCTCTTAATTCATGTGCCAGTTTTCCCATGGATTCATGAAGAGAAGTTTGGTCAGCTTCAATGGTGTCCAAGCGCAGGGCCTGTTGTTTTATGTCTCCTCTGAGATCGGCTATTTCAGCCTTGATGGTAGATGAGATGCTGGCTGCCAGAGCTGCAAAGTCCCTGCTGACACTGGCTGTGAATGCTGAGAAATCTGCCTTAGTCGGGATTTCTGAAGGGTGAGTATCTTCTTCCGATTCATCTGAGTTTTCAGTGTCTGTCGCTTCTTGTAATTGTTTTGGCGGGAAAGCGGCTGTGTCAGGTTGAGGCGCCATTTTCGCTGCATGGTCTTTCGTTTGTTGCATCGGCACCAGAAACGATTGTAGCGGCGGTGGATGATGTTTTCCATCTCCCAGGTGCTGGGATCCTTTAGCAGGTCGTTTATTCAGGTTTTTCCCCATGTTTTGTTTAAGGTAAGTCTTGTGCTTTGGTGATTTAGAGGGCCTAGGAGACGGAGCCTGGCTGAAACACGTCTTCTCACATCAGCAGTAGGACACGCCCCCCCTGAATATGTAGTGTTTCTATATCTTGCAACATAATGAGCATGTCGTCTAAGTAGATAATGAGTCTGATGCCATTTCTGTGTAACTGGCCCACCACAGGCCTTAGCAACTTGGTGAAGCACCAAGGAATGGAGGAGAGACCAAACGGGAGGCATACAAACTTCCATATCCTGTCGTATAGAAATTGAAAATACTTTTGGTGATCCTCTGACACCGGGTGGAGATGTTCAGGGTAGAAAAGTGGGATGCCATTAGGGTGTAATATGCAATCGTCGGCCTGTACCTGGCCCGTCAAAATTGGGGTAACCCCATCAGAATCATTGGGTGACTCAATGTCCGCTCCTGTCTCATCTTGGTCAGAGGAAAATGACCCATCTGATGCCCCCTCTGAAATGGACTCTGAGTCCTCGTCTTGCAGGGCTCTAGCCCTTTTCCAATCACGCATCGATTTTACCTGATGCTAGGCTCTTTACATGACATGATGTGACATGTCCGGTGATAAGGGTCTGAGGGAATGTTTCACCTTGGCAGTAGCCTTACGGCCCAATCCCTGTTTGCTGGGTTCAGAACCAGTCAGTGGAATTTCCCTTTTATGGATGGGTTCATGTGCAGCTATTAAGGCTGAGGAAATAGAGGACGCCAGGTTGGACGACAACAGCCCCATAGCTGAATGCACAGCTTGGGAAACCGATTTCGCCATTGTGGCATCCAATAAATCCTGCAACTCCTGGGACCCCAGAAAATCAACTGAGGAGCCCTGGGATTGTGGTCCTATACAGGCATATGTGGACTCAGCCTTGTTGGGTTGCATAATGAAGTGCAAATAAACTAAAATCCCAGCAAGACAATGTAACAAGCACAAGGTATGATACAGGCAAAAAAATAAATCAATATACTGCTCAAGGTATATGAGCACAGTACAGATCAGGCACTGGTAAGTATAAGGAAATTATTTTAAAATCACTCCAGCTGTATAACAATGGTAAAAAAATACTTTCCTGAGGTCCCCAGCGCTGTTTGCCCGTGAAAACGAGGTGTCTGGACCGTTGTAGCGACGGGAAACCCAGGGGGCGTGGCTAACCGATGCAAAGAGGAGCTCCGTGTATGAGATATACACTGGCTCCAAGAAAATGGCCGCTGCGCATATGCAGAAGCCCGCAACGGGAAGCAAAGCACTTCACAAAAATGGCTACTTCACTACCATCGAAGAAGCGCGACGGACAGGAAAAAAAAAAAACGGACTAATGGAGAGCTTATAACTAAGCTCTCCCAACCAAAAAGTAAGAGATGGGGAGGGAGGGGAATATAATCGCCCCCATGGGAGGGAAGAATACAAATGGTAGCTAAATAAAATAATCAAATAATTAAATAATTAAATAAACAAAACACAAGTACAAATAAAAACCCTTAGGAGACAAAGTCTCCCACAGAAAAAACACATATAACAACATATACAAATGCAATAACAAGTAAAGTTCTACTTAGCTGAGAGAGCAGCAAAGAAAGAGGAGGAGCTATGTTGGACTTTGGGTTTTATATTAGGGAGGGAAGGGTTAATATTATTGGGTTATTTGATTGGTTACATTTTTTCACTTTCAGTTACATGTATTGTAATTTGCTGCTGAGGGAATTAAAGAAAGAGTTTTGCATTATAGGAGCCTCGGTGTATTTATAAATCAACCATTATGGCCGAATTGAGCAGCTATTCAGTGCTACATTGGAGCATATTGTGTAGCACAAAATCTAAACTTGGTAAGGGCCAGGCCTGAAAAATCACTAAAAAAGATATATACCAGCATTAGGTCTGTAGCCAGAAAAAGTTCTAACCAAACAAAACCTTGTACCTGAAAAAGAAACAACCTTTTTTGGTTCTGTCTGTTCAGACTGCCCTAAAATTGTTTTAATACCCCTGCCATTCACTTACTGGTCGCAAACTAACTCGCTTACTCTGAATGCCCCAATAGAAGCTAAAACAAAAGCTATCTGGAGACATACTGCACTTAATACCACCGGAGGAATTACAGGCATCTGACTGGCACAATATTACAGGTATCTGGCACAATATTACAGGCATCTGACTGGCACAATATTACTGGGCTCTGACTGGCATAATATTCCTGGGCTCTGACTGGCACAATATTACTGGGCTCTGACTGACACAATATTCCTGGTATCTGAATGGCACAATATTCCTGGTATCTGAATAACACAATATTACAGGCATCTGAATGGCACAATATTACAGGAATCTGAATGGCACAATATTCCTGGTATCTGAATAGCACAATATTACAGGAATCTGAATGGCACAATATTCCTGGTATCTGAATAGCACAATATTCCTGGCATCTGACTGGCACAATATTCCTGGTATCTTACTGGCACAATATTCCTGGTATCTGGCTGGCACAATATTACTGGCATCTGACTGGCACAATATTACTGGCATCTGAAAGGCACAATATTACAGGCATCTGACTGGCACAATATTCTTGGTATCTGACTGGCACAATATTACCGGGCTCTGACTGGCACAATATTACTGGGCTCTGAATGGCACAATATTACAGGCATCTGACTGGCACAATGTTACTGGCTCTGAATGGTACAATATTACTGGGCTCTGAATGGCACAATATTACTGGGCTCTGACTGGCACAATATTACTGGGATCTGAATGGCACAATATTACTGGCATCTGAAAGGCACAATATTACAGGCATCTGACTGGCACAATACTCCTGGTATCTGAATGGTACAATATTACTGCGCTCTGAATGGCACAATATTACTGGGCTCTGACTGGCACAATATTACTGGGCTCTGACTGGCACAATATTGCTGGGCTCTGAATGGCACAATATTACATGCATCTGACTGGCACAATATTACAGGCATCTGCCTGGCACAATATTCCTGGTATCTGACTGTCACAATATTCCTGGTATCTGAATGGCACAATATTCCTGGTATCTGAATGGCACAATATTACTGGCATCTGAGTGGCACATTATTACGGGCATCTGAATGGCACAATATTACTGGCATCTGAATAGCACAATATTACTGGCATCTGAATGGCACAACCATTATGGCATCTTAATGGTACAATTATACTGGTATCTTAATGGGCAAATTGGCTGGGGCATCTTAATTGTACAATATTACTGGTATCTGAATGGCGCAATAATACTGGAATATTAATGGGAAAAATTTCTGTGGCATATTAATGGCAAAATAATAATGGCATATTGATGGGCACATTGACTGTGGCATATTTAATGGACAAACGGTGTCATATTTTAACAGGCAAACTGTCTGTTGCATATGCAATGACAAAGTGACTGTGGCATGTTCTGTGGGGAAAAATAACATGTACCATGGGGGAAAGTGACAATGTGGCTTTTTTCTGCATTGGCAGAAAACAAAGTGAAAGTGTGGTATGTTCTGTTGGGCAAATTTACACTCTAGCAATCAAAATTGTGTGGGTTCAATATGAGTGCAAGCCATGTGCTGTTGGTGCAATATAGGTGCATGACAAGTGCTGTGGGTGCAATGTAGGTGCATGACAAGTGCTGTGGGTGCAATTTAGGTTCATGACAAGTGCTGTGGGTGCAATATGGGTCCATGACAAGTGCAATTATACACATAATATACACATTTTATACAATGCAAATAAAATACTCACTGCAAGAAAAGTCCAAGTTGTGTGTGTGATTATTTTTATGTTTTTTGTGTGTGTGTGTGTGTGTGGGGGGGAGGGGAGGTAACATTGCAATGGATGGATTGATTGCATGCTGGGGAGGGTCCAGGGCGCCCAAGCAAATGCTTGCCCAGGGTCCAATCACTATTGAAGACGGCCCTGCTTCGGGCTTCCTCACCCTGCTTGTACCTGTGCTGACCTGTTTTCCCTTGTGCTCCAACTATGGCTTCCATTCTGACCATTCTCCTCTTTGTTCCACCTGGTATAGGGATTATTTGAGGTTCTGAATGGGTAATCTGTAAGACCCATGGCTGCCTGCACCCTGGTGCTAAAATCCTGGATAAAGGTAGTTGGAGGGCAAAGAACTCTGCCCCGGTTCTTTAGAGGTTTTCCTGATACCTATGTGGTCCTATCTCCCCCCCAGGGTTCTGCATGATGAGTGTAAAACCAATACGCTACAACTGACGCTTTGTAGCAATTGAAGTGAGCACTCAAAAATACGTAAAACAGGAAAAGCACATAAGCAAATGATTTAATGTCTTATTAAACAAACAGAACTTAGTACACAAAAATAATATACATATATATTCAAAAGTACAATCTAAAAAAAGAATTTGGTGCTGATCAATAGCATGTAAAAAATAAAATGTATCGCAAGAAAAGACATTCCACATTGTTGGCCAATAAATTACCCAAATGTTTAGTGCCACTGCTTTGGGAAATAATTCCAATAACCACATATGCTTCATTCACCCTCCCTGCATCTCAGACCCCCCCCCCCCCCCCACCCACTGCCCATCTAGCATCCCCAAAGATCTCGAAAACCAGAACCACCCACTGCATCAGTGCACCCGTGTAACTCATCATTGGTCTCAAAAGGAGTTTGCCAAAGCATGCTCTCATTGTCCTGTGAGTCCTGGAAGTCCTGTGAGTGGAATGGGTGTTGGGGCAAGTCCTGTGAGTGGAATGGGTGCTGTGGCAAGTTATATGGGTGCAAACAGGTGCTGTGGGTGCAATGGTAAGGAATGTGGGGGCAATAATGAAAGTAGGGTAGGATAATTGGAGTAAAGGGTCAGAGGAAGGGGGAAAAAAAAAGAATGCATTTTTTTCAAAACGGTTTTGTCTGATAACTCTATTGCTTGTGAATGGTGGAGAAGGTGGGGCACGAGGAGGCACCAGGTGGGTGGCCTGCACAGAACACCGGCTCTGGTAATGGGTGAAACTATGATACGTTATGTTGAGGTTTCAACACAGGACATTAAATTAGCGAGAGGATTTTGAAAAATATGTTTTTTTGTGTTGCACAAAGGAGTGAGGTGAATTTTAGTGGTACTTTCATTTAGGAAGTGGCAAAATCTGTGTGCAAAATAATGGCATATTTCAAGGTTTAGGTGGCACTTATAATGCATCTAAGGCCATAAGTTATACTCTGTGAGTACAATGCACCAGAATATCTAAAGCACTGATAGTGTAAATGCTGGTGGTTTATATCAAATCAACTACTGGTTTGGAGTCTAAAAAAAAACTTTGCCCATATATAGATGCTTTCCCAGGGTCCTATCAAGATTAAAGATGGCCCTGAAATTATGCAGCGAAAATGGGTAATATAAACCCTATTGACAGAGAACTATTGGTTGCACAGAGTAATCTAATTCTTTAAATCGTAACCTTTATTATTATTATATTGCTTAAAATAGATTAAAACAGTCCGTGTTAGACGGGTCTAGGACACTTCTTCGAGGTTGCTTCACCGCTGATAGTTCAGTTTGAATGCTGAACTGCCAGCGGTGAAGATGAACGCGGCCGTTTAATCGCGGCTATGTAAGCGCTGACAGTTCAGTGATGAACTGTCAGTGCTTACAAACAGACACCCCCCAATAAATTAACCCCAACCCTAATTAATTAACCCCCTCCTAAAAGTGACCCCCCCTGAACCATAATACTAAAATTATCCCCCTGAACCCTAATATTTAAATTAACCCCTATACTAATGCTACCCCCTTGAACCCAATTTTTTTTTTATTGGGCAAATTGGCTGTGGCTTATTAATAGTCAAATTATCAGTGGCTTATTAATGGACACATTATCAGTGGCATATTAATGGATACATTATCAGTGGCATATTAATGGTCAAAATATTAGTGGCATATTAATGGTCAAAGTTTCAGTGGCATATTGATAGACAAATTATCAGTGGCATATTAATGGTCAAATTGTTTGGGGCATAATAATGGACAAATTATCAGTGGTATATTAATGGTCAAATTGTCAGTGGCATATTAATGAACAAATTATCAGTTTTATATTAATGGATAAACTAACACTGGCTGTGACATATTAAGTCTTGGATGTGCCCATCACCCCCAATCAGGGGGTGATGGGCGATACTGGTGTCCCAGGTCACGCCAGGAAAAAAAAAATTCCAATCACCCCCTCTTTCTCTGTTAAGCCGGTCCACGGCTGTGAGGGAAGCGTTGTGCGCTCCCCTCCAGTCGCACGACTTCAATAAAGTTTGTTAAAAAAAAAAAAAGAATGCGACCGGAGTTACTCAGGTTTTTTTTTTTTTTTTAACAAACTTTATTGAAGCCGCTCGGCTGGAGGGGAATCCTGGCATATTAATTGGTAAAATCCTGGTATATTAATTGGCAAAATCCTGGCATATTGATTGGCAAAATCCTGGCATATTAATTGGTAAAATCCTGGTATATTAATTGGCAAAATCCTGGCATATTGATTGGCAAAATCCTGGCATATTAATTGGTAAAATCCTGGCATATTAATTGTCAAAATCCTGGCATATTAATTGTCAAAATCCTGGCATATTGAGGGGCAAAATCCTGGCTTATTGAGGGGCAAAATCCTGGCATATTAATTGGCATAATCCTGGCATATTAATTGGCAAAATCCTGGCATATTAATTGGTAAACTTCTGGCATATTGAGGGGCAAAATACTGGCATATTGAGGGGCAAAATACTGACATATTAAATGGCATATTGAGGGGGGAAATACTGGCATAGTGAGGGGAAACATATTGGCATATTGAAAGAAAAAATACTGGCATATTGAATGACAAAATAGTGGCATATTAAATGGCAAAATAATGGCATATTGAGGGAAAAATACTGACTTATTGAGTGGCAAAATATTACTGGTATATTGAGTGGCAAAATGTTACTGGCATATTGACCAACTGCTCCCAACCACCCTCCATATTACATTAGACCGGGATAACATGCTTGTGAGGGTAGGTGGGGCGAGTGGAAATGTGTTGCCACAGGGCAGCCTCTGCAACGTATGTGGACCAAAGTAACAGTTCTTCTTACAAATCGAGTGCAACAATTCACTAGTATCCTTTTCATGTTCGGGTTTTTCTTTCTCTTTGTAAAGGTAGCATATATCCCAATACACACCACTAGGAGTCACTATCACCACACCTTTATACCATTTATACTATTAGTTAATCTGACTGACTGTTCATGTTTAAACTCTCCTTTGTCTTTGTCCGTGAAGTTATTCAAAATTAGAAAGTGGAAAAAAAACGAAAAAACTAATTTATAGCCAGTAAAGGTGCTAAAAAAGAGGGGGAAATAGGATAGTAAATACTCCGAACCACTAATAATATTAATAATAATAGAAGAATAAATAAGGTAAAGTCTTCTGTTACTATTACTATTATTAGTGTTTCTTAATATTTATCATATTACTTTCTCCGTTTTTTTGTTTTACATTTTTTTTTTAGCACCTTTAATGTATACACATTTGAAATTATAACTATGTTCATGGAAGATTGCTTTAGACATTCAACTTAGTTTCATTTGCAGGAACTGGGTAAAAGGCGGATCTGACGGATTTAGCCGGATCCTCCCGGATCCAAACATGTTCACTTATAAATGTATGTTATCATTGCATATTTCACATTTACACAGCCGGATCCACGCATATTTCACATTTACACAGCCGGATCCACACATATTAACATTTACACAGCCGGATCCACACATATTTCACATTTACACAACCGGATCCAAAAATATTTCACATTACACAGCAGGATCCAATAATATTTCCCATTTACACAGTTGGATCCAGGCATATTTCACATTTACACACCAGGATTCACGCATATTTCACATTTACACAGCCGGATCCACGTGTATTTCACATTTACAAACCCGGATCCACGCATATTTCACATTTACACAGCCGGATCCACACATATTAACATTTACACAGCCGGATCCACACATATTTCACATTTACACAACCGGATCCAAAAATATTTCACATTACACAGCAGGATCCAATAATATTTCCCATTTACACAGCCGTATCCACGTATATTTCACATTTACAAACCCGGATCCACGCATATTTCACATTTACACAGCCGGATCCACGTGTATTTCACATTTACAAACCCGGATCCACGCATATTTCACATTTACACAGCCGGATCCACGTATATTTCGCATTTACACACCCGGATCTACGCATATTTTGCATTTACACAGCAGGATTCACACATATTTCACATTTACACAGCCGTATCCATGCATATTTCACATTTACACAGCCGGATCCACGCATATTTCACATTTACACAGCCGGATCCATGCATATTTCACATGTACACACCCGGATTCACGCATATTTCCCATTTACACAGCCGGATCCACGTATATTTCACATTTACACAGCCGGATCCACGTATATTTCACATTTACACAGCCGGATCCACGTATATTTAACATTTACACACCCGGATCCGCTCATATTTCGCATTTACACAGCAGGACTCACACATATTTCACATTTACACAGCCGGATCCACCCATATTTCACATTTACACAGCCGGATCCATGCAAATTTCACATTTACACAGCCGGATCCACTCATATTTCACATTTACAAACCCGGATCCACGCATATTTCACATTTACACAGCCGGATCCACGTGTATTTCACATTTACAAACCCGGATCCACGCATATTTCACATTTACACAGCCGGATCCACGTATATTTCACATTTACACACCCGGATCTACGCATATTTTGCATTTACACAGCAGGATTCACACATATTTCACATTTACACAGCCGTATCCATGCATATTTCACATTTACACAGCCGGATCCACGCATATTTCACATTTACACAGCCGGATCCATGCATATTTCACATGTACACACCCGGATTCACGCATATTTCCCATTTACACAGCCGGATCCACGTATATTTCACATTTACACAGCCGGATCCACGTATATTTCACATTTACACAGCCGGATCCACGTATATTTAACATTTACACACCCGGATCCGCTCATATTTCGCATTTACACAGCAGGACTCACACATATTTCACATTTACACAGCCGGATCCACCCATATTTCACATTTACACAGCCGGATCCATGCAAATTTCACATTTACACAGCCGGATCCACTCATATTTCACATTTACACACCCGGATCCGCTCATATTTCGCATTTACACAGCAGGACTCACACATATTTCACATTTACACAGCCTGATCCACCCATATTTCACATTTACACAGCTGGATCCACGCAAATTCACATTTACACAGCCGGATCCACTCATATTTCACATTTACACAGCCGGATCTATGCATTTTTCACTTGTACACAGCTGGATCCACACATATTTCACATTTACACAGCCGGATCCACACATATTTCACATTTACACAGCCAGATCCACGCATATTTCAAATTTACACAGCCGGATCCAATAATATTTCACATTTACACAGCCGGATCCACGCATATTTCACATTTACACAGCTGGATCCACGCATATTTCACATTTACACACCCAGATCCACGCATATTTCACATTTACACACCCGTATCCACGCATATTTCACATTTACACAGCCGGATTCAAGCATATTTCACATTTACACACAAGGATCCACCCATATTTCAGATTTACACACCCGGATTCAAGAATATTTCACATTTACACACACGGATCCTTGCGTATTTCACATCGACACAGCCGGATCCTTACATATTTCACATCTACACAGCCGGATCCTTACATATTTCACATCTACACAGCCGGATCCTTGCATATTTCACATCTATTCAGCCGGATCCTTGCATATTTTACATCTTGCATATTTCACATTTACAAAGCCGGCTCCTTGCATATTTCACATCTACACAGCTGGATCCTTGCATATTTCACATAGATATAGCCAGATCCTTGCATATTTCACATATGCAATGATCCGGCTGTGTACATGTGACATATGCAAGGATCCAGCTGTTTAGATGTGAAATATGCAAGGATCCGGCTGTATTGATGTGAAATATGTAAGCATCCGGCTGTATTGATGTGAAATATGTAAGCATCTGGCTGTATAGATGTGAAATATGTAAGCATCCGGCTGTATAGATGTGAAATATGCAAGGATCTGGCTGTATAAATGTGAAATATGCAAGGATCTGGCTGTATAAATGTGAAATATGCAAGGATCTGGCTGTATAAATGTGAAATATGCAAGGATCTGGCTGTATAAATGTGAAATATGCAAGAATCTTGCTGTTTAGATGGGAAAAATGTAAGCATCTGGCTGTGTAGATGTGAAATATGTAAGGATCGGGCTGTGTAGATTTGAAATGTGTAAGGATCCGGCTTTATAGCTGTGAAATATGTAAGCATCCGCCTGTGTAAATGTGAAATATGTAAGCATCCGCCTGTGTAGATGTGAAATATGTAAGGATCCGGCTGTGTAGATGTGAAATATGCAAGGATCCGGCTGTATAGATGTGAAATATGCAAGGATCCGGATGTATAGATGTGACAAATGCATGGATCCAGCTGTATAGATGTGAACAATACATGAATCCAGCTGTCTAAATGTGAAATATGCATGGATCCGGCTGTGTAAATGTGAAATATTTGTGGATCCGGCTGTCTAAATGTGAAATATGCATGGATCCGGCTGTGTAAATGTGAAATATTCGTGGATCCGGCTGTTTAAATGTGAAATATGCATGGATCCGGCTGTGTAAATGTGAAATATGCATAGATCCAGCTGTCTAAATGTGAAATATTTGTGGATCCGGCTGTCTAAATGTGACATATGCAAGGATCCAGCTGTTTAGATGTGAAATATGCAAGGATCTGGCTGTTTAGATGTGAAATATGCAAGGATCCGGCTGTATAGGTGTGAAATATGTAAGCATCCGGCTGTATTGATGTGAAATATGTAAGCATCTGGCTGTATAGATGTGAAATATGTAAGCATCCGGCTGTATAGATGTGAAATATGCAAGGATCTGGCTGTATAAATGTGAAATATGCAAGGATCTGGCTGTATAAATGTGAAATATGCAAGAATCTTGCTGTTTAGATAGGAAAAATGTAAGCATCTGGCTGTGTAGATGTGAAATATGTAAGGATCGGGCTGTGTAGATTTGAAATGTGTAAGGATCCGGCTTTATAGATGTGAAATATGTAAGCATCCGCCTGTGTAGATGTGAAATATGTAAGCATCCGCCTGTGTAGATGTGAAATATGTAAGGATCCGGCTGTGTAGATGTGAAATATGCAAGGATCCGGCTTTATAGATGTGAAATATGCAAGGATCCGGATGTATAGATGTGACAAATGCATGGATCCAGCTGTATAGATGTGAACAATACATGAATCCAGCTGTTTAAATGGGAAATATGCGTAGATCCAGCTGTATAAATGGGAAATATGCATGGATCCGGCTGTGTAAATGTGAAATATTTGTGGATCCGGCTGTCTAAATGTGAAATATGCATGGATCCGGCTGTGTAAATGTGAAATATTTGGGGATCCGGCTGTCTAAATGTGAAATATGCATGGATCCGGCTGTGTAAATGTGAAATATTTGTGGATCCGGCTGTCTAAATGTGAAATATGCATGGATCCGGCTGTGTAAATGTGAAATATTCGTGGATCCGGCTGTTTAAATGTGAAATATGCATGGATCTGGCTGTGTAAATGTGAAATATTCGTGGATCCGGCTGTTTAAATGTAAAATATGCATGGAGTCGGCTGTGTAAATGTGAAATATTCGTGGATCCAGCTGTTTAAATGTGAAATATTTGTGAATATGCACAGAGCTGGAAGGATATATTAAATATGCAACAATAACATACATTTATAAGTGAAAATGTTTGGATCCGGGAGGATCCGGCAGAACCGCCTTTTACCCAGTCATTCATTTGCATGTGAGCTTTCACTGCAGAGTCTCCGATACTAATTAATTAAGAGAATCTGTAGTGAACCAAACAGATGTGAATAGATTCTGATGAGAAGGCATGTGGATGCAAACAAATGAGCATCATCTCAATGTGAACTCTAACATTGAATAAGAGAATCACACAGTTTAGGGGAAGAAGTAGGAACTCTTTTTTTTTTTTTTTTTTACCTTTTTTCTACACAAAAATAACAAGGGTTTGGGAAATCCCCCCAAATCTTAAACTGTATAAAGCAAGCAGCCAATACCGTATATGGGCGGAAGTTTTGTAAGTTTATATTTTGGAAATTGAAAGTGAAACCTTTAAATGGTATAAAGCAAGCTGACTCTCTCTACTCATCTCATAAAGGGTCCCCCGCCTTCCTCAGTGGTCAGTGCAGAATTATTAATTACATTACTCTTGTTTCCTAAAAATGTTTTATTTTATTTTAACTCTAACTAATTTATATCTATTTCAGGAATCCAGTGCTCCTACCTTTGGAAGGAATACCTTTACCTTGCAGGTGAGTGTTCACTCCCATTGGATGCAGCCATTCTTAATGGGAATATATATACATATGATGAATACATCAGAACATTAAATAATAAACCAATCCTCAGTCTTTATAAATGTTTGTTGCATTTTGTGTCACAATAATCTTGTGTCTTACTTTATTAACATCATTATTTTTGGGGGCAATAATAATAAAGTGCTTTTAACAGTTTTGCAGCTCTAGTGTACTTACTTTCCTTTTAGCATACATGTGTAAGTATGTGTTTAGGGATGCGGGGTTAGAATGCCTATGTACTTTATAAGTGGTTTTGAGTGCAAAAGACTTTCAGGCAAAATTAATAATATAGTATTTAGACTAGTAATGGCAAACGTTTTTGGGCCTCACACATATATTGTCACACACACTTATACTCACACTCACACACACTTATACGCACACTCACACACACTTATACTCATACTCACACACACTCATACACACACACACTTTACTCACACACACTTATACTCATACACACACACTTATACTCCTGGTCATTTATACTCATACACACACTCACAACTCAGATACTCATACTCACACACAGTGGCGTAACTAGAAACCACCAGGCCCCGGTGCAAAAATTGCCTCGGGGCCCCCCGACCCAACCATGCAACTCCACCCAAGAAATGCCACTTACATGCCTCCCAACTGTTCCGCTTTGTGCATGGCCTTGTCTTATATCTAGGATAGAGTTATACCTATCCCATGCATGTTTAAACTCCTTCACTGTATTAACCTCTACCACTTCTACTGGAAGACTATTCCATACATCCACTACCCTCTCAATAAAGTAATACTTTCATTAGCCCCTGGCTGTATCTTATATCTAGGATAGCCTTATACCTATCCCATGCATGCTTATCCCATGCATGCTTAAACTGCTTCATATATTAACCTCTCATCCACCACCCTCTCAGTAAAGTAAAATTACTTTTCTGGACAAAAAAAAAACAAAACTTTAAAATATTTCCAGCCTTATCAAAAGCTTGAGGTGGACCCCAAATATGTATATAATTAGCTGCATGTATACTTAAATTAACTTTTTAATATTATATTCAACTATTTTCATATGTAATAAAAATGTTATTGAAAAATTGTTAATTTCTTATTTTTATTACATTTCCCTGCACCCACATTGCACCTAAAGGTCTTAAAACAGCATTATAAAGTACCCACAGCACTTGGCTTGTACTCATATTGCACCCACACGATTTGGCATGCTGCAGTATAAATTTTCCTGCCAGAACATACCACAGTGTCACTTTGTCCCACTGAACTGCCCCTGCAGAACATGCCACAGTGTCACTTTCCCCCATAGTACACGTTAGTTTGCCCCACAGAACATGCCACAGTGTTCCTTTTACCCCATAGTCCATGTTATTTTGCCCCACAGAACATGCCACAGTATCAATTTGGCCACAGCCAATTTGCCCATTATGCCATGATTAGCCACGATTGCTAATATGCCACAGCCAGATTGCCAATTTTGCTCATTTGCCAGTGTTATTTTGCTCATTTGCCAGTGTTATTTTGCTCATTTGCCAGTTGTGCTCATTTGCCAGTTATGTGCCCATTTGCGAGTGTTATGTGCCCATTTGCCAGTGTTATGTGCCAATTATGTGCCCATTTGCAAGTTATTTGCCAGTTATGTGCCCATTTGCCAGTGTTATGTGCCCATTTGCCAGTGTTATGTGCCCATTTGCCAGTTGTGCCCAGTTGCCAGTGTTCTGTGCCCATTTGCCAGTGTTATGTGCCCTGTTATGTGCCCTCAATATGCCAGGATTTTGCCATTTAATATGCCATTCCTTTGCCATTTAATATGCCATTCCTTTGCCATTTAATATTACAGTATTTTGCCCCTCAATGTGCCATTCTTTCCCCATTTTAATATGCCAGGATTTTGCCACTCTATTGACACTTAATATGCCAGGATATTGCCAATTAATATGCCAGGATATTGCCAATTAATATGCCAGGATATAGCCACTTAATATGCCAGGATATTGCCACTTTATATGCCAGGATATTGCCACTTATATGCCAGGATTATGCCAATTATTATGCCACAATTTTGACAATTAATATGCCAGGATATTGCTCCTCAGTATGCTCGTTATACCACCCTCCTCCCCCCTTCCCCAGCCAGTAATTACCTCCTTGCTGCTTTCTCTCGGTGCAGGTCCATTGCTGTGAGGGAAGCGTTGTGCGCTGCGAGCCCTGCACCAGTGGTAGGTACGCCACTGCTCACACACACTTACACTCTTCAAATGTGCTTTTTATGAGTATATTATTTATAGATAAGACTGAAATATAAGCCTGCCTAAGGCAATATAAACCTCCAATGTACACAAGGTTATATCGAACACAATGCCCTAATATTTACCCCATGCACAGGACAGTACATAGGCCCCAGTACGTACAAAAAGTTATACGAATTGCCCTGTGCAGAGGTATATCTCAAAGCAGTGTGTGAGACATATCCTTGTGTACATACTGAGGGCATAAATTGACCTATGCAGAAGTATATCTCAGGGAAGTGGATGAGATATAACCTTGTATACTCACTGGATGAATATATTGATATACCTCAGCACCCAAATTGCACTTACAGGACTTGCCACGCACTCATTGCCCTCACAGGATTTGACCCAGCACCCATATTGCACTCACAAGACTTGACCCAGCATTCCTATTGCACTCACAAGACTAGTCCCAGCACCCAGCCTAGCGGGTTCAGGGATCCATAGTCTTTATTTCTGCCTATGTTGGTCATCACATGAGCTCTTCTTAGTGCAGGGAGAGGATGCTGCATCTGTGAGGGACAGATTAAAAAAAATTCTGGTGTTGAATCTGCAAACTACAGCGATTATTCAAATTACAGTGATTATTTTAGTGGGTGCTATACTATATATTTGTACCCTGCCCTGAGCCCAGTGCCACAGGGAGTGCAGTGCACTTGCAACTGCATGTGTGCCAGGCACATGACTTTAATCCTGTTCTGTTAGCTCACTGGGCAACATCTAGACATTTTTAAATACTGCAATTTGTTGGTGCACTTCATATCTGAGAGTCAAATAGAACCGTCAAATACTGTGCTTACAGCGCACTTTGAAAAATTCTAATAGTTTTGGGTGATAAATAGCACATTTGCGTCTTGCGGTGCACTTCATATCTGAGAGTCAAATAGAACAGTCCAATACTGTGCTTACAGCGCACTTTGAAAAATTCTAATTGTTTTGGGTGCTAAATAGTACATTTACGTCTTGCGGTGCATTTCTTGCAGTCCAATAAATGAGAAAATAAATATATATTTAAATAAAAATAGTTGACTATTGGCGGTTACATTGTTGCCTGACATAAACCATGTGTCAGATTATTAGAATCATGACTATAGGCTCCTCCCCTTTTCTGTGACGTGGTGTTCCATCGCCTTATAGGGGAAACCGCGCCACAGTTCAAACGCTGAGTTATACTTTCTCTTCAGAGACATCGTGTACACACAGCTCCGTATATCCAGCTTTCTCTTTAAGGAAAAACCAACTTCTCTTCAGACCTGATCCTCGTTAACGAACCCGGCTTGTATTATCTACTATCCTCCTTTCTACAACCCCTGATCCTAGACTGGCTTTGCTACTATTCGTATTGTTATAACCCTTTGAACACGGACCGGCTAACTACTTACCTGATTGTTCCAACACCTGACCTCGGCTTGTTAAACGGACATTCTGCACCCAGCACTGAGAACCTTACCTTCTACTAATTGCAAGTATATAACAATCATTTGTTATATTGAAATACAAACCCTCCGTTGTATGTCCTCTCTTCCTCCTGTAACCGTCTGTAAGACTTCCGAATCCTCAGTGTTCCACTGCAACACTTTGTATCACTTACGATTCTTAAACCTTTCATTTACATTTCATAAAGGAAGACTTAGACACTGCTGCCCTCTACTGTTTACAGTTGCTCATTACAACCTGCAATTGAGTTCTACTGAAATCCTCATAAAGGAAGACTTAGATACTACTGCCCTCTATTGTTGAGAATTGCTCATTACAACCTGCAATTGAGTTCCACTGAAATCCTCATAAATTTTATACCTGATCTGACAGAATAACTCAGCCTTATTATGGAACCAGCAGAAATGGCTGCTCAAATTAATACACTAACTCAGAGGGTAGATATGCTTTCTCAAAGTATGCAAGACCTCAGAATTTCCAATGAAAGATTCCTTACTTATGTTACAGAACTCCAAAACAGGTCTTTATCAACTCCTCCTCCTATAACTATTAACAGGGAACATTCTGAACCTTCAGTTTGCAACCCCGAAAAATTCACAGGTGAAAGATCCAAATACAGAGAGTTCATCAACTCCTGCAATCTGTTATTTGCCTTACGCCCCAGATCATATCCTACCGATCGCATAAAGGTCTGTACTGTAATATCATTTCTAAGGGGTGAACCTATGGCCTGGGCACACACCTTCTTGGAGAATAATGACCCTATTCTCAATTCATTAGAGGAATTCTTCAATCAGATGTCATCCTTATATGATGATCCAAATAAACAAATTACCGCTGATACAGCAATCAGAGCTCTCTCCCAAGGGAAAAGGCCGGTTGAGGATTACATCTCTGAATTTAAACGATGGGCTGTAGATACCCAATGGAACGACATCGCACTACGAAATCAATTTCGTCTAGGTTTGTCTGAACACGTTAAAGATGATCTTTCCCGTACCGAATTACCATCCTCATTAGAAGGTCTAATACATCTCTCTATAACAATTGATCGAAGAATCCGAGAGCGAAAAGCTGAAAAAACCTCCACTGTTGTCAATTGGAAAAAACCTACCACTTTCCCAAGAACATATGAAAAAGCCAATATTCCAGAACCTATGGAACTAGGAGTTCTTAGGGGACCTCTATCCCAAGAAGAAAAGCTCAGAAGAAAAAACCTCAATCTATGCATGTACTGCGCATCCACTGATCACCTGATAGATGTCTGTCCTATACTAAAACGAAACAAGAGCGGTAAGATCAACACCAATTCCCCCATCTTTAATTTGTCTCATAATCTTTCAACAAATCATTGCATTGTTTCTCTCATCCTACAGTGGGACCAAGAAAGACTTCAGACGGAGGCTATTATTGACTCTGGGGCAGCTGGATCCTTTATTGATTCTTCCCTCGTCAACACTCACAAAATTCCTCTAACGCAAAAGAATTCACCCATATCTCTTCGGGTAGTTGATGGATCCCTTATCTCCTCTGGACCAATTACACAAGAATCTATACCTCTTAAGATGACCATCAACTATCACCATACTGAATTCATAACACTCGATGTGGTGAAATCCCCTCTATTCCCTGTTATTCTTGGAATGAATTGGTTACAGAGACACAACCCCACCATTCAGTGGTCACCCATGTTTGTCAAATTCAAATCTGCTTTCTGTTTAGATACTTGTCTCCACAATTCTTCTATACTACAGATCAACCCGGACACAGTTGTTCCATCACATTACTCAGAATTCAGTGATGTATTCAGTGAAAAGGAAGCTGAAAAATTACCTCCACATAGGCTCTATGACTGCCCCATAGATCTTCTTCCTGGAGTTTCAATACCATTCGGACATATTTACCCTCTGTCTGACAAGGAATTACAAACTCTCAAACAATACCTTGATGACAACCTAAGAAAAGGATTTATTAGACCTTCCACTTCACCTGCGGCCTCCGGAATGTTCTTCGTACGAAACAAAGATCAAACCATACGACCCATCATCGATTATCGAGAGCTGAACAAAAGAACCATAAAAAATAGATATCCTCTCCCACTTATTCCGGAACTCCTTGAGAGATTACGTTCAGCTACCATTTATACAAAAATTGATCTTCGAGGAGCCTACAACCTCATTCGTATTAAGGAAGGTCACGAATGGAAGACTGCTTTCCGAACCCGATACGGGTTGTTCGAATATTTGGTGATGCCATTTGGACTCTGCAACGCTCCAGCCACATTCCAACATTTTATCAACGATATCTTCAAGGATCTCCTAGATATCTGTGTAATTATTTACTTGGATGACATCCTAATTTACTCCAATTCCCCAGATGAACACAAAAAACATGTCAGATGGGTTCTCAACCGACTCCGTACTCATAACCTTTTCGCAAAACCCGAAAAATGTCTGTTCGAGGTTACAAAGATATCATTTCTTGGTTACGTCATCACACCTCAAGAAATACACATGGACGATTCAAAAATTGAATGCATCATTAATTGGCCAACTCCATCTTCAATTAAAGAAATACAAAGCTTCCTTGGATTCGCTAATTTTTATAGAAAATTCATAAAAAATTTCTCCAGTATTGTGCAACCACTTAACCTTCTAACTAGGAAGAATTCACCCTTTAAATGGAACATCAAAGCTCAACATGCTTTTGACACCCTGAAACAACAATTCACTTCATCTCCCATCCTCAAGATGCCCGATCCTTCCCTACCATTTATTCTTGAGGTTGATGCTTCCAATACTACAATTGGTGCCATCCTATCACAACAAGAATCACCACAATCTCCCATCCACCCAGTTGCTTTTTATTCCAGATCTCTATCCTCTGCTGAGTGCAACTACCCTATAGGAGAAAAGGAATTGCTAGGGATTAAGGCAGCATTTGAAAATTGGAGACACCTACTAGAAGGGAATGAGAAACCAATTATTGTCTATACAGACCACAAAAATCTTGAGTTCCTTCAACATAGTAAAACTCTTTCAGCACGACAAGTAAGATGGACCCTCTTTTTTGATAGATTCAACTTCCACATAATCTACAGGCCAGGATCAAGGAACAAAAAAGCCGATTCACTATCCAGAATACCCAATTCAAATCATCCACCACCAATTTCCACTCCTCTTCTTCCTTCATCCAGGTTCATCGGATTAACCACTACTATACTTGATAAAATTAAACAACTTACTCCTGAAGAATTACACCTACCTCAAGACCTTGACCTATATCAGGAAAATGGTTTCTATATGAAGAATAACAAATTATACATACCCCCCAATCTACGGACAGAAGTTATGAATCTAGTTCACGATTCTCCTTTAGCTGGGCACCCTGGGATCAAGAAAACATCAGAACTATCTAAACGACATTTCTGGTGGCCCAATCAACTTGACTTCATCACTGCTTATGTTTCATCCTGTTCTATTTGTCAAAAGAGCAAGCCTACTCACCGTCATCCTTTTGGTCTACTTATGAATTTACCCATTCCCGACAGACCTTGGAAATCAATATCCATGGACTTTATCGTCGATCTTCCTCCCTCAAAAAAGCAAACCACCATATTAGTCGTTGTTGACCGTCTGACTAAAATGTCCCATTTCATCCCCCTACAAAAACTACCAACATCCAAAGAACTATCCTCAGTTTTCATTTCCCACATCCTTCGTTTACATGGCTTACCTGAAGAGATAATAACAGATAGAGGAACACAATTCACCTCACATTTCTGGAAAGAATTATGCTCCTCTCTCCAAATTTCCACCAAATTATCAACATCATACCATCCACAAACGAATGGACAAACAGAAAGGGTTAACCAATGCCTTGAGCAATACCTTCGGTGTTACTGTACCTACCTACAGGATGATTGGTCTACTTGGTTACCATTAGCCGAATATTCATATAATAATTCTTATCATTCAAGTACAAAAATGTCTCCCTTCTTCTCTAATTATGGATACCATCCTACATCGATACCTTCTAACCCCTCCATTACTTGTAACCCATCTGTGTCAATTCAAATATCTGAGATGACTTCATTATTCCAAACCCTAAAAAACAACCTCTCAAAATCCATCGAGAGTCATAAAAAATTTTACGACTCAAAAAGATTACCAAATCCTCCTTACTCTCCTGGTGACATGGTCCTCCTATCGACAAAAAATTTAAGGACTAATCGACCATCTAAGAAATTGGATAACCTTTTCATCGGTCCATTTCCTATTGAACGAATTGTTAACAATGTTGCAGTCAAACTTATTTTACCTTCTACCATGAAACTCCATCCAGTGTTTCATGTTTCACTTCTAAAACCTCATATTCCTGATACCTTCTCAAGACAGACACTCACTCCACCTGATCCCATTATCGTGGACGGAATCGAGGAATATGAAGTTGAAAAGATTTTAGACTCCCGGATTTTCAGAAGGAAACTGCAGTATCTCATAAGATGGAAAGGATATGCTTCCGATGAAGACTCATGGTTGAATTCCTCAGAAGTTCATGCTGCTAAACTTATCAACTCTTTCCATAAACAACACCCTGACAAACCACGTGGCTAGCACCCGGAGTGTGCTCCTTTTGGAGGGGGTACTGTCAGATTATTAGAATCATGACTATAGGCTCCTCCCCTTTTCTGTGACGTGGTGTTCCATCGCCTTATAGGGGAAACCGCGCCACAGTTCAAACGCTGAGTTATACTTTCTCTTCAGAGACATCGTGTACACACAGCTCCGTATATCCAGCTTTCTCTTTAAGGAAAAACCAACTTCTCTTCAGACCTGATCCTCGTTAACGAACCCGGCTTGTATTATCTACTATCCTCCTTTCTACAACCCCTGATCCTAGACTGGCTTTGCTACTATTCGTATTGTTATAACCCTTTGAACACGGACCGGCTAACTACTTACCTGATTGTTCCAACACCTGACCTCGGCTTGTTAAACGGACATTCTGCACCCAGCACTGAGAACCTTACCTTCTACTAATTGCAAGTATATAACAATCATTTGTTATATTGAAATACAAACCCTCCGTTGTATGTCCTCTCTTCCTCCTGTAACCGTCTGTAAGACTTCCGAATCCTCAGTGTTCCACTGCAACACTTTGTATCACTTACGATTCTTAAACCTTTCATTTACATTTCATAAAGGAAGACTTAGACACTGCTGCCCTCTACTGTTTACAGTTGCTCATTACAACCTGCAATTGAGTTCTACTGAAATCCTCATAAAGGAAGACTTAGATACTACTGCCCTCTATTGTTGAGAATTGCTCATTACAACCTGCAATTGAGTTCCACTGAAATCCTCATAAATTTTATACCTGATCTGACACCATGTTATTTTGGTGAGTGACCGCAAAGAATGAGGAGAGCGTCAAATAAGGGACGTGGCCCTGGTCTTGGTGCTGCTGGTGTTGGAGGAGCTCCTGTTGCAAGTAGGGGATGTGGTCGATCTGTGCCAGCTACACGCACAAGTGAAACACCTTCCTCAGGTGCTAGTACGCGACAGAACCTTCAGCGTTATTTGGTAGGCCCGAATGCCGCTCTTAGAATGGTGAGGCCAGAACAAGTACAGGCGATAGTAGATTGGGTGGCTGACAGTGCCTCCAGTTCCTTCACATTGTCTCCCACCCGGTCCCCTGCTGAAAGCTCAGAGTTGACACCTGCAGCCCATGGCCATGTGTCAGGATGAGGACATGCGAGGACCACCGCAGCACATCTCTGATGATGACAAAACACAGGTTCCAACTGCTGTGGCTTTCGGCAGTGTGCAGACCGGCAAGGAGGGCAGGGTTGAGGAGTGGGTGGAAGATGATGTGGAGGATGATGATGTCCTAGACCCCACATGGAATCAAGGTCATGTGAGTGACGTGTCCAGTTTGGAGGAAGAGGCGGTGGTCGCAAAGAGGCACCAGCTCAGCATAAGAGGGAGCAGGGTGCAAAACCTAGCGGTCGTCCCCTAGACCGCACGCCTGCTACTGGCTACCGCACCCAGGGGCCAAGCACACCAAAGCCAGCTCCAAGGAGTTCTTTAGACAATGTGCTGACGACAAGACACGAGTGGTTTGCAAGCTGTGTAATCAGAACCTGAAGCGAGGTATAAACGTGCTAAACCTGAGCACAACCTGCATGACCAGGCATCTACATGCAAAGCACGAGCTGCAGTGGAGTAAGCATCTCAAAACCCAAGAAAGGTCTCAGGCTCTTCCTGCTTCCTCTTCTGCTGCTGTCTTGGCCTTTTCCTCCAGCTCTGGAGTCACAGTGGCACCTACCACCGAGCAAATAGAGGAAGTGGCAGCAAAGCCACAACGTCCGCCACCGTCCCCAATCATCTCCACACTGTCCCATGGAAGCGTTCAGCTGTCCATCTCCCAAACACTGGAGAGAAAGAGGAAGTATGGCCCTACCCACCCGCAAACACTGGCCCTGAATGCCAGCATTTCCAAATTCCTGGCCTTTGAAATGCTGTCATTCCGTCTGTTGGAGACGGACAGTTTTAAAAACCTGATGGCAGTGGCTGTCCCACAGGACGTGGTTCCCAGCCCCCACTACTTTTCCCGGCGAGCGATCCCTTCCCTGCACAAGCAATTGGCGGACAAAATCAGGTGTGCACTGTGCAACGCCATCTGTGGCAAGGTCCACATAACCACAGATACGTGGACCAGTAAGCACGGGCAGGGACGCTATATCTCCCTAATTGCACACTGGGCAAATGTAGTGTCGGCTGGGCCTGAGGCAGATAGCAGTTTGGCGCATGTCCTTCCGCCACCGAGGTTTGCAGGGCATTTCTCTTTGCCTCCTGTTGCCTCCTCCTCCTACTCAGCTTCTTCCTTCTCCTCTACCACCTCCTCATCCGGTCAGCGTACCACCAACTTCAGCACAGCCAGGGGGAAACAACAGCAGGATATTTTAAAACTCAAATGTTTGGGGAAAAACCCCACAGCGTGCAGGAGCTGTGGACGGGCATTGAACAACAGATCAATGGGTGGTTGTTGCCACTGAGCCTCAAGCCCGGCCTGGTGGTGTGCGATAATGGGCGAAATCTCGTAGCAGCTCTGGCCTAGCCGGTTTGACGCACATCCCTTGCCTGGCGCATGTGCTGAATTTGGTGGTGCAGAAATTCCTGGAAAACTACCCAGATAAATCAGAGCTGCTGTAGAAAGTGCGGGCCATCTGTGCGCACTTTAGGCGTTCTCACCCTGCTGCTGCTCGCCTGTCTGCTCTGCAGCGTAACTTAGGCCTTCCCGCTCACCGCCTCATATGCGACGTGCCCACAAGGTGGAACTCCACATGCTGCAATGCTTGCGCAACGACTGCCGAGTTGCCCACATTCTAACTTGTGTTGATTACTGGGTGGCCACCCTGCTGGATCCCCGTTACAAGGACAAATGGCCGTCCTTAGCATTTCAGCAACATGGTGGAGCAGTACATGTGCACAGGCCTACACGTACTGACTGATGGGTCTGCCTCATTCAACTTCTGGATCTCAAAATAGGGCACATGGCCTGAGCTTGCCCTTTATGCCTTGGAGGTGCTGGCCTGCCCTGCAGCCAGTGTATTGTCTGAACGTGTTTAGCACGGCAGGGGGCGTTATCACAGACAAGCGCACGTTTATTAAGATGAACCAGGCATGGATCCCACCAGACTTGTCTGTACCTAGTGCAGAAAATACATTTATACCGGCCTCACCCAGTCATTGTTATACTCAAGTCCACTTATTCTTTGTTTTCTGTTGTTAAATTTCCCAATATTTTGGGGGCTACCCCAATTTAAAAAACAAAAACAAATAAAACAGTATTAGCTACCTCCCTCCTCCTCTTCTAGCGCTGCTTCCACCTACACCACCATGGTCACCACCTCCTCAACCTATGGGTCACTTAGTATAAACTGAAAGAGAATACCCTGCACTCTAACCCTCTCTCAAATGAATAATTCTGTTGATCCTCCTGGCAGCCATGCTTTAGATTTAGATTTATGTTCTTCCAAAGCTAAAATCAAAGATTCCATCTAGTGCTATTTTATGGCTCAGCTGTATATGTAATTTGTATGTATTTTATGTTATTTTAAGTTATTTCCCTATCCACATTTGCTTGCAGGGCACTTGTCCTACTCTTACCCACATTTTACTTCATTTTGCAGCCCTCTAGCCCTTTCCAGGACTTTTTTAGAGGCATTTTAGTGGCCAAAAGTTCATGTCCCCATTGAATGGGGTTCTGGGTCAAGTTCGAGCACGGACCCAGACATTTTTTCGAAGTTCGGTTGAACCTGCCGAACCCGAACATCCAGGTGTCCGCTCAACTCTAATTATAATACAATAAATATTTATACATACACACACACACACACACACACACACACCCCTATCTATACACACGGACATCTCTCTCTCTCTCTCTCTCTCTCTCTCTCTCTATATAGATATATATATATATATATATTTATATAACTCGTTGCATTTATACTTAAATGAACTTTTTAATATTATATTCTACTATTTTCACATGTAATAAAATGTTATTGAAAAATTGCATTTCTTGTTTTTATTCCTTTCCTGTGCACCCACATTACTGCACCCAAAGTACTTAACACAGCACTATACAGTACCCACAGCACTTGCCATGCACCTATATTGCACCCATAGCATTTGGCTTGTGCTCATATTGCACCCACACAATTTGGCATGCCACAGTGTAAATTTGCCCCACAGAGCATATCGCAGTGTCCCAACAGAACTGCCCCTGCAGGACAAGCCACAGTGTCACTTTCCCCCATAGTACATGTTATTTTTCCCCACAGAACATGTCATGGGATCACTTTGCCAATTAAAATAAGCCACCGTCAGGTACCAATTAACATGCCACAGCCACTTTGCTATAAACATTTGCAACAGCCAGTTTGACCATTAAATATGCCACAGTTTTACCATTAAAATATTTACCATCCACGTGTCCATTAAAAAAATGCCACTGTTAGCTTGCCCAATAATATGCTACAACCAGTTTGTCCATTAATATGCCACCGCCAGATTGCTCATCAGTATGCCACGGTTAGTTTGTCCATTAAAAAATGCCACAGTCAGTTTGCCCAATATGCCACTGTAAGTTTGCCCATAAATATGCCACAGGCAATTTGCCCATTAATATGCCAGTGTTTGCCCATAAATAAGCCACTGTCAGTTTGTCCATTAATATGCCACAGTCAGTTTGCCCATTAATATGCCAGTATTAGTTTGCCCATAAATATTCCACAGTCAATGTGCCCATTAATATGCCACAGGCAGTTTGCCCATTAATAGGCCACTGTAAGTTAGCCAATTAATATGCCACAGCCAATTTGCTTATTAATAGGCCACTGTTAGTTTGCCCATTAATTTCCTCTCCCTTCCCCCCAGTACTCACCTGGCTGCTGCGTGTCCCCTGCAGTTCTCCTCCACGCAGTCTTCCTGTGCAGAAGGAGGGAAATACAGCCGCCGGTTATTACTTGCGGCCATATCTGGTAGCAATGACAGAGAGGACATCTATAATGCAAAAAAGAGGTCAGCAGCGCTATGCGCTGAAAAGACTATGACTGAATACTGGGTGTCACCCCTGCTGGGGGTGTCACGCGTTGTTGTCCGCACTCCCCTCGTGGCGCCACTGCTTTCTTTGATATTGCAAAATACAGTGAGTATTGCTATCTATGCATAAAGCTTTTTCCATTCATAAAGTGGAGAAATACAGGCCTAGACATGTATACGGTACTTGGTGCAATAGGATTATGAACAATAAATTATTACAATAAACTCACATTCTAAATGGAGCAGAAAGTGTAACAAAAGACATGAGCTAGGTAAGGTTTTAAAATATATTTAAAAGTAGGTTCCTGCTTCTTATTACACTTTTTGCTGCATATAAATGAAGTTTATAATAATTTTTTGATACCTTCTTCACACTCACATTGTGTCTATCCTGTATTTCTGCATTTTTGGTATTCTACGTCGAACAACCTTGTTTCCTTTCTAGGGGAAATAGTCAGATGCAGGTGTGCAGAACATTTTTAATGTATATTGCATTTGTCTTATAACAGAATCCAACTGTGAAAAAGGAAATTGGTTATGGCGAAGCTTTGCGCCAAAGCATCACTGGAGACGGGTCCAAGTAAATATTTGGAAATGATTGACATGTTTGACAGACCACCCAATGCTTATGCAGAGGGAACATTCACTGGCGCTGGCACGTATGCCCATCCAGGTTCCAATACAACAGGGAAAAGAATTCCTAAGATCGGAGCTTACGCAGAAGCTGGTGTCGGGAGGGCAAGAGCTGAATTTAGTGTGTTTGACGCTGAAGCCAGAGGACCCAATGCATCAGCTGGAGTAAAAGCCAGTTCGATTGGCGTAGGAGCAATGGCCAGAGCAGAAATAGCAAGTGCTTCTGCCACAGCCGGCCCTATTGGTGTTAAGGCTGGCCTTGGTTTAGATACTGGGTTTTCAGCTGGGGTGGACGGTGTTGAGGCAAAATTTTTAGGGTGTGGAGTTCAAATTGGGCCCAAAACAAGTGTTTCTTTACTTGACTCTGAAGTTTCATGTGTTATCCAATAATTACATTGAAATAATGTCTGCGCATAAAAATATAAATAAACAACAACTTAACCTCCAGTAGTTTTTTATTTTTTATTTAAGAATAACTTCTGTGGTACCCCTATAACCTCTCTAGTGTCTTAAAGTACTACCTAAGCAGAACTTATACTGTGAAGGTGGAGAATAAAATATGATTAAAAAGGATCTATACATTGTGTTGGCAGAATAGCAGAATTAGGATAAAAATGTATTTTAGATGTGACTGTGGAGTCTCCTGTTCATGACATCAGCTTGTGGCTTGACATGCAAATTTGACAAATCTCATTAAAAAGCAGTTGATTTGTAAATCAAGCCACAGGTGATGACATTTGGTTGCAGTTTTGCTAACACAAGACATAGATCATAATTTCATTATCTACATGTATAGTAAAAAAACTTGTTTAGGTGATACAATCCCTTTAAAGGCATTTATATCTTGATAATATTCTTTATTTAAAGAAATAAAGTGTAACACCAAACAGTTAATGTAACAATAAATACCCCGATTTGACAAACACTGCCACTTCTAGCACTCCTCAATGTGTTATATGTCAAGGGTTGTTTTAAAAGAATCGAGAGTGCAGGATGTCACACAGGGAACATAAAAGAAAGAAAAATAAAATTCAAATAACAATGTGAGTGATATTTAGGTAGAAGACACTTACAAACATCTGAAGTAATGAGCCTCAAGAACGATGAAGTTCCATGAATGCCACAGTCAGTTTTTTACTCTGAGATGGTGAGATAAAAACAAACATAGAGCAGTATAATCACTTATAAACTGGCCTGCACGTGAATTAACACTTACAGACTCCACAGATGAAATCAGTGTGTAACAATAGTAGACAGTACACAACGAAGTTCAGGCAGATGACAGAGTCCCAATGTGGCATATAAACAGACGCCCACACAACGTGTTTCTCCCTGGTATTCTAAGTCTCAGCTTCCTCAGGAGTTACATCTGCAACCAGGGCCGGACTGGGAATGAAAACCAGCCCTGGTAAAATTTCTGCATACCAGCCCCATATCATTGGGTCATTATACCATCCCCATAGCATTGCTTCTTTATACCCACCCCATAGCATTTCTTCATTAAACCAGCCCTAACAGCATAACATAATTATTTTGTTGTTCATTAAAAGGGAAACCATGCATTTACAGCACATTTGAATATTATATTATTTATAGATAAGACAGTCAGTCCGTCACACACACACACACAGACAGTTACACACACATGCACAGTCAGTCACACACACCGTCAGTCACACACACACAGTCAGTCACACACTTTTTTATACTATATATCATTGGGATTTATTATCTTCTAAATATTACATTGTGTCAAAGTGTAATTTATCAAATTGGTTAACAGATTATATAATTTATCAGAATTATTTACAAAGTATATGATATCAGATATAAACCACAACACAGTCAGTTACACACACACATACAGCCAGTCATACACACACACACATACAGACAGTCTCACACACATACAATCAGTATGTTACATCCCAGCAGCGAGGGCACCATACGGGGCTAAAAATACCCAGACGCCAGGTCTAATTTCCTGGTCGTCATGGCGATCTGGGATTTGTCAAGCCCTGGCCTACCCTGATAATTATGATATTACAGTTAATAATGCCCTCATTCCAATCCCCTTCCCTCCACCGTTTCAAATAAATCTATTACAGAATAGGATTCCCTCACCACTGTAGCCCCCTCTTTTTACAGTTCCTCCCCACACATAAATCTAAATATTAAAATATATAATTTACTCCCAAGAGCCCAAGTCCTCTCAGCTCCACTTTCAACCCCCACATAAATATAATATTAAATTATATCATTGTATCTGTCCCCCACCTGAGGTACAATGATATATTTTAATATGGGCCACATGCATATAAATGTCATATAAATATAAACATTGCCTCATCCCAAGCCCTCATGACCCTCAGCCAATTATAGGATCAGCATCAAAGTTGTTAGTCACAAAATCGATAATTGTCTACATTGTTGTATTAGGGATTACAATTTTTTTGGACCATTTTTTTCAAAAGAAATCATTTAACAACATGTCTTAATTTTATTTTTGAAATAAAAATGTCAAATTAAATCAAATCCCATGATCATATCTCAAATAATATACTAATAACTGCGGAAGTAATGTTGCCGGATACGACTTAATATGCTCATATCCGGCAGCAAGGCATAGAGGGAGGGCATAGAGGAAAGAAAATCTTTGTCCTTTGGCCGATCGCAGTGTACAGGACCGCGGGAGGGGAAAAAAACCTTTGATCCCTTGTGGCCAATCGCGGGACGTCGCGGCAGGGCACACAGGGATAAAAATAAAAAAAATTACTGTCACAGCTCAAAGCGGCCCCAGGGCAGACGGCCTACTGGGAAATTTCCCGGTATTCCGGTAGGCCAGTCCGGCCCTGGCCTGCAATCAGAAAAGCGTGTCCCCTACAAACCAAATAGTTTGGACTTCTGCCTCGCCCACTCCAAGTCTCCTTTTGTTACTGCCGCCACAACCCTTGCCATCAACAGCACCTGCATTGCACACCAATGGCATGCTCCAGCACCCACAATGCACATCCTGGACATGCACCGGTCACTACATTGCACATACAGGACATACCTCCATCACCATTTTGCACATCTAGGACATACATCATCACCACATTGCACATCCAGGACTTGCCCCAGGACTCACATTGCACACCCGGGACTTGCCCCAGGACCCACATTGGACACCCAGGACTTGCCCCAGGACCCACATTGCACACCTTGACTTGCCTCAGGACCCACATTGCACACCTAGGACTAATCACAGAACCACAGGAAATGCCTCATCACCACATTACAGATCCAGGACTTGCCCCAGCTCCCTGTTGTCTAGTGGCAAGCAGCAAAGTGTGTGTGTGGTGCCCAGGGGCAAAGAAAATCTCTCACACTTCCCGCGTGCCCTGAGCAACGGCAGGTCACGTGACCCCTGAACCCCCTCTGTCAGATGCTCTGGAAGTGCAAGAGGCAGCATTGTAGGTTGTGCCTGGAAAGCGCACAGCTACCATGCTGCCTGCTCAATGCGCAGAGGGCTGGTGAGGGGAGGTCTTAGCCAGTGTCTTTTTTCTTTTTTCCAAAGGGGCCGCCAGGCCCGTGACAGGCATGTCGCATTTCACCCCCTGATTGCAGCCCTGTTTATGGGTGGCACTCATTTATGAACAGACTCAATTTTTTTTCTTTTTTTTTCTACTTTTTTTCTTCTTTTTTTTTTATGGCCATCAGACTCCTTTTCAGTGTTCCTTTTGTTTAAACAGACCACGTTTGTCTAAATGAACCACGTGCACTGACTTCTTTCCTTCTTCCCTTTTTTTCCGTCATTCTTTGGCCATCTTTAGTTATTTATCAATACGTAAATGTCTATAATTATTTATCAATTCTTTCTCCCATCTAGTAGCTCTCATTTCTCCCCCCCTCCCCCTCCCTCCCCCCTCTCCCCCACCTGTACGCTCAAATGCCTATTTGGCGTTGAGTAGTACCAATTTGCCCCCCCCCCTTCCCTGTAACGAGACACACAATATATAAGCGGGTTCCCTGTTCCCCTGTTGCTACTTGTATAATTGTGTTTACAAATTAGGGTCTGGAACCTACTGCCAAAAAAAAAAAAAACCCTTCTACACAAACATCAAAACATAAAAACAAAATGACGCATACGACGCCCCCCCCCCCCCCGGGCCCGGAGAATCCCAATAGGCCTTGCTAGGCATCCCCTTTCCCTTCTTTCCCTTCCTTCCCCTTCAGTTCCCTTCTCTTTCCTCTTTCCCTTTAATCAAAGTTTAGTTCAGTAATAACAACCACTCTTCCCACTTGGAGTTCTTCTTTGTTTCAATGCCGTATTGCCACTCAATTCCAGCTTCCATTTTTATTTGATATAATAATTGTTTTTTTATCGGGATCCAAGTCGGAGCCGCTCCTGATTGCCAGTTCCTTGCTATTTCCAACTTGGATGCCAACAAGATGTGTATAATTAATTTCTCTATTTCTTTTGGCCATGAGTTGTCTTTTATATGGAGAAGGTGACTCTGTGGGTCCATGCTCAGCTTCACCCCGCATATTTTGTATATTTTAGAATTTATCATTTCCCAAAATAGTTGGATAGGTGGGCAACTCCAGCATATGTGGAGAAAATCTCCCCTATGTACTCCGCATCTCCAGCAAATGTCTGATTTTGGTTGGTAAATTTTATTTAATCGAGTCGGGGTCAAGTACCATCTGTTCATAATCTTATAATGTGTTTCTCTCAAATTTAAGCTTCTAGCAGATTTATACGGTTTTTGTCAGTGATTCATACCAGTCCTTTTCTGTTATATTCGCATTTAGATCTATTTTCCATTTTTCTAAGGACCTGGGAACTAATTTAGGACTACTGTTCCTTATAAGTGTAACACATCTGGTAAGAAGCTTCTTATTACCTTTCTCTGTAATCAATTTAATTAAATCTTTGACTATTTCCGTTGTCTCTATTTTTACAAATTTCTTTTGAAAATGGTACACCCTAAGGTAAGTAAATTGATTTGTTAGTAATCCCATATTGCTGGTGCAGATCATTAAAGGATTTGAAGTTGGACTCCATGTACAGATCACCAATTCCATATAAACCTCTTTGTTTCCATTCTTCTAAATTCAAGTCTCTTATGTTATCACTTAATGTTTCCAATGTAAGATCTGTCAGTAAACAATTTTCAATCCCTAGTTTTTTCTTCATTTTATTCCATTGTATCACTATTTCATCCATTATTAGTGATTTATTTTTTATGTCCTTTAATTTTTGTTTGTTTCTTCCCACCCACCAGAAGGGACCCGTTAGATCATCTGTATTCAGGAGTTCTTTCTCAATGTTATACCATGCTTCATCTTTTGCACTAGGTTTTTGAGTGTTAATTGCGTGCAACATTTTACAAGCTGTATGATATTCCTGTATGTCGGGGGCTCCCAGTTCTCCTTGATTTGGGTTTTTCTTTAAACACTTATGGGATATTCTTGCCTTTTTCCCTTGCCAGATAAAATTGTTTATAGATTTTTGGACTAACTCTAGCCATGCTGTTGGTATTTTGAGTATGATCATCTTAAATAAATATGTCCATTTGGGTAACACGTATGCTTTCACTATGTTTATCCTTCCCCACCAAGACAGCCCCATGGGTTTCCATCTTTTTAATTGTTTATTAGTCTGTGTTAGTAAAGGCCAAAAATTTCGACTATTTCTTTAGGATCTGTGCCTAACTTGATACCCAAATATGTTATTGAGGATTTCGCCCAGGTAAAACCGAATTTTTCAGATAAAAGGTTCTTGGTCTCATATGGGATATTACTTGCCAAAGCAACCGTCTTGTCCAGATTTAGTTTATACCCTCAATATTCTGAGTATTGATTTATTTCAGACATTAAGGCTTGCATCAAAGTGTTAGGGTTTTGAAGAGTCAGCAGTATGTCGTCTGCATACAAGTTGATTTTATAATTATTCTTTGTTGTTTTTAGTCCTGTTATTTCTTGGTTTTGCCTAATAGCTATTGCTAATATTTCCACTGTGATTTAGATATAATAGCGGGGATAAAGGGCATTCCTGACGACCTCCGTTTTCTATTGCGAACCACTCGGATCTAAAACCTTGTCACATCACCCTAGCCGTGGGCTCTTTGTATAGGAGCATGATTTCTTTCAGGAATCTTCCTTTAATCCCGCAGGCCAGGAGAGTTTTTTCCATGAAGGCCCAGCTGACCCTGTCAAATGCTTTTTCCGCATCTAAAGACAGGGTCAGCATGGGCACTCCTGTTCTACGTACCAGATCTAATGAGTCTACTACTCGCCTGACGCTGTCCATGGCGAATCTGCCAGGTACAAAGCCCACTTGATCCTTGTGGATTAGTGTTGGAATTATTTGTTTCATTCTGTCAGCAAGGATTGATGAGTACAATTTAATGTCCACATTCAGAAGTGCTATTGGCCAGTAGTTTGACGTTTTTTCCAAGTCTTTCCCCTGTTTGGGTATCGGGATAACATATGCCTGGGTTAGTTCACTAGGTATATAGTTTCCTTCAAAAAAGTTGTTGAATGTCAAAGTCAAACCTGACTTTATTTTATGTTTTAAAGCTTTATAGAACCCATTATTAAACCTGTCCTGGGGCTTTATTTTTTTTGAGTTTCCATATTACAGTCAGAACTTCTTTCTCTGTTATTGGTTGGTTCAAAGTTTCTAATTGTGATTCTGTAATCTTGGGAATGTCTAACTGTTCTAGGTAATCTTGGATTTCTTTAGGTTTATTTAATGTAGGAATGTTATATAAACCCTCATAACATTTTTGAAAGGCAGTACCTATCTTATCAGCTAGTAATAAGGTCTCATTCCCTTCTTTCATTTTGGAAATTGTCCTAGATGCTGTTATCTGTTATAATTTTTCTGTCATGCCCTTATGGGCTCTATTTCCCTGGTAATACCATTTCCTTTTCATCGTTACCAGTATGGTATTTGCTCTCTGTATTAATATGTTGTTTATAATTAATTCCTGTTTTATTTTTTGGGAAGTCTCCTGCTTAGGTAGTTCTTTATTGAGTGTTGTAAGAGTATCTAACTCCATATATGCTTCGGCTAAAGTTGTTTGCCTCTTTTTTTTCCCCAATGGCCGCTATTTTTATAAGATGTCCCCTAATCACACTCTTATACGCACACCAGACAGTGGATGGTTTAACCTCTCAATTATTATTTTCTTTAAAATATAACTCTGTCATATTCTCTATAATTTCTATATTGGCTTTGTTATTTAGAAGGTTGCTGTTTAAACTCCATTCTGACTTTTGCGGTCTTTAAGTCCATTATGAGAGTATTGTGATCTGACCAAGTATTAATGCTTATTTGGATTTTTTTTATGAGTCTGGCTATTTGAGGTTTTCCCATGATTAAGTCGATTCTAGAGTAGGATAAATGGGATGCCGAAAAGCATGAAAAGCATGAAAAGTCCCTCATTTCGGGGGTTCCATACCCTCCAGAGATCCAAGAATTGATTTTTTTTCATTACATGTCTGAAGCGTTTGGAAATATTCATGGTATGTCTGTTAGGTGGTTTGTCCCATACATTCTTTGTGTCTATAATGGGTTCTGGGGGGCAATTAAAATCTCCCAGCAATAACACATGTCCTTGACCTACTCTTTCTATTTTATTTAGGATTTGCTTAAAAAATTCTATTGAGGGCTGATTGGGAGCGTAAATGTTTACTAAACTGAAGCGTGTATTGTCAATATCTGCTATTACCAGCAGGTATCTGGCCTCTTGTCTCTATCTGTATAGACAATGTTCACCGACAGATCCTTGGAAAAAAGTAAGGCCACCCCCCTCTTCTTTTTATCCTGGAGTGAAGACTCCAAGATTATTGGAAATTTCTTGTTCTTCATTTTTATAACCTCATCTTTCTTCCAGTGTGTTTCCTGGATGGCGCATATTTGTATATGTTCTTTGTTTAAATAGTCAAATATTATCTGTCTTTTTTTGTGGCGAGTTTATACCCTGTGCATTGATTGAAGCTATTCTAATAGCTTTGGTGATGTGGTCTATTTACCTGGCCTTCCCTTGAGACCCCAGGGCCCACCGTGAGGAGGCATCGTATGCATCACAGACACAGACAAAGACTTAACATACACAACAAACATACAACAAATCCTTCCCCAGTCTGACACGACACACCGGTGTCGTACCATAGACGCACTGATTGGAACACCTGCAGACCCTCCTCGTCGTAAAAAGATTAGTCTCATCTCCGCGGAGAGACTACTGGGCCTCCCACCGGACTAGTTTAGCTATCTTATCTCTATCATCCCCCACCCCCCCTAAAAAAAAAAAATAAAAAAAAATAAAGGAAGAAGAGAGGAGAGAGAGAGAGAGAGAGAAAGAACAGGAGAAATAAAAAAAGAGAAAAAAAACAAAAACATCCCTTAATCTGTACTAGTAATTTCTTTTTTATCTATCTCTTCTCTTACACTTAATTCTATGTCCCCCCTCCTAGTGTCGATCATCTTATTTCTCTCTTAACTAACTATTCTAATTACGTGTTTTTAGGGGTTTCCTTATTCCTAGTGAATTCCTTTATTTTATTTTATTGTCCAACTCTTATAACTAACCTCTCATGATTATTAATTATATATCTCTTTCCCTTTTTTGTAATGTTCAGGACTCTCTTTCAAAAAGTGTTAAGAGCAGGAATCTCCAAACTTTTCAGTACGAGGGCCACATTGTATATTTTGCATATTCTCAAGCCAAAGAAGAAACATTATTATAATTCAACTTTTTACATATGTAATAAAAAAGTTAATGAAATCCATTTCTTGTTTTTTTTTTTTTTTTTTTTTTTTTTTTTTTTTTTTTATATAAATGCAATGTTTTATTACATAAAAAAACATCAACAGCAAAATACAAAATGTGATATGTTCAAATAACTCTTATCTTGAGGACATTTTCCAGATCATATAAGAGAAATTATGTGTATTATAGTTTTTGGTGAACAAATATTTTTGTTATATTAAATCTTTTTTTTTTTTTTTTTTTTTTTTTTTTTTTTTTTTTATTTTTTTATTTTATTTTACACAATATGACAGTACATATCGGCAGATTCTTTCACGGATAGAGATCAAAATCAGACATAAAATGACAGCCAAAAAAGATACACACATTTTCTCTCCTTATTAACTGCTAATCACAATGAGTTATCTATTTTGACTGTTTTAAGCTATCCATTCACATCCCCCGAATATGTAAATAAAACTAAACATACATGACATAACATGACAGTTCGCACTGGGTGGCCGGCTAACTCCGAAACTCCAAATTGTCTACTCCCGAAGATCTACTTTCCCCCAAAACTAATCCTTCCCAGGGAATCTATGCAACCATTTAGCCCAGATATCAGAGAAACTTTCAATTGCCCCAGTGGCGTATGCGTAACCTTTTTCCATGAGACACTGTAGTTGCAGTTGATTAACTACGTTCTCAATATGTATTGTTCCCTGTTGCCGCCAGTTTCTAGCCATAATAATTTTCATTGCTAGAAACGCCTGTATACACAAATATCTATCCCTATAAGGGAGAAATTCTAAATCTAAGTGTAACAATGCTCTCTGTATAGATAGTGGGACAATAATATTCAACACACTTGACAGTAGGCCGAAGAGATCTCTCCATGTCTGAGTTACCCCATTACATGACCACCAAACATGTTCGTAAGAACCTAGCTCCCTTTCACATCTCCAACATTGATCTGAACAGTTTGGAGAAAATCTATGCAACTTAGTCGGAACTAAGTACCAACGAAACATTATTTTGTAGTGGAGCTCGACCATGTTCAAGCAGTGTGTAATCTTGGATATGTTTATTAAACTCTGGACCCAAAGGTCTTGTTCGATCTTAGTGTTCAACTCTTTTTTCCAGCTATTCAACACCATAATTTTTGGGGGAGGTTCTAATAATTCAAGGAGGTCGTAGCTCTTCCTGAGAACTTTTATTCCCATCTTGTTATTAAACATTTCCATAATCCTACCTGATGCATTATCCGCTTTACAGTGGAAATTTTGGGTTTTTATATAGCGCCCTATCCTAAACACCTTATATGCCTCCTTATTTGATAGGTCGAAGTCTAGGGCCAATTGGTCAAAGGATTTGAATCTACCCCCTATAAGAAGATCAGCTACCCTTTTCTCCCTGAATTGTTTCCACTCTCTCAGACTTAAATTCACTATGTTGCTTTGGAGAATCTCGAGTGGAGAGTTCTCGACTATTTTATCTTTAAAACCAATCTTCCTTTTTAGATATAACCAGAATTCCAGACTGCTTTTTATAGCTGTTGGCCAACCGACTTTATTTAATGAGTCAAGTCTATCTTGATGTAACCATAAAACACATGCCAGATTGTTAATCCCTAATATAGTCTGCTCTATATAGAACCAATCCTGGCTTCTAGATTCCATATCCTGTAATTTCAGTGCGTGGATAAATATGTGAGCCTGTGCATATCTCTCCAAACAAGGAGCCCCCAATCCTCCCCTCTTCCGGTTGGCACATAATATGTGTCTGGCAATTCTCGGCTTCTTACCAGCCCATATAAAGTCCATCAGTCCAAGTTGGAAAGAGCTTGTCCAGCTAGTCGGTAGTCTGACAGGGATCATCCTGAGTAGGTACATCCATTTTGGAATTATATATGATCTCACTATATTCAGTCTTCCCAGCCAAGAAACAAATAAACCCTTCCATTCCAACATTTTCTGGACAAACTCTTTCTGAAGGACTGAATAGTTCGCCTCAATTACTGAATCAATATTTTTTGGGATCACAATTCCCAAATAGTTGAGACCACTCTCACTCCATTGGAAATCATACTTTGCTGCCAGCTCCTCCCTCTCTTTTTTTGTCATAGCAATAGCCATTACCTGAGTTTTATTTGTGTTCAATTTATAGTTAGAAAATCCAGAGAACAGCCCTATTTCTTTCAACAATGCAGTCAGCGATTCAGTAGGGTTGTACAGTGACACACAAACATCATCTGCATATAGGCTGAGCTTGCTCTCTAGATCTCCTATCCTTATTCCCATTATGTTGGGATTCTGGCGGATCCGGTTGGCTAAAGGCTCCAGAGCCAATACATACAACAGGGGTGCCAGAGGGCATCCCTGTCTAGTTCCGTTGCCTATTGTGAACCAGCCAGAGCAGATTCCCTGTCCGACTACTCTCGCCCTCGGGTACCTATATAGGGCCATGACAGAGCTGGTGAATCCGTCCCCACATCCATAGTTCTTAAGGACCTCTTCTAGATAGATCCAACCAACTCTGTCGAAAGCCTTCTCGGCATCTAGGGAGACAAATAGTGTGGGTATTTTTTGCAACGTTGAATACTCGACAAGATTGATTAACTTCCTTACGTTATCACTAGAATGTCTCCCCTTGACAAACCCGACTTGGTCCTTATTAATCAGGACAGGACATAGGTGTTTCAAGCGTTCGGCCAACATTGCGGAGTATATCTTTGTGTCGGTATTAATTAAAGAGATTGGCCGGAAGTTTGTTAATTTTGTTGGATCCTTACCCTGTTTTGGAATGGGCAATATAGCTGCTCTCAGCATATCTGTTGGAAATATCCCTGATGATTTGATCTCATTAAATGTGTCCAGTAGGTAGGGAGCCACGATGTCCAACATTTTTTTATAAAAAATGGCCGGCAGTCCATCCGGACCAGCTGCCTTGTGTGGTTTTTGCCTTTTAATGGTTTCCGTTATTTCCCGGCTAGAAAATGGGGCCTCTAATAATTGTGCTTGGTCCTTTGTGAGCACCCCTAGGCTAGAAGCTTTCAGATATTTTTTTATCTGGGTTCTATCTTGTTCCTGGTCTGGAATGTTATACAATCTAGCATAGAAATCCTGGAATGCTTTACCCACCTCTTCTGGGCTACGAAATATTTTATCACCCTCCTCAATTTTAAGTATCCGTTCTTTTAAGTTCCTTTTTTTTAGTTGGTTGGTCAGCATTTTTTCAGCTCTATTTCCCATATAGTATACTTTTTGTTTCAGCTTTACCAAATTTCTATTTGCTTTCTTAACCAGTACGTCTAAAATTTCTTTTTTGATTCTTTCCATCTCTTTCGCTAGTGATGTGTCCCCGGATGAAGTGCACCTATTTTTTATATCATACAGAGCAATATATAAGTCAGCTAGTTTTTTCCCCGATTTTTTCCTGAGGTATGCTTCCTTTTTAATAAAGAAGCCCCTCACCACACACTTATATGCTGACCAAACATTTCCCCAACTTATATCGCCTGTGTTATTTTCCACAAAGAAATGTTCTGATTCCTTTACCAGTTCCTCTAAAATGTCCTTTGAAACAAGGAATTCTTTTAGTTTCCAAGTAACTTCTCCTCTCCCATACTTCCTATTAATTTCTAGACACACTGGATCATGGTCAGACCAAGCAAACTCCCCTATATAGGAGCTCTTACATTCCCGGACTGATTCAATATTAACAAGAATCATGTCAATCCTAGAGAAAGATTGATGCCTATGTGAAAAATATGTATAATTTCGTTCCGTGGGTTGCAGAGTCCTCCATATATCATAAAGCTTATGTTTACCCAGCATCTCCTGAAAGGATCTTGCCACCTCCCTCTGCCTTTGATCTAGCCTATCCACTTTCCTGCTTGATCTGTCCATGATATTATCCGCAACACAGTTAAAATCACCCAGAAATATAAAAGTACCCTGGATATAATCCTGCACTTTTCCCAAGATCTTATTTATAAACCTCATCTGTTGTGTATTAGGAGCGTAAACATTGAGGATTGAAAAAAGCCTGTCATCTAATCTACACACAATAAAGGCAAACCTACCTATCCTATCGGATTGCTTGTATAAGATCTCAGTTTTTATGCTTTTAGAAACTAAAATTGCTACTCCTCTTTTCTTCTTAAGGGGGAACGATGAGTATTCTACTACTGTATATCTATTGTTGTTTAACCTTTGAATATCATTATCCAACAGATGTGTTTCCTGCAAGCAGCAAACATCAATATGATGACCAGCTAAGAAATCTAACATTGAGGAGCGTTTTTGCGGGACGTTCAATCCCTGCACGTTAAGTGTCAGGATTTTTATCGGGGCAGCCATTCAGGGATCCTCGAAGCAGCAATCAACAAGCAGGCCACCCAGTGCGAAACACAAATTAAACAATACATATATAAAACACATAACATATAAACACAAAGAAAAAGCCTTTTATAAAGGCCATACCTCCCCTTGTTTGCAGGCTCAGACCTAGGGTCCAAAAAGGACCTCAGTCGGGCCTCAAACATTGTTCCCAGCGTAACATGGGAGGATAAGTGACGTATAGGCCCTGGCGGGCATCAGTATTATTTTCTTGTGAGACAGATAGGGAGAGAGGGAGAGAGAAGGGCAAAAACAACATAGCGAAAAAAAGAAAAAGAAAGAAGAAGAAAAAAAAAAAAGAGACACACCGTTCCACTCCTGTATATCCTATACATATACATATATACATTGGGGGGACTGTCCCAATGCGGATATACCGCCTTTCTGGCACTAAGAGGGTGGTTTTCACTGCCAGCAAACCAATCCTGCCCAACCAGGATTATTGTTAAAATTCTTATCCAGCTTATGCAGATTAAAGTCCCCTGCAGCTATATATGGGAACAATCTGTATTATACATACTTGTATATAAAAACAAATACAATCCTCTCTTGTTGAACCTAAATCTATCTGTGATGTTATCCTGCCAATTATATTTCTTCTAATATTCAACAATACATAAATTTCATAGCTGTCAGTATACCGATTGATAATTACTTTATACCGTGGCAACTACATCTGCAGCAGGCCAGTCCCCCCATAAATGCAGCCAGAGATCCAATTAATGCAGGCATATCAAAACAACTATATTGGGCTCCCAAAAAGCTTCAACATTCTCAAGTGTACCTAAAGCATAAACAATACTAGTCACAACATCTCTCAATGTCTGCAGAGCGATATTTTCCAGCGAAGGAGAAGAAAAAAAAAAAAAAAAAAACGCAATATTTGACGTGCCTGTAGTGTTACATTCTTACGTATTTATCAATTACTTTCCTGCCGTCTCATTGGGAAACACTATTTTGTATTTGCATTTCCCAGGTGGGGATACCTCTAATGAGAAATACCCCAGAAGTGAAGCTAAGCTTCTCAAAAAGTGCTCCTATCGTGAATAACTATATTAAATGTCTAGATTTGAATATCAACACTCCCTATTTTGGATGTGATTTCCGTGAAGAAAAGCAGAGAGGAAAAAAAAAAAAAATATATATACATAAACATACCTAAATAAATATTATTTTAAAGGTGCTCCTGTCCTAGGTATCCCGTGATTAACCTCTACGTTTTATCAGCTGTGTTTCGATATCTATATTTGAATGACAACAATCTCCCGTGTGAAACGTGCCTTCAGTGTTATTGTCAAAAATACTTTTTCATTTAAATTATCCTTCTAGCATCTCATTGTGAGACGTAGGTGCGTAAGTGCATTGCAGATCCAGGCTATGTCCAGTGAGGGATATCCGTACACTTGGACTGAACAGGGTTAAGTGCTAAGAAGGAGAGAAAAAAAAAAAAAAAAAAAAAAAGGAAAAAACACACACATAAACACAAATATATATATACGTATGAGAAGCCCCCTTATTCGATCTCCCCCCCCCCCCCCCCCATCACATATATGGCAGACACTAGTCCCGGAACAAGTCAGCAGTGGCCACACTGGTCTTTCTTTCCCTTAGGACTCTGGATGAGTTTTCAACCACTCCCGTACTTTTTCAGGTGTGGTTAAAACAACAATTTGGTCTTCCCAACGCACAATAAGTTTTACTGGAAAGCCCCACATATACTTAATATTCCTTGTCCTGAGAATTGACGTACAGTCCCTATAAGCAAGTCTCTTTTGTCTAGTGCTTGCAGATAGATCCTGAAAAAAGACCAGTTTTTTAAACTCATCCTTCTCTGGCCGGAATTCTCTCGAAGCATCCAAGACTTTTTGTCGGATATAAAAGGAGGTGAATCTTATAATTATATCCCTGGGTAGAGACTCAGGCACATTCTTGGGTCTAGGGATTCTGTGCACCCTTTCAATGATCTCATCCCTGGCAACCTCTTGTAAGCCCATGTGTTTAAAGAGATCCATCATACAGTCTCTTAATTTAGCCTGATCAATCTGTTCCGAAATGCCTCGGATTCTTAAGTTCTTCCTCCGCATTCTGTCTTCTGTATCGGCCGCTTTAAGTTCAAGTGTGTCAATTCTGGCTCTTAAAGCTGTGCAGTCCTCTTTAACCTCTTTTAGCTCAAATTCCAGCGAGTCCATTTTTTGTTCATTATTTTTAACTCTTTCTCCAATTTTTATCATGTCTTCTCGCATGTCTACAAATAATTTCTCGAGCTCCACTTTGAAGTTGGTTAGCTGCTTTTCCATGCAGTGCTGTAGGTATTCTTGGGTTATCAAGTGTGAAGATTGTGAGACTGGGCTTAGAGATTGCCTACTCGTTTCATCTAGCTCCAGGGCTCCTGAGATCTGTAGTAAATCATGTGGTAGATCTCCTTTCAGAGTATTTTGAGGAGAGAAGATCGAGGCCATTTTTTTATCCTTCTTTAGCTCGATCTCCGGTTTCTTTCTTTCCCTCTTACTCTTTTCCTCCCTCTTTGAGGCCATTTTGATAGTTAACTCTAAAGGTCTCCTACTATTCCTCTTTCTCGAGATTTGGTTAAAGTTGTATATCCACTCTTGGTGAGTCACACACTCAACAACCGATTTTTGTCTCAGACCGTGCCAGCAGATTTAATTACACATCTAGTCTCTTATATTTGCAACCTAGTGAAAAAGTTCTGATCCGAGATCACAAAGCAACTTTAAGAGACAGCGTGCTGTAGAACTCAAAGCACCACAAGGGGTAACAACAGTCTTTAGTGGCAAAATAGGCAGCCCCAATAGGTTTTATTAGACAATGTCAGGTCTTGACTCTACTAAACTTGCAATTTTATTCGGCAGTATAACCAGAAGTGTGTTCGCGAGTGCAACTTGTAGGTGGTTCCTATAAATGCTTAGGACTAGCTAGGAAAAGTATGCCATGGAGAAAAAAAAAAAAAAAAAAAAAAAATTCCAGCAATGTTTAACGATATAAGACAGATATATACACATATATTCAGCAGTGTTCGTCAGCTCCTAATTGCCCCTCGATGTTATATAGGACAGGTTTAAATTGTCTCTTTGGGCTCCCAATGCTAATCAGCAGAGGGATATACAGAGCTTATATTGAAGTTCACCATCAATAAGTATCAGTTCAATCATAGATAGACCCTATAGGGGACGCACATAAGTGCCCAGTGTTGTCTGACCTGAGAGCCCCGTCAAGGAGTTCCAGAGCTATTCAGAGGTGCGAAGCAGGGGAAAAGCATTCAGCAGTACTTGACAAAGTGTATCCACGCGAGATACAAAAAAGAAAAAATAAGAATAAAACTCACAGTGTTCAAGAATATCCAGCAGACTCACTTTTGCCTTAAACAGGGGGGATCAGCATCAATGCAACATCAGGGTGCTCCTATTTTGGAAGGAATATATGCAGATGGCAAGTCAGGATACCTCTGTAGTGTTAGGTAGATTTTCTTTCGCTTTCCCCTTGCTTTCTCTTCCTCCTCCTCTCACACCGTCTGTGGCTTCAAGCCAGCTCTCATAAATTTCAGCAGGGACTCTATGCTCGGATGCCGGATTCTATGCGCAGAAGGCTGAGTACCAAACCTCCGATGCTCCGACACCTGGTCTCTGACTCGTAGGTGTGCAGTCCTCCTTAGCCAGCGTCTACCTTCTCCTCTCCGCTGCCCGCCAGGACCTCAGACGCTCCTCCCTATCAGCGTCTTACGTCATTCCCGCCGCCACAAAAGACGCACTGATTGGAACACCTGCAGACCCTCCTCGTCGTAAAAAGATTAGTCTCATCTCCGCGGAGAGACTACTGGGCCTCCCACCGGACTAGTTTAGCTATCTTATCTCTATCATCCCCCACCCCCCCTAAAAAAAAAAAAATAAAAAAAAATAAAGGAAGAAGAGAGGAGAGAGAGAGAGAGAGAGAAAGAACAGGAGAAATAAAAAAAGAGAAAAAAAACAAAAACATCCCTTAATCTGTACTAGTAATTTCTTTTTTATCTATCTCTTCTCTTACACTTAATTCTATGTCCCCCCTCCTAGTGTCGATCATCTTATTTCTCTCTTAACTAACTATTCTAATTACGTGTTTTTAGGGGTTTCCTTATTCCTAGTGAATTCCTTTATTTTATTTTATTGTCCAACTCTTATAACTAACCTCTCATGATTATTAATTATATATCTCTTTCCCTTTTTTGTAATGTTCAGGACTCTCTTTCAAAAAGTGTTAAGAGCAGGAATCTCCAAACTTTTCAGTACGAGGGCCACATTGTATATTTTGCATATTCTCAAGCCAAAGAAGAAACATTATTATAATTCAACTTTTTACATATGTAATAAAAAAGTTAATGAAATCCATTTCTTGTTTTTGATTCCTTTCTCTGCACCCACATTTCACCCTGGACTCAGCCCCAGCACCCAGATTAGCATAGTTGCCAACTGTCCTTTTTTTGCTGGGACAATCCCAGCATTTGGGAGTATGTCCCGGCGAATTCACTATGCCGGGACAGAACCGGCAAATTGGGAACAGTGTGCACTCCACTCGCCAAGTAGTGAATGAATAAAGTGCTTTAATGCTTTCATGATAAAGCGAAAAGGGAAGGCCACCTAATGCGTTTCGCGTGTCACCACGCTTAGTCATAGGTCATAGTTGTGGTGACACGCGAAACGCGTTAGATGGCCTTCCCTTTTCACTTTATCATCCGTGGATTGTACCTTACCCTGTTTGTTTGGATTTTTTGAAAGCATTAAAGCACTTTATTAATTCACTACTTGGCGAGTGGAGTGCACACTTTGTTCTACTTAATGCTTAATTGTTGTGCCTAATCAGCACTGTGGAGCACCCACCCACCTACTGCACTTTTGTTCCTGTGACTTGAGCCGGTGTTGCTTTTGTTTCTCAAATAGGGAACAAGTGTAACGCGTTTAAAAAATAAAAAAAAATGCTTCCCCGCGCGACGTCTGTGGCAGTCTGAATGATGGAATCATGTGACCTCCCGGATTTCAGTCACTGGAGGCATGCGGGGGATTAACTCACCCTGAAGATAGCTGGAAAGAAATTGTCCGTGCTTGGACCCAGTCACACTGTACATGTGATGTGAGAAAAGGTACACCGACTAGCATTAAAAAATGCCATGTAACAAGAAATAGAAAAGTTTTAAAGTTTAATAGACAAAATTAAATACATTTTTCACTCAAAAAACAATGGCAAAATTCCACTGGCAAATGAAGGCCAAAAAAATACTGGCATATGAAGGGCAAAATAAAACTGGCAAATGAAGGGCAAAATAATACTGGCAAATGAAGGGCAAACAAATACTAGCATATGAATGGAAAAATAACACTGGCAAATGAAGTGCCAAATAACACTGGGAAATTAATGGGAAAATAACATTGGCAATTGAATGGCAAAATAAAACACGGAGGAGACGGTCAGGTAAGTACTGGGGAAGGGTGGAGGAGGGTGGTGGTATATTAATTGGCAAATTGTCTGTGGCAAATTAATGGGCAGACTAATAGTGGCATATTAATGGGAAATTTTCTATGACATATTAATTTTGGCTATGGCATATTAATTGGCATTCTGGCTGTGGAATATTTATGGGCAGGCTAATAGGGGCATATGAATGGGCAGGCTAATAGGGGCATATTAATGGGGAAAATGGTTGTGGCATATTGATTGGCAATCTGCCTGTGGCATATTTCTTTGTTCCATTCTGAAAGAAATAAAAGAGTGAAAATACTATTCAGTAAGTGTGGATTCCACCCCAGACATCTCACACATTGATCAACTAACCTTTACTGTCAGGTACATTGCAGTATATCAATCTGTGGAGCGTTTCCTCAAGTTCATCCCCATTTTTTGTCATGGAGCAAAGGATCTAGCAGACACTGTTGTTGATTTCCTTAATGTGAACAAAATGCCACTATCAAATTGTCATAGTCAGTCGTACGATAATGCCTCAAATATGTCTAGGCGCTATACTGGATTGCAAGCTCGGATCCGTCAACTAAATTAATTGGCCATCTATGTCCCATGTGCTGGATACAGTCTGAATTTGGATGGTGTAATAGCGGCAAAGTATTGTCCACAGGTTGTCTCCTTCTTTAACTTTGTTCAGCATTTGTATTGTTTTTTCTCTGCTTCTACACATCGATGGAATGTTCTGACAACATCTTTAGCAGAACAGGTTGTGGTCAACCATCTTTCAGACACAAGATGGTCATCACATTTTGATGCTATCCATGCTCTGCATGAAGATTTTGAAAAAATTAAAGATGCACTTTGTTCTTTATCAGCTGACCCCAGAGGCGTCGTTGGGGGGGGGGGGGGGGGGCTACTGGGGCTGGAGCCGCGAGTCTCCTGACCATAGCCCTGAGTCTGTGAAGCTTCCCCTGCTCCTCCCTTTAGGCTGCATTTCCTGCTCTGTCACTATGATAACCCCGCCCACAACCCATGTGACCGGCAGGAACCCATGTCTCCTCCCTCACAGCACAGACCACGAGGGATGCTGTGCTGTGCTGCTGTGGAGAGGCTGCTCTCTGCTCTCTGCTCCAGGGGCTGCAGAAAAAGTCTCCTCTATGACCTGCCACTTACCTCCCACCCAGGCTGCACAAGGTAGGACCTCCATGTATTTTTATATAAATATCACCAACAGGTGAGTACTGGGGAAGGGGGTGGATGGAGGGTGACATTAATGGGAAGAATAACCCTGGCATATGATGGATAAATGAACCCTGGCAAATGATGGATAATTAACCCTGGCAAATGATATATGAATTAACCCTCGCAAATGATGGATAAATTAACCCTGGCAAATGATGTATGAATTAACCCTGGCAAACGATGTATGAATTAACCCTGGCAAACGATGTATGAATTAACCCTGGCAAATGATGTATGAATTAACCCTGGCAAATGATGGATAAATTAACCCTGGCAAATGATGGATGAATTAACCCTGGCAAATGATGGATGAATTAACCCTGGCAAATGATGTCTGAATTAACCCTGGCAAATGATGGATAAATTAAACCTGGCAAATGATGTCTGAATTAACCCTGGCAAATGATGTATAAATTAACCCTGGCAAATGATGTATAAATTAACCCTGGCAAATTATGTATGAATTAACCCTGCCAAATGATGGATAAATTAACCCTGGTAAATGATGTATGAATTAACCCTGGCAAATGATAGATAAATTAACCCTGGCAAATGATGGATAAATTAACCCTGGCAAATGATGTCTGAATTAACCCTGGCAAATGATGTCTGAATTAACCCTAGCAAATGATGTCTGAATTAACCCTGGAAAATGATGTCTGAATTAACCCTGGAAAATGATGTCTGAATTAACCCTGGCAAATGATGTATAAATTAACCCTGGCAAATGATGTATAAATTAACCCTGGCAAATTATAAATAAATAACCCTGGCATATGGTGGGGAAATTAACCTTGGCAAATGATGTATGAATTAACCCTGGCAAATGATGTATGAATTAACCCTGGCAAGTGATGTATGAATTAACCCTGGCAAATGATGAATACATAACCCTGGCAAATGGTGGGGAAATTAACCCTGGCAAATGGTGGGGAAATTAACCCTGGCAAATGGTGGATAAATTAACCCTGGCAAATGATGGATAAATTAACCCTGGCAAATGATGGATAAATTAACCCTGGCAAATGATGGATAAATGACCCTGGCATATGGTGGAGAAATTAACCCTGGCAAATGGTGGGGAAATTAACCCTGGCAAATGGTGGGGAAATTAACCCTGGCAAATGATGGATAAATTAACCCTGGCAAATGATGGATAAATTAGCCCTGGCAAATGATGGATAAATGAACCCTGGCAAATGATGGATAATTAACCCTGGCAAATGATGGATAAATTAACCCTGGCAAATGATGGATAAATTAACCCTGGCAAATGATGGATGAATTAACCCTGGCAAATGATGTATGATTAACCCTGGCAAATGATGTATGAATTAACCCTGGCAAATGATGTATAAATTAACCCTGGCAAATGATGTTTAAATTAACCCTGGCAAATGATGAATAAATAACCCTGCATATGATGGAGAAATTAACCCTTGCAAATGGTGGGGAAATTAACCCTGGCAAATGGTGGGGAAATTAACCTTGGCAAATGATGGATAAATTAACCCTGGCAAATGATGGATAAATAACCCTGGCATATTATGGAGAAATGAACCCTGGCAAATGATGGAGAAATTAAACCTGGAAACCCTGACAAATGATGGTTAATGATTATAAGTAGTGATGGTCTGTGCGGAACGGAAATGCCCCCTTCCCTGCAGTGAGATATAGCAGCAGGGAGGGGGGACATATTGATCAACATTTTTTTTTAAATACACCACTTGTATGAGTGTATGTGACAGACTGGATGGATGTATGAGTGTATGTGACAGACTGTATGTGTGTGTGTGTATGTATGAGAGTAAGTGACAGACTGGATGTATGTGATAGACTGTACGTATGTATGTGATAGACTATGTATGTGTGAGACTATGTATGAGTGTGTTTGTCTATGTGACAGATTGTATGTAAGTATGTATCTGTGTGACAGACTGTATGGGTGTGTGTGTCTATGTGACTGACTCTATGAATGTATGTGTCTATGTTACCGACTGTATGTATGAGTGTGTGTCTATGTGACAGACTGTATGTATGTATGAGTGTGTGTCTGTGACAGACTGTATGAGTGTGTGTCTGTGACAGACTGTATGTATGTATGAGTGTGTGTCTGTGACAGACTGTATGTATGAGTGTGTATCTGACACTGTATGTATGAGTGAATGTGACAGACTGTTTTTATGTATGAGTGTGTGTGTCTATGTGACTGACTGCATGTATGAGTGTGTATGTGTGTCTGTATATGACTGCATGTGATTGTGTGTATGTGCTGTTGTCTGGCTCCTAGATTTTTTACTGGCTCCTAAAACTCAGTTAAGTTCGTCAAGCCCTGGCATAAATGCAACTAGTTATATACATCTATTTGGGGTCTACCTCAAGCTTTTGAAAAGGCTGGAAATATTTAATATTTTACAGGTTTTGTTTTGTGATTATAAACGTAATATTTTTTTGCTGCGAGGGTGGTGGGTGCATGGAATAGCCTTCCAGTAGAAGTGGTAGAGGTTAATACAGCGAAGGGGTTTAAGCATGCGTGGGACGGGTATAAGGTTATCCTAGATATTAGGATATTTAAGACTGACCACACCTGTACCAATGCATCCCATACCTTTATCTTATATCTATACCTTTACCTATGCATTACTATACCTGTATCTTATATCTGTACCTGTGCATCCTGCACCTGTGTCTGTCCATATAGCTTATATCCGTACCTATGGATCCTGTACCTGTCCATATAGCCTAAATCTGTACCTATGCATCCTGTATCTTTATCTATATATGCATCTGTATCATATATGTACTCATGCATCATCGTGTACCTATATCTATCTACATCTATCCTATATCTATACCTATGCATTCTGTACCTCTGTCTGTCTACCTATCGATCATGAGACATCATTGTATTTTAAGTATTATTAAAGCTGTGGGCTATAGCCCCAGATCATTTTTGAGCCTAGCAACGCCCCTGGCTGACCCTAATCAGGAAGTGAACACAAGACGAGAGGCAGAAGGATTAGGGGATAAAATGGATAACTTGGAAAATATCTTTTTTTACAATTATTTGGAATGACATTCTCAAAAGATGTCATAAAACTAGTAAGTTCCTTCAGTCTAAGGATATGGACATAGTGGTTGCTGTGAATCTCCTTGAATCTCTGAAATCTTACCTTCAAGATATTAGAGAAAAATGTTGTGAATATGAACAGATGTCCAGGAATAGGTGTCCCCATTTGGATTATAGTGATGTAAAGAAACTGGAACGAATCCAAAGTATACGTCTTACTCGATGTGATGGTTCCGGAGAAGAGGTACTTTTAAGCAAAAGTGAGAAATTCAAGGTGGAAACAGTCATCCTGGACTCTTTTAACTCTGAGTTGACAAAACGTGCAGAAGCCTATTCAAGTATTGGAAATCTGTTCATCTTCTTCGTGCAATTGGAATCAATAGCTTCTGAAGAACTAAAAAAAAAGTGTGAGCAGCTGGCTAACTTTTATGATAAAGACCTAGCTTATGGTGACCTTCTAAATGAATGCAAACATCTCAAGCACTACTTGGTTCATGAAGAAAAATGTGACGCTCTCCCTGCGTTAAACAGAAAACTTATTTTGGACAACTTGAAACCTTTATTTCCCAATGTTGAAATTGCTGTCAGAATGTTCAAGTGAATGATGGTGACCAACTGTACAGGAGAACGTCCATTTTCAAAATGGAAACTCATAAAGAATCAGTTACGTAGTACAATGAGTCAGGAACGTTGAAAATTGAAAATAACATCCTGAAGACTACTGACTTCAAGCTAGTTATAAAACAATTCTCCAAAAAGAAAGTTAGTAATCAGTTGCGTTGATATTCATAGTCTACGGTTTACCAATTGAAAACCAATGGTCGGCACAAAACAAAGTACTGTTTGACAGATTATATCAAGTATAGGCCTTATAAGTAGAAATGGCCAGGCCTGCACTTTGAAATCGTGGTACAATTTTCTCTTCATCTGTACCTGATAGAAGGAAGAGAGGTGTCGCTATTATCATATCTGCAGCATTAAAATTTGAGCTTATCCACCATGAATCAGATTCTAAAGGCAGACGATGCATAGTAATTTGTAAAATTAATGATATACTATTTACCCTAGTTAACCTATATGCCCCCTCAGATGGAACTATTGGTTTCTTAAATGAAACCATGGACAGGGTGGATTATATAGAGCAGGGCACAACTATTATAGGTGGTGACCTTAACACAATCGAGGATGCTGCACTTGATAAGAGCTTATCCAGTGGGGCTGGGCCGGTCCCGAGAGGGAGGAGAGATGCTGAATCTTTTTCTAACTTTCTTTATAGGAATAAATTATATGACTCATGGAGAGTCTCTCACCCTGGTGACAGGGGTTATACCTTTTTTTCAAGTGCTCACTTATCTTAATGCAGGATTGATTACTTTTTGTTAAGGGATATATCTCTGGAAGGCTGTCTGGGGACCAAGATAGGCAACATCTCTTGGTCTGACCATGCTCCCTTGTTTTTGGACTTTAAGGATAACATCGAGTATAAGGTTAGACCAAGGTGGCGCCTTAACGATTCCATTCTGGCCTCAGAGTCATCTAAGATAAATTTGAGGACCGAAGCTTTAGAATTTCTTCAGAATAATGACAAGAACGATGTAAATGAGCAGACCTTATGGTGCTCCTTAAAATGCTATTTACGGGGAATTCTTATTAAAATGGGAGCTTCCCTAAACAAATTAGCTGGTAAGACCCTTTCGGATCTCTATATTGAACTTTCCAAATTAGAAACCTTAAATAAGGTCACCCCTAATCAAATAACATCTGTTGCTATTAAGGACACTCAAAAATTGATTAATATCAAATTGAGGACCAGTTTAAAAGAACGGTCACCCGTTTGAAGGTGTCCTGGCATATTAATAATGGCAGACCGGGGAGAGCTCTCACCAACAGGATGAAACACAGAAATCAACACTCTTGCATAAAAAGATACTGTCTGAGGGTAGAACCTGCCTGTCCCCATGGGATATAAGTAACGCCTTTAAGCAATATTACAACTCATTATATAATCTTCCAACGCCAACAAAATCGGTGTCTCAGGTCAGGGAGTTCCTCCGTAGTCTGAACCTCCCCAAGATCTCGCAGGAGAAACTTCTTCAACTTAACAAACCAATTTTAGACTCAGAACTTGCTTTAGCAATTAATACAATAAAGAAAGGGAAAGCACCGGGCCCTGATGGCTTATCATCGATATTTTACCACACGCTCCGGTCAGAAATTTCCCCTATATTACTTAGAGTCTTCTCCGAAACTTCCTGTAAAGGGTCCTTCCCCTCAGAAATGTTGGAGGCTTCAATTTCCCCAATCCCGAAAGTTGGGAAGGACCCTTCACTTATTTCCAATTATAGACCTATATCACTTATTAATCTGGATGTTAAATTATTTTCCAAGATCTTTCGGATTATCCCTGACCTGATACACCTGGATCAAACCGAATTTATCCCGGGCCGTTCGGCAGAGGATAGTACTAGAAGACTGCTCAACCTGGTCCATCGAGTGCGAACTTCACGGTCCCCGACTGTTTTCCTTGCCCTCGATGCCGAGAAAGCTTTTGATAGGGTTGATTGGCTCTTTCTCTTGGAGACTTTGGATACCTTTGGCCTCTCGGGGACTTTTCGGACCAGCGCTATGTCTCTTTACTCGGCACCGGGGGCAAGGATTACTGGTCCCTCTCTGTATTCAGACCATTTCTTTATCAGGAATGGCACAAGGCAGGGGTGCCCATTGGCGCCTCTGTTATATGCCCTAAGCATCGAACCTTTTGCTGCACTGGTGAGAGCCTCCCCTCAGATATCTGGTATTCAAGTGGGGAAGCAGGAATTTAAAATTTCACTTTATGCCGATGACGTGCTACTATCTTTGACGTCACCGGAGAATACTATCCCGCACATTCTCCAACTAATTAGCCAATATGGCTCTTTCTCCAATTACAAAGTGAATTTAAATAAAACTCAGGCACTTTCTTTTTTTCTATCACCCTCTCAGATAGTGAGGATCTCACGTATAAGCACAATAAACTGGGCTAATAAAACTCTCACTTACCTTGGGATCAAGATTACTGTAGATCCCAGGCAGACCCTCTCCCTTAACTATGAGAACCTAATTCGGGACCTGAGAGACCTGTTCTTAAGTTGGAAGGGATTGCATACTTCATGGCTTGCTCGCCTCAATATTCTTAAGGCATATGCTCTTCCGAAAGTTATCTTTTTGATGAGGTCTATTCCCTTGCGGGTTCCAATCCCATATCTTAAACAATTGAGTGTGCTCTTTTCCGCTTATGTATGGGATGTTAAGAATCCACGTATCGCTGGTAAGACATTGAAGCGAAATCTTAGAGCTGGAGGGTTGCGCTTTCCAGATTTATTCGCATTACAGGATATCTGTATATTCTCCCATTTTTTGGCCTGGAAACAGAAACCTCCCACTCACGCGGCTTGGCATTATCTAGAGACAATGGAGTGTGCAGGTCGCAATCCCTTTTTCTTCTTTTGGTCCACTCCCTTGATATTTAACAAACTTAAAATCAACAATCCAATAATAACAGATGTAATGAGGGGGGCATTTAGATTTAAGAGGCTGTTCTCTTCATGCCTCGGACTAACCGGCCTCGCCCCACTAAGTGCAGCGACATCCTTTATTCCAGACTTTCAGCACTCTTTGTGGCTTTCCTCGGGAATTCTCCATTTGAGCGATCTGTTTCACCAGGGTGATATACTTCCTTTTTCTGAATTGAAGACTCTTTATAAACTACCAGATTCTGAAAGCTTTAATTACTTGCGTATTAGGTGGTTTCTTGAAAGTAACCCATTAGTAGAATCCTCCCTCCTCGATAGACTGGTGCACTCCGCGGGTACTACCAAAATAATCTCTAAGCTACAGGTCCTCCTTGATAACTTGTCCACCCAGGACAAGATTGATCACTTTAGACACTGGGAAGGAGATCTTGGCAAGATTTTTCCGGTGGAGGTTTGGTCTACTGCATGCAGGAGTACTAGAGCAGCATTACATGGGATTTCCCTACAAGAACAATTTTACAAAACTCTTTATCGATGGTATATGGTGCCTTCATGCCTTAATAAAATTTCCCCCAGTATTTCAAATCAATGCTGGAGATGTGAAAGGAGGGAAGGCACTCACTATCATATATGGTGGTCCTCTGATTGTTTGACCCCTATTAAAGGAAAACTGTCCACCCTCACAGATCTTATATTTAAAAAAACTGTCTCTTTCTCTCCGCAGTCTTTCCTATTTCATCTTGAATTGGGTTCAATACGCTCACCAAAGGCAATTCTTGCGATTAACATATATACAGCAGCCAAATTATCCCTAGCACGGGTCTGGAGAAGACACGAGATCCCAAGTTGGATCGAGATCCAAAACCAGACAGATCACCAGTTGATGTTGGAGAGAGGATTCTATAGAACTGGTGGGACAGAGCATATAATTGGAGAAGTAGAGGAACTCTGGATTTCAGTTAAAACCCAGCTCCGGGAGTTGGTATGATACAATAGAATCATACGGGTCGGGGGGCCTCGGACGGATGGGGGAGGGTGATGCGCCTCTGTGCGGCCGGAGGGGAGTGGCTTCAGCGAAAAGTTTGTTTAGGTGTGTGATTGAGGATAGATTGTATGACTGTAGATTGGGACGGCTGAGGAATGTTTTTAGAGCTCAGTAGGAATCTGGGCGCAGATGGGGATTCGCATTCTGTGGGGGGAGGGAGAGGTGATGGGACTAGGGGGGAGGGGTAGGGGTGGGAAGGAGGATAGAACATTTTGGAAACATTGGCCTAATTGTTATCTGTAATTATATGTATGTGTTGTTTATATATGGTCCGTATTTATAAATGGAAATAAAAGATTAAGTATTAGAGACACAAGGATGTGCATAAGAATAAAACTGGGGAGGGCTAATCCCCTCACAATATTTGAGTGTCTTGATAAAAAAAAAAAAAAAGAAATCGTGGTACAATATTCTCCTGACAAACTCGGGAGAATAGTTCCACAGCCTCCCATACTCTTCCTTAGAAAGCCCCCCAATCGAATTTAGAATGCAAGCTTTCCAGGCCTCTTTGGTCTCTTTCTCAATACATTTTTTTGTATTTCCTCAATATATACAGCCATTATACTCAGCCAGTGACTGAGAGGTGTGCAAGAGAGAAGGAATAGGAAGTAAGCATGGGGATTTCTCAGTGGCAAGGCGAGTTTAGCACCATTAGGGAGCAGGCATGTTAGGGCAACTAGAAATCTGTATACAAATATTCTAACATGCCTGCTCCCTAATGGGACTAAATGGAACAAAGACGTCTTGGTGCTTTCTTTATATTCTTTCATTACAACATTCTATTTTTAATGTCTTTGCTTTATGCAATGTTTCAATGAAACAGAGCTTCATTATAGGCCAGCCGTTGTCATTGCCATATATATGTTGAAATATTTGTTTCTAAACCAACTTTCTGATGATTAATTGTTTAATATACACAATGAATAAATTATTTAACAATTAAACTGCAAAGTTTTGGGTAATTTTTCGTTGATGCACATTCATTGTGGGCGGGGCCACAGCGTTATTGGTGGGGTCATGTTGTTATGGGTGGGTTGAGGGGAGGGGCCATGGGGACCGCATTGGCTTACTTTGCCCAGGGGCCCACACAGTTCAAAAGACAGCCCTGCTCCCAGTTTTACCTGAAGCAGTGGTAAACACACTCAGAGTGTCACTGCTGCTCGCACTCCCCATGCATAGTGAGGAATCAGAGAATCATGTTTAACACTCAGAGCTGATTCTGCCCACTGTTCCCCACTGAAGCACACTGTGCTGCTACAAAGGATGGGGGCAGGCCGTTGACCTCAGCTGCCGGTGTAGTCCCCCAACCCTCCTCCCAGCAATAAGACAAAGTCTGCTTCGTCACTCCTCCCTCCATGGACCCGCAGCTGATCTGTGGTCCAAATAAAAATTTGGTGACTCCTGCTTTAGAGCATATATGTGTGTGTACACATGTAAATGCATTTATTATTGAAGCAATATTGATTTTGTACCGCAATTGTATTAAAAAGAAAAAGAGAGTAAACTATTGTGACAGACCTGGTTATTCCCATCTTCTATACTATCTAAAATTTCCAATCTTGGAGGTCAAGTTCACTTAACTCATCTCACCTCATCTTGATCTCACAAAAAATGTTAGTGAATACCATTTTGCTAGGTCAAGGTAAGGCATTCAAGAGTGGGGGGTCTGTTTGAGGTGGAAGGTCGAGATTCGTGCTAATCCTCCATTCTAGGACTTTAGTAAATAGACCCCTCTTAGTTACGTTTTTAACTTTTTGTGGTCCCATAAATCAACAAAGGGTTCTTTGCCTATTGTTCTGCATGCATGAGGTATTTTCTACAGCCAAAATATATGAGTATTTACATGTTTTTTTTTTACACAGGTTTGCATCCAAACAGGACTGACTTTATTTTTTTGTTATACTTTATGACATTTTCAAACACACATAGTGGGGTCTATTCACTAAAAATCCAGATTGGAGGTCAAGATTAGCAGGCCATTGCTTGGTCAACAGAATCCCAGTTACAATAGGACAAAGGGTCAAATGCATTCAAACTGTAACTATGTCACGCCCCTTCTCTACAATTAGAAGGGGGATAATAGTAAATAGGAAGCTGGAAATTTGCAATTAAAGGAACTGTATTACCTAAAATAGCTTTTACTGTGACAGAGAATAAAAAAATTATTGAAAATTATCTATACATTGTGTTAGCTAAATTGCAAGCAAATCCATAGATTAGGAGAAAAATGGGTCTGTGGCGTCTACTGCTTGTGATATCACCTGTGGCCTAATATGTAAATTACACATTTGCCATTGAATGCTATCTGAGTAGCATTGATAGACCTCAACAGCCTATGCCTGCTGTGAAACGAGCCACATGCGGAGTCCGACTCATCTACGGATGACAGGCTGGGTAGAACCTATGCATCCTGGTAAATCAATAGGTGCCTCAGATGAAGGCTATGTCACAAAAAGGGACATCTGATTTTTTTCTAAAATTACAGTTAATATATTAAGACGTTCGGGAATCATGTACCACCGGTACAGGATTTTATAGTACAACTCTTGAAACGTGACACGGTGAATAGCTTTCGTATTAAATTAAGTCACTTCATACCAACATTCTATAGAGCAGGACTTCTGCAGATGTCTTTCCAATTTGTGAATGGAGGCAGGGAATGGGAGGTTCTGTTCGTGGTCCATGAATGCAGATAATTTTCATATTCATTTTGATTTATGCTGAGCTGCTATAAATTCATCAAGAACATCCTGAGGAGCTAGGGGATTATTTTTAAGATAATTCTGGACTCTAATAAATGGAAGAAGTTCTGAATTTGGGAGGCTGAATTTCTAAATGGAAATGGAATCACTCCATTGCTATTCAATATATCTGATATGTGGGTTATTCCATTATTTATCCAAGTCGAGGGATTTAGATCCGACATATAAAATCTGAGAAAGTCAATTGGTGCCGCTGCCTTTAAAGATGTAATCGTTCCCATACTAGAGCTAACGTTATCCATATTATTAAATATGTCCCTTAATTTTGGAGCTTTTATGACAATTTTTTAAAAGTCTGGAAGTCCTACGCAATACAGAAGAAAGGGATTCATATGTTTGGTTTGAGCTGTTTCGAGTTGCAACCATCTAGGACAGGGGTGGGCAATTAATTTTTACCGGGGGCCGCATGAGCAACCCGAGCACTGCTGGAGGGCCACGTCGACAATATTTCAATTACATTTTTCTCAATATTATTTTTGATATACCGTAAGATAAATAATAATTTCATTTAACCTAACTTAACTTTATACAAAAGCAGATTGCTTTTGATGGTTTTATTCAAACTCTTAATCCTTAAATATTTAGGCTATGTGAAATTGAAATAAGAAAACAAAAGCAATCATTGAATCACTGCAATTTATTTTTTAACTTGTTCACACTTACACTTACACACACACACACACACACACACACACACACAAATACACATTTAAACACACACACACAGTTACACTTCACAAATACACATTTAAGCTTACATAAGCTTACAGACGCACAGACTTTAAAAAAAAAAGATATGTTATATGCCCCTCTCCCTGCTCATTTACCTGTTATGTGCAGACAGGGGTGGTTCAAACAGTGGGTGCCTCTTCTTCTGAACACTAAGATGTTATCTGACACCCGGTGCTATGATGACCGCGAGGGGTCAGAGCATCCACCTCTCGCGCTGAGCTCATTCCCATGCGCCCTACGTAGGCATGCCCACTGAGGCCGGATGTCTAATGCACGGGGAAAAGGCGCCCGCATGCAAGAGCAAAGAGCGCGCTGCTTTTAATCTTTTTGACAGCAGCGCCTGCTCTGCATGCGAGTGCCCCATCGACGCCCCTCTTATGATTGGCCTCACGCGGGCCAGACAGGGACGCACAAAGGGTCGGATGTGGCCCGTGGGCCGTAAGATGCCCAGGTCTGATCTAGGATTAGTATCCTTTTTATTTTCCCATTCTAAGGTGTGCACAAACATGGCTATTCAATGTAGTCTGTAAGGTTCTGGAAATCCAAGGCATGCCTGCTTATTGCTTCTAATGAGATCCGCCCTGGCTTTTCTAAGAGTCCAGTTTAAAAGTCAACTTAGCTCCTAGGTAATTTATGACTACATTTGACCAGTTAAATTGGTAAAGGGCATCCAAACCTGCCCTGTTATTTAAACCACCTCCTCCCAGCACTCTTTGCTGGGACATTTGACTTGCCTTATATTTGTTTTCTCTGATGTTTGGGATTCTCTGACTTCTCTGACTTATGGTATCAACTTGCCTTATATTCTGACCACTCTGTCCTTCTCCACTCCTCACACATCCTGTACCCTGATTTCTCCAACTTTCTCCTATCCTGACCTTATGGCTTGTGACCATGACTACATTTCCTGGATTTGCCCTTTTGTGCCTGATACTAGATGACCAAAAGGAGGCTTAAATCACTGATTGTGATTCAAAACTTGGGTCACCCTGCACAGGGTATTACACCTGCTCCTGCCCTTGCACCTGGACTCCAACCAGAACTGGAGATCATTCCAGTGACAGTCCTGTTATCACATCGAACTAGAGATAAAATGTGGCTTCTGACTACTGGGACACCACTGCTGGTTACGGAGTATGGAATTCTATGGGAGTCCTGCTGACTTCATACAACAAAACAGAGGTGACTGCTGTATGGAGGTAAGTCCTACGACTCACAGCTAAGCCAGCCTAAACCTCACCTGTATTGCATACCAACAATTTGGCCCCATAATTAAGTTGACTGAGATAAAACTAATCTGCCACATACTGAAGCTTTGCTCTGACAATCCATACTTACTCCTTACTCCTATTTTTACTGATCTACTGTTCCCCCAAGACATGTTGCTCCACATGGGTATTAATGGGAGCATACATCAGAGCACAATCCCCCCCCCCCCCACGGGAAGTTAGTGGCCCCAATATGGGAAGCACAATAATTTGGCCACTCTCAAGTGGAAGTTGAAATATATGTTTCTTGTATTATGCTATGATATGTTTAATATCAGATTTATTCAATGAGAATTCACATGATGCCCAGTCTAAAGTGGGGTTAACACTGTCACTGTTCTCCTAACCCTAGGAAGTAATGAGTAACAGCAGTTGCTCCTAACTTATCTCACAGATTGTTATATGGCACTTCTGAATGAATCCATTTTTCAGAATTCTTTCACATGAATATTACCATAATATATGTCTGTGACTAATCATGTCACTTACAGTTATTGCACAGTTATGACATGTATGTAAACTTTTCTTATACATCAAAAATAAAAAATATATTAAAGTAAAAAATGAATGTCATTATAGTGTCCAGTTTAGGTAATTTGAGTGTTACCTGTAGGTTAATGATGAAAAAGATGTCAATGTGTGTGTTTATTTATAAGTATGGTAAACTGGCATTAGCATAAAATTCACTATATAGATTTGTATTTGAATAATATTAGATTCACAAAATTAGAAAGCGTGTATTTCGATGTATTTGGACCTTATGTTCATGCCTTTATCTCAAAGATATAGTGTATCCTGTACATTGTGGCTTATGCCATTTTTTAATTTTTCACACTGGTGGTAATAGAATCAGTGTGTAATGGACGGCTGTGCCGAGATGGGCTGGAGTCACAGTGCAGGGGTAGTAGGCAATTCAAAGCCCTGCGCAGGGTGAGATCTCTCCACATGGGATGGAGTCCCTGGCTTTGAGCACCCACAAGCAGAGGCCTTGTTAGGTCTCCCACGGGTCATAGGCAGGGAGTAAGCAGAATAGTCAAAACACGCAGAGGTCCAAGGACTGGAGAGAAGCAGGATAATCAGGAACAAGCCAAGGTCAAAGGATTGGAGAGAGCAGGATGGTCAGGAACAAGCCGATGTCAAAGGACTGGAGAGAGCAGGATGGTCAGGAACAAAATTAACAGGAATCCAATAAACAAGAGAGCAGAAAAACTGTACCAGCTCTGATTGCTGGGAAGATGGGGTTTATATAGCCCCAGGGCTCATCATTGCAACAACCCACACATGAGCAGTAGGTAAATGACAGGACAAATTCAGAGAGATTGCCACTTCTGCTACATAAGGTAATAAAACCAGCAGGTGGCGCCTGGAACAGGAGCATGCAGCAGCAGATCGTTACAGAGTACTACATTATCTGCCAGTATCATTTTGTCATTAATAAGCCACAGCCAATTTGCCCATCAATATGCCAGTATTATTGTGCCATTCAGATGCCAATACCATTGTGCCATTCATATGCCAGTATTATTGTGCCATTCGTATGCCAGTATTATTGTGCCATTCAGATACCAGTAATATTGTGCCATTCAAATACCAGTAATATTGCGCCATTCAAATACCAGTAATATTGTGCCATTCAGATACCAGGAATATTGTGCTATTCAGATGCCAGGAATATTGTGCCATTCAAATACCAGTAATATTGTGCCATTCAAATACCAGTAATATTGTGCCATTCAAATACCAGTAATATTGTGCCATTCAAATACCAGTAATATTGTGCCATTCCGATGCCATAATTATTGTGCCATTAAGATGCCAGGAATAGTGTACCATTCAGAGCCCAGTAACATTGTGCCATTCAGAGCCAGTAATATTGTGCCATTCAAATACCAGTAATATTGTGCCATTCAGATGCCAGGAATATTGTGCCATTCAGATGCCAGGAACAGTGTGCCATTCAGATACAAGTAATACTGTGTCATTCAGAGCCCAGTAATATTGTGCCACTCAGAGTCCAGTAATATTGTGCCTTTCAGATGCCAGTAACATTGTGCCATTCAGATCCCAGTAATATTTTGCCACTCAGAGCCCAGTAATATTGTGCCATTCAGATCCCAGGAATATTGTGCCATTCAGTGCCCAGTAATATTGTGCCATTCAGAGCCCAGTAATATTGTGCCACTCAGATACCAGGAATATTGTGCCATTCAGAGCCCAGTAATATTGTGCCATTCAGATACCAGGAATATTGTGACATTCAGAGCCCAGTAATATTGTGCCACTCAGATCCCAGTAATATTGTGCCATTCAGAGCCCAGTAATATTGTGATATCTTCACCAGGGAGAAGAGACTGAAGCCAGAGGTCTTAAAATACAGGGATCTTTCTCTATACCAAGATCTTTCTATCCAGACTCGAAATAGTAGGAAAAACTTTCAAACAATAACAACGTATCTCAGAACGAGAAATATTCCTTATTGTTGGGGTTTCCCCACAAAATTGCTGATAACAAAGGAGGGAAGAACTACAGTATATACCGATCCGTCAACAGCCTTGGAAGAACTGTCTCGAAATGGAATAACTACTGAATAGCGATAATTCCTGAGAAGAGGGATCAAAATATATATATGTATTTTTTTTTTCTTCTCAACAAAGAAGGGAAGAACTACAGTATATACTGATCTGTCAACAGCCTTGGAAGAACTGTCTCGAAATGGAATAACTACTGAATAGTGATAATTCCCGAGAAAAAGGATCAAAATATGTGTGTTTTTTTTTTTTTTTTTTTTTAAACAAAGGAGGGAAGAACTACAGTATATACTGATCCGTTAACAACCTTGGAAGAACTGTTTTGAAATGGAATAACTACTGAATAGCGATAATTCCCGAGAAAAAGGATCAAGAAGAGACTGAAGCCAGAGGTCTTAAAACACAGGGATCTTTCTCTATACCAAGATCTTCCTATCCAGACTCGAAATAGTAGGAAAAACTTTCAAACAATAACAACGTATCTCAGAACGAGAAATATTCCTTATCGTTGGGGTTTCCCCACAAAATTGCTGATAACAAAGGAGGGAAGAACTACAGTATATACCGATCCGTCAACACCCTTGGAAGAACTGTCTCGAAATGGAATAACTACTGAATAGCGATAATTCCCGAGAAGAGGGATCAAAATATATATATATATTCTTTTTTTTTTCTCTCAACAAAGAAGGGAAGAACTACAGTATATACTGATCTGTCAACAGCCTTGGAAGAACTGTCTCGAAATGGAATAACTACTGAATAGCGATAATTCCCGAGAAAAAGGATCGAAATATGTGTGTTCTTTTTTTTTTTTTTCAACAAAGGAGGGAAGAACTACAGTATATACTGATCCGTTAACAACCTTGGAAGAACTGTTTCGAAATGGAATAACTACTGAATAGCCGAGCAAAAGGATCAGATATATACATTTTTTTTTAACTGTTTTTAGTTTTTCTATAGTACACTTAACTGACACTTAATTATCTAATTCAACTTTCGAGCACATATTAGTTATAGTACTTAGACTTTTTTGACATTTTTATCTCCAAGTACTTTTTTCACTCAATTTAATACACAAATTTAACATTATAAACCCATATTAATACACTATATTACTTCTTTTTATTATATATTTTTCTGTCTTTCCCCTTTCCCCCTTTCCCCTTCATTTTTTTTATAATTTTTTTTTTTTAATTCCTTTTCTTAGCACATTCAACTGACAATCACACCTTTGTTTTCTTTTTTTTTTTTTTTCTTCTTTAACTCCCCTTTAAACACTCTCACGTACTTTTACACTGAATTTAACACGATTCACTTACACCAATACACTATATTCTTGCTTTCTATTTCCCCTTTTTTTCTGTTTCTATCTTTTTTTCCCCTCACTCTCACTTTAACTCACCTTTAAATATTCTCATGCACTTTTACACTGAATTTAACACTATATACTTACACCAATACACTACACTCTTTCTTTCTACTTTCCTTTCTTTTTTTTTTTTTTATTACAAACAGGGGTAGTAGAGAGGGAGAGGGAGGGAGTTAGGAGTTAGGTGAAGGAATATGTTTTCCTTAGTTAGATTATTAATTTAGATGGATGCCTTTTTTTTTTTCTTTTTTCTTCCTTTTTCTGACTTTGATATCCTTTCTGATTATAGGATATATGTACTAAAGTTTGAACGTTTTAGCAAAAGTTATACATATTGTACTCTTACTCTCTCATTGGGTTTTTTTTTTTTTATGTGTTGCCCTAGCAATATTTAGAAATATATAAAAACTTCATTAGGATAAATGGTATTTATGGATTATGTAATATTTCTCTTCCTTCTCCTCCACCCGGACCTGACACAATTAAATGCTCGTTTTCTCTGTTTAAGTGTTATCGAGCATAAATGTGTGAAAAATTTTCCACATTTTGTATGACAGTAAGAGTGAATGTTAGAATGAGTGTTGACCAGGTTCACATGATACTATTTACACTGGAGTGTAGGCTGGGGAGAATCGTGTTTGATCCCTTTTAAATGGGAGGACTAAGGTTGATGTCGCTGAACTGCAGGGGCCTGAATTCCCCACATAAGAGAGCATTCTTATATAACACTTTGATTGAAGAAAAAATTGATATAGCTCTCCTGCAAGAAACCCATTGGGATGATAAGGGGAACTCATTCTGGAGATATAAGAAATACCAGACAGTATATTCGTCAAGTTTACGTGATAAAAAAAAGAGAGGAGTTGCTATAGTTATTTCCAACTTAGTAAAATTTGAATGTATTTATCAAGAATCTGACGAGATAGGAAGGTCCGTTATTCTTGTCTGTAAGCTTAATGACATACTATATACACTCCTGAACGTCTATGCACCAAATGACTATCCTGTTGGGTTCTTGAGACATGTGACTGAAAGATGGGATAAATTAATCCAGGGAATCCCTATTCTGGGGGGGGGGGATTTCAACACCCTCACAGACATCAAGCTTGATAAAAATTCCCACCCAGGTAAATCAATAGATCCAAAATTGAAAAGGGCGCGCAACTGTTTACAAAATATATTATTAATTATAATCTATATGATGTCTGGCGGGTGATGCACCCCCTAGAGAGGGATTATACATACTATTCGGAAATTCACCAATCCTACTCTAGAATTGACACCTTCTTTACCTATGCTTCTGGTCTAGATATCTGTAAAACAATAACTATCGGTAATATTGTGTGGTCCGACCACGCTCCAGTATTCTTGGAGCTGGATGGAAAAACAAAATACCGTATGAGACCTGAATGGAGATTAAATGAACATCTAGTTTCATCCGATAAAGACAGAGAAACTCTTAAGGCTAAAGTTGAACAATTTCTTGTTGAAAACGATGATAATCTAGTCTCAAGAGGCACTCTATGGTGTACACTAAAATGCTGCATCAGAGGCTATTTTATTAGTAAGCAAGCCTTCTGGCACAAAAACAAAAAAAGAAATCTGTCAGCCCTATATATAGCATTAGCGTTGAAGGAGAAGGAAAACAAAGTAAACTCTTCTAATGATAATGCCTTGGAAATTAAGATGTTACAACAAGAGATTAAAGAAAAACTAACCCAGAAAGCAGAATACATGTTTCAGAAACTTAAACAAAATTGGTACTATAGTAATGGGCAGGTAGGAAAAGTTATGACAAATAAATTAAAGTTTAATAGAATTAGGAATAGAATAGGAAAAATTGAACACAAAAATCAGACTTGCCTTTCCCCTAACACTATTAGTAAAGCATTTGAGGATTATTATAGTTCTCTCTATAATCTTACTGAATCCAGGAAGGATGGCCAGGAAATGGTAGACTATCTCCATTCTCTAGGATTGCCCAAGATTTCTGAGGATAAATTAATGGCCTTAAATGTGCCTTTTGAGATACGGGAGGTTAGAGATGCGATTAGAGGCTTAAAAAAAAATAAAGCCCCGGGACCGGATGGATATATTGCACAATTCTATCAAATCCTGGAGGACCATCTCTCTCCCCTTCTGCTCGAGTTGTTCAACGAGATCGGTCAAAATAAAAAATTTCCCTTGGAGATGCTTAATGCATCTATTAGTCCCATACTTAAACCTGGGAAAGATCCAAGTCTGGTTACAAATTATAGACCGATCTCGTTGATCAATCTCGATGTTAAGATCTTCTCTAAAATCTTGGCGAACAGACTAAGCTTGGTAATAGCGGATTTGATACATGGGGATCAGACGGGTTTCATAGTGGGGCGCACGGTAGAGGATAATGTCAGGAAAGTCTTTAACTTAATCTCGGTCGCACAGTCCAGGAAATCTCCAGTAGCTTTTATAGCGCTGGATGCAGAAAAGGCTTTCGACCGAGTTAACTGGCATTTCTTATCCCATACTCTTGAGGTCTTTGGTCTAACAGGACTTTTTAAGGACTGCTCAATGGCACTTTATACTTCCCCCAAAGCTAGAGTTGTGGGCCCATGATGAAATCAGAACTCTTTAATATCAAGAACGGAACCAGGCAGGGCTGTCCTTTGGCTCCATTGCTGTATGCCTTAACAATTGAACCTTTGGCATCGCAGATAAGATCTAACCGGCATATCAGGGGAATTACTTATGGCCAATCAGAATTTAAAGTTACTCTTTATGCCGATGATGTCTTACTGACATTATCATCACCAGAACTATCTATCCCAGCTGTTCTTGAAGTTATACGGGAATACGCTAATTACTCCAATTATAAGGTGAACCTATCTAAGTCTCAGGTCATTACTTATGAGATATCCACCGCACAATTGAATGACCTGGGAAGGGATGTCCACTTTAATTGGAGTAATAAAACTATAAGTCATCTCGGCATTGAGATTAAGTTTGATTTGAAACAATGTAAAGAAGACAATTATTCTGCTCTAATTGCCGACCTGAGAGACCACCTTTTCAGATGGAAGGGCTTAGAGCCCTCCTGGATGGGACGTCTGAATATAGTAAAATCATACATTATTCCTAAAATATTATATATATTTAGAACGATTCCACTTCGAGCATCAAACAAAGAAATTAAACAACTTACACAAACAATTTCTAATTATATCTGGAACTTCAAAAAGCCTAGGATTCAAAGTTCGATATTAAAATCGAAATTGAACCAAGATGGCCTGAGCTTCCCTGATCTGCAAAGGCTACATGAAGCTTGTATGCTATCCCACTGTTTATCATGGAATTTGGCGAATATAAACACAGGTTGGCTTAAACTAGAGAAGGAAGCTAGTAAGTTGATTGATCCTTTCCATTTATTTTGGCTTTCCCCAGATATTGCCAATCAATATAGACTAAGTAATAACATCATCGATGATATTTTGACCACTTTGTGTAAAGCAAGGAAAACTTACCATCTTATCCCTCACCTCACTCTCGGGACCCCAATTCGGGTCCTAGGATTGAGTATGACGGATCTTAATTTATCAAACTGGGAGAAAAGGGGCATCACTAAACTGGCAGACTTTAATACGCTAAACGGAATTCGATCACTCTCTGAGATACAATCTAAATTTGGTATACACCAGGGTGATTTTTTGTTATATCAAAGATTGAAGTCTTTCCTGAATAAAAATCCAATCAGACAGAACACCCCATTAGATGACCTCATAGAGGGGAAAAAATCTGCTAATATAATCAGGAGAATCATGACCCTCTCAAATAAAGAAACTCTTCCTGACAAATCTCCTTCCATTCTTAAATGGGAGAGAGATCTTGGAAAAGTTTACCCTAAGGAAGAATGGTTTGGTAGTTGGAGCCTCACTAGGAAAGTTGTACACTCGGTGAGTCTCCAAGAGACATACTTTAAAGTCCTCCATAGGTGGTACATGGTGCCAACAAGATTGAATAAAATAAACACCTTAGTAGCATCAACATGCTGGAGATGCCAGATGCAACCGGGCACCATGCTCCACATTTGGTGTGAAAACCTTGGAAAATTCAAGGACGATTTGGAGACTCTGCTGTTAATCACGTTTGGTAAAAATATTTCTGTTTCAACTCAACCATCTTTGTTCCATCTGGATCTTTCGAATCTAAATGGAAATGAAAAGTCATTAATTATAAACATTTTCCTAGCTTGTAAAATATTATTAGCCAGATCGTGGCTCAAAACGTACCTACCAACTCTGAGAGAGCTGACTACCCAGATTCATTATCAGTGTACTATGGAAAGGCACTTCTTTGTGATCAATTCCATTCTTCATAAATATAACAAAATCTGGACTAGATGGATAAAAACGTATTCCGACATGGAAGACCATTAGATTGGAGTTTCTTCCCCTGCAGTTCAGCGATCCTGACTCGGTTCTACCTATAAATCCCCAGCAAGCAACAAAAATCAATAGATTCACTATTCTCCCCTGTGAACTTTTGGTATGAATGATAGTATGAATATGTATTTGTCTATACGTGGATAGAACAGGTATCAAATATAGAAACGACGAGAAGGAAGAGAGTATTAGGCTTTGTATTTTTATGTTCCATGTGCATATGTTAAGTAATCTAGCTCTCTCACCATTTAACTTGTATGCTCCTGATTAAGTCAGGCCTTTCGAATACTTGTATCTCTCCCGTAATTTTTGTCACACTGTTTGTGTATGAATTTATTCAATAATTTTATTTTTGTATAATTCAAACGTAACACAATGGAAAATAATTAAAAAGATATTTAAAACAGAGCCCAGTAATATTGTGACACTCAGATACCAGTGATATTGTGCCATTCAGAGCCCAGTAATATTGTGCCATTCAGAGCCCAGTAATATTGTGCCATTCAGAGCCCAGTAATATTGTGCCTTTCATAACCCAGTAATATTGTGCCACTTAGATCCCAGTAATATTGTGTCAGTCAGAGCCCAGTAATATTGTGCCAGTCAGAGCCCAGTAATAGTGTGCCAGTCAGAGCAAAGTAATATTGTGCCAGTCAGATACCAGGAATATTGTGCCAGTCAGATACCAGGAATATTGTGCAATTAAAGTACTCGTTTTCAACCACCCTCCTCCCCCCTTCCCCATCACTTAACGAATGGCTGCTGCTCCATGTCCCCGGACAGACCCCTCCTCCGTGCAGGAAGGGAAACACAGTCACCGGATGTGACGTTACGCCATCCAGTTGCTGTGATTTTTTTTATTTTTTCCGGCGGCTGCATCCATCAGATGCGGCTGCCAGAAAAAAAAAAGTTAAGCAGCGCAGTGAAGGGGGGATGCCGGCAGCACGGGTGTCACCCCCACTGGAGGTGTCACCCGGTGTGGTCCGAACCCCCCGCGCCCCCCTCGGGACGCCACTGGCTAGCATATAGATTTATGTTTGCAACAAGCAGTAATTAAGAGGAAATCTTAATTTAAAGGATTACTATTTGATAATGGTTAAACAATTTTTCCTAAAGCTCCGTTTTTAAGGGTATGAATACATTTCACAGATAAAAAGACAGTTAAAGAGCAGGCTAATAGGGTGAAAGATGATTTTCTTGGTAAAGAATACCCTGAAACACAAATTGATAAAGCTGTGAAAGAAGTATTGGAGTTGGAACAACTGCATCCTGTAAATTCCATAATGAAGAAAAAACTATCAACCGAGGAAGTACTTCTAGCTTTTAGCTATGATAAATGTCATAGTAACCAAAAAAAATTGTTAAACGCTTTTGTCCCCTGTTGTTAAAAGATGATGATTGGAAACAGATGTTTCCCCAAACGCCAAAATTGACATTTAGAGGAGCTCCAAAATGTAGGTTCAAATTTAACTTCCAGCTACACCACTAAAAATGGTTATAATACTGATATGTTCCTTAAATCTAAAAAAGGCATCTTTAGATGTGGAAGCAGTACATTGTGCTGGGAAAATGGTGTTGAAAGTAGGAAAGAGGTCACGGAATTTAAATCTAGTGTAACTCATTATAGGTTTGGAATTTAAGGTAAACGATTAGATGAACATGGTATGAGCATAAGAAGTGGCAAAGATAACCACAGTGCACCAACCCATTTTAAAAGATTTCACAATGGTGGCTTGTTTTTTGTCATTCATAGGGATTGAGACAGTATTGAAAGGGAAGGTGGAGCAATCAGTGCACCTCTCCAAATGCAGGTAAAAGATGAGATGGACAGAATTCTCTACAAAATCTTCAAAGTTTTATTCCAAGCTGTTTAAAAGGCAAATACAGGACCAAGCATAGTCTCACGCGTTTCGGCCATCATAAACTAACAATTACAAAAAAGAATATGCTTTAAAAACACTTATAAGACCACCCATAGACTCCTCCTATTGGTTGGTATTTAGCTCCACAGGTGAGCAGTAATAAAAACAAACGACTTAAAGACACAGAAAAAGTGCATTGTATATGTTCAAAATGGCAAATCGATTATACACTTATTTAAATGGCTATTCTTATGACCCCTATCACACATGCGTGTATATGTGTCATCCGCATCCCTTGCACACATTGGACCGCATATATATGTAATTATTACAGCAAAGTACACCTTAATTGATTTGAACAGTGGAATATTTATCTACATGCTGGTATCTACATGCTGGTACATAATAAGACAGAGATACAGGATTACAGGAAAACACACATAACCAGGGAAAATATACCGTATTTGCTCGATTATAAGACGACCCTGATTATAAGACGACCCCCCAAACTTTGTATATTCCTTTAGGAAAAAAACTAAAAGCCTGAATATAAGACTACCCTATAGGAAAAAAAAAGTTTAACTTGTATATATGTAAATTGCTTTTTAATATGTAATAAATAATTGATATTATACAAATGTATTTCTTGTTTTTATTTCCTTGCGGCCTCTCTCCCTCCCCCCTCCAGTGTAGTCTCTCTCTCTATCTCCCCCCTCCCTCCCCTAGTCTCTCTCTCTCTATCCCCTCTCTCTCTCTCTATCCCCTCTCTATCTCTCTCTCTATCCTCCCCTCTCTCTCTATCCCCCCCCTCTCTCTATCCCCCCTCCCTCTCTCTCTATCCCCCCCCTCTCTCTCTCCCTATCCCCCCTCTCTCTCTCTCCCTATCCCCCCCTCTCTCTCCCTATCCCCCCCCCTCTCTCTCTCTCTCCCTATCCCCCCCCTCTCTCTCCCTATCCCCCCCCCCTCTCTCTCCCTATCTCCCCCCTTTCCCTGGTGGCTAGTGGGGGCAGCTGGGGGATGTCTGCACTATACGTGCAGATATCCTCCATGCTGCCCGACACCTCCGTCTATTATGACGGACAGCTGGTCCGTCATAATAGACGGAGGTGTCGGGCAGCATGGAGGATATCTGCACGTATAGTGCAGACATCCCCCAGCTGCCCGCTTTTCCCTGGTGTCTAGTGGGGCAGCAGAGGAAGTCTGCGCGATGAGCGCAGACCTCCCCTGCTGCCGCCCGGCACGCTCGCCGGGACTTCTGTGACGAAAGCGGAAGTTCCCGGCTTCTTCACAGAAGCCCCGGCGGTCGTGCCGGGCGGAAGCAGGGGAGTCTGCGCTCGTTGCGCAGACATCCCCTGCTGCTAGAGAGGGGGATCCAGGTCCCCTGCAGCTCTGCTGGGGACCTGGATCCCAGTCTTATAGTCTGACCTCAATTTGAGGTCAGATTATAAGACGACCTCGAATGTAAGACGAGGGGGATTTTTCAGAGCATTTGCTCTGAAAAAAACCTCGTCTTATATTCGAGCAAATACGGTATACAAAAAAGAGGAAACTATTGAGCAAAAATCACGTATATACCTATTATAGAAAAGAAGACACACTGGTGTAACACTACTCTCACAGCCAATATGCAAATCGAGAAAAATTGTGCTAGACTCCTTACACATGCGTGGGATAGGCACAAGGCTATCCTAGATATAAGATGGACTGATAAAAGTATTTAGAAAATTGGGCAGACAAGATGTACCCAAAGGTTCTTATCTGCCGACACATTCTATGTTTCTATGTTTCTAACTATATCCAGATAAGCTCTAAATGGTAGCATGTCTACAGATGGATAATTATACACTGGTTGGAGCTTTCCTGTATCACGTCCATGTACCTCAGGTAGATCCTGAGTGAAAGCAGTTTATTTTTAGACTTGAATATAGCCATAAATCCTACTAAAAATAACTGAACTGAAAATCTGGGCCATTCTAGACCAAACCACTAGAGGGAAACAGTACCTTACATAGAGAATACTGACATAATGTAATACAACTCCTTTTGGCATCAATAAGGTTAATATATCCAAATATAACCTAAGTAATAGGACTGGTGTATTTAAGTAAAGTAGTTTAATATTTGCAGCGTTCATGTATATGATTATATAGATACATAAATACATAGTGCATGATTTCAGGCTGAAAGCATTTATGCACTTGACTTGACAGACTTAAAAATCCACCCCACAAAATATCCAAATCTAAAAGAATCTGTATGTTCTAAAAATGTCAGAATGAATATATAGATTATCTTAAACAGCCGAAACATATCTACTCCCGAGTCAAATACAATAAAATAAAATATTCTGATATGTTGGCACCAAGTGGCAGAGGACGAATGAAACAAAAGAGGATATTTAAATCTGCAGATGTTGCTGTATTTCATTATGCTGGTGTTATTTATCATTGTGAGGTTGACTAACCACATATCAGTGAATGTGTAGAGATCTTTCAGCGGTGCTTCGCTGCCTAGTTCAGTTCTGTTCAATGTACCCGAATAAAAACAAAACAAAACAAAAAAAAATCCAGTTAAACAAACAAACAAACAAACAAAAAAAAAATACTCAATAAATCAAACATGTATATTTAGTATATGGTCAACACCAGTGGTTCTCAACCTGTCTAACCGCAGGACCCACATTTGTCCTTGGTCATTAATTCTCTACCCAAAAATAATTTAATTTCTGAAGCATTCTAATTTATTCCACAAAACAATTTGAGACACCTTTACGATGTGTCAAAATGGTACTTTAGCTTTGGTTGTTTCATGTTGCACAAAAATAGTGGCATTTAGATCTGTCTCATTTCATCTCTCTTAAATGTACGAAATCCCATATTTAATATAATTTGTGTCGTGTTAAGTTTCAAGGCCATGCTGACCGAGATGCGATTCTTTAACTCAGTGAACTTCTGTGCCAACGTAAGCTTGGTTACATGTGATTTTAATATAGATTTTTAGCGTGTCACTGGTAAGTGTATGCTGTGTACTTTACAGTTATCATTCTGGCATTGAAGTTTTGAATGACACTTTGATATTTGTGATCTTGAATGACACTTTGATATTTGTGATCTTGAATGACACTTTGATATTTGTGATCTTGAATGACACTTTGATATTTGTGATCTTGAATGACACATTGACAGTAGAATGCATTCGCTAAAGTACACGTACCGGGACCCACTCAACACCATCTCATTACCCACTTTTGGGTCAGGACCCACCAGTTGAGTAAACACTGGTCTACACAATATGCACTGATGCATTACAAAATGAATTCATATTGAGCATATTAGCCGAACCAACGGGATCCCTGAAATATAAAATATCCAGCAATCTGGAACAGAATCAATCCAAATCTTATGAGGCCTTCGGATTGAGACTTTTTTGCCATACAACCCATAGGTTTTCAGCTACACAATATGTGACGAGCACCCAGGAATACAATTCAGATTCGGGGGTGATTGCCTCATTTTGGTATTTTCAGTTCTCCTATTCTTAAAATAAAAAATGTACAAATCAAAAGAAATAACAGCTCATATGGGAATAATTAAATCCCTGCCCTGAGAGCTGTCATTTTTTATTTGTAAAAGAAAGCGCCACATGATTGGCTGACCTTATATGGTGCTTAGACTGCAGAGACAGATGAGGAGCATTAGAGGCAGTCTGCAAGTATGCCTGTGCTTCTGGGCAATCTTGGTGCTGGGCAAGTCCTGTGGGTGCAATCTGGGTACTGGGGCAAGTCTTGTGAGTGCAAACTGGATGGCCTGGCAAGACTGTAGATATAATATAGTTTGTCTGGCATGATCTGTGTGTGCAATCTGGGTGCTATAGCAAGAGCTCTGGGTAGAGTTTGGGTGCTCTGTGATGACCTGAGGGTTCAATCTGGGTGCTCTTTCAAGACCTGTGGGTGCAATCTTGGTGCTGGGTGCTTACCACCTTACCACTGCCTGTGACTGACAGAGACAGACTTTATTTCAATTATTTAAATGGGGGTTATGGTCATGTGCAAATATAAAGTTTATTTGTGTTCTATCCATAAACAGTGCATTTTCAATTTAAAAATGCAATTTCCCTATATTGAACAAACAAAATAATGGTGCAGTGCTAAATGTCTGGCATAAAGATGATCTAACATGCAGTGAAATTGTTTTTTTAATATAAACCCTGGTTTTACTTAAAGCCATTCACTTCCTTTCTAACAAATGGAAGAGAACAAATATGTACAATAATACATAGGTAGCAAAGTATTCATACAGATCAGCAACTATGTATCTAATAATGTGCTTAAAATCCATGGCAATTGCCACTTGGGGAGCTCAGTATGGAGATTTAACAGGATTAGCAGATTTTCATTTATTATGGACTTGCAATTCCACATCAAATTAGTGATCTTTAGCAAGCATCTGTAACCTGGCTGAATATTTTCTGTGCTCCTGGTATAGAATTTCTTTAGAATTCAAAGCGTAATCTGCTCTTTGAATTCTACTGTTAAGATTACAGGTTGCCCCACGACAGTTCGTTATTGTAGCATCCTTTGATGCAGTATAGAATGTATTTGCAGTAAAATGTAATGTTTGACATTACTGGATATTTAGAAAAATTGCTGAATATGTTTTTTAATTTTACTTCCTGTATTTATTATTTGGATTTTTAAAATCTGCAGGTCCACTGTTCTATCAAATTACTCGAGCCAATTCTACTGCACAAGCGCAGTAGAATTCACCACTGTCAATCAGCCATAACTTTGGCAGAAGATCGCCTGCGCAAGGGACACACACCACCTCACACCCCCTTCGAATCAGCTGTGGTGACAGGTAAAGTATAAGTGTCTTACTGATTATTCTCACTTACTAGCGTAGCAATCACTGTATAGTTGGTAATACTTCCATCAGTGACATGCTACGCTAGTAAGTGGAAGTCACTTTAACTGTAACTTTGTGCGCATGCACTGTGGTGCGCAATGAGCGAATTCTACTGCGCTTGTGCAGTAGAATTTGCTCCAGTTTTCTGTCAGAACACTGCCATGTACTTATCTGCCTTTGTAATCTCATTTTTGAATGAGAATGGTAGGCGTTTAATTAGTACATTAATGCTTTGCCCCATGTGTGTGTGAGTTTTGTGTTTAGTTATATTTCTTGGAACTTGGACAAACCATATATTTCTGGTAGTACTTTTGAATGTATAAAATAATGGGATAATCTGGTGATATTTGAAATGATAAAATTATTGATTTCTTGAGAACAAGGTTTTGTGAACCGCACAGCTACAGAGCTGCCATTGATACAATTGTCTCTTAATGTGCCTTGCACACAACCTGTTTGTATTGTCTGTGGCAGAATAGATCTATGCCGGCCTGATTACATTATATGTCTCTCTCACACATTCTACAAGCTGTATAGTATAATTGGGTCGTACTGAGATTTCATCTGTTTCTGACAAAATGCCTTGTCTCTTTTATAAGTGCAGAGCACAGATTAGATAGTAACCAGCAACATAATCTATTATATACACACACAAACGCATTCAGTACAACTATTCCTGGGGCAGAAGAATAAACTATGTATTAGGGGTGAGAAGGATATCTCCAGATACCTGTGTAATCAGAGCATTACTTGACAAGCCTGAATCAGTTGCATTACCAACAGAGGAAATCTAGTATGCACCCTGGACCAGAGACATGGAGATTTGGTTATGTTTGGTTGAGATATTGACCTATGATATGTTTTACAGTCCACGCATAGGGACCTGAGCGATGTCACTCTCTTTTGTAGCCCCCAGACAAGGGGGCTGAGGGGACATGTCTAGCCTTTTAGGGGAATAGTGGGAGGAGTTGGGAAGGTATAAAAGTTAGGGAACAGGAAGGTAGGCAGCCATTTTAGAATAAAAGTTTCCCCTACCTGTTGTCCCTTCCACTCTCCCTCTTTTTTTTGGTTGTGTGCTTTTTATCTTCATGTCACAGAGTTGGCGGAAGCTTGCCGAGTATCCAGGAGGGTTAATGGAGGAACGGAATGGGGGGAGTCAATAGAGACTGTGGTAGGAGTTTCGTGGGGAAAATGGTACCTCAAACCTCAGGATGTGAGGGGGCGTTGGTATCTGCCCAGAACATGGAGTCATTCGGCAGCCACCTGGATACTCGTGCATGCTTGGTTGGTTTTTCTGATGTTGTATGGAATGTTATGTCTAGTCATTGTGTAATACTGGTATATGTGTGGAATGTATAAAATGTAATGCAATGACTATTTAAATAAAGTGATGTGGCCATTTTTCTACCCCACAGTCTGGTTTTAAGTTATCAGTTATTTCTAGGCGAATGATTGTCCCCGATGATCGAAGCTACCATGTCATGAACCTACCAAACCTCTTTACCAGTATTTACCATAGTTCCCATGTAACAGGGTTGTTTGATTATTATAAAGTGCACTTGATAAGGAGAACAATGTAAAAACACACACAATAGCTTTGAATACAACATCTAGCTTTTGCAGCGATTAATATCACAAACGTCTCCCACAGGATGCGAAACAATCCTATGAGAGGTATTTCTAATCTGATTCATTTCTCACGAATTCTCTGAAAGACGGACGTGCCAGCTGCGGAGTTATTCAACAGTTTAACTTTTTTTTCACTAAATCTGAAATCATAACTACACTGCCATAAAATTCACAGCAGCAATAAATACATTGTGGCAGTGAGTAATTCACTTATTAAGGTAGTACATTACAAACTAATAAATTCTGACCCCGAAGGGCTGAGCTGTTCTGGCAATTGAGAGCTGACTAGTTTTGGGGAAATGTGCTAGGTTTATCATCACATAGAGAAAGAAATCAGATGAAAACAGATTTAATATCAGCAATTAGCGAGCTCTGTCTCGGATGGATCATAACCTTGCACTGACTGTGTATTTTCACCCTGCCATTAGTGGCGTGAGGAACATTTCTGTGCTGCTTATAATATGTGTTCGCATAATAACAATCCCCTTGTTATCTGTCAGTAGTTAAAACTGTAAAGTTTTGAGTAGTTAAGAAACATTGCTAAGAAATTACTACATGTACCAACACCATTTCAAAACACAATATTTGAACTATGTTATATTGGAACTTTGTTATTTTGCAACTATGTTATATTGGAACTATGTTATATTGGAACTATGTTATATTGGAACTATGTTATATTGGAACTATGCTATCTGAATGGGGAAATGATTGTTTAGTGAGGGTATACTGTCTCTGTTCCAACCAATAGAAAATAAGGAAGGGGTAATCTCACTGTAATGGTTGTCTTTATGATGTCATTCAGTGTAGACTCTACTAGTCTATTTTACTGTTGTAAGTCTTTGGATCCTTTTTCTGTTGAGGTGTATCAGATAGCCCACTTCCGTTTTTACTGTACTGTATGTGTTTATATTTTCATTTGGGTATACAGCTTCTCAGCCTTATACCCATAAAGCGAAACTCCTGTCCTGTCCAGCTTTTGGGTTTGGACCCCAATTCTGTTTCATTTTACAGTTACACACAAACAGTGGAAAGGTGGAATATTTTGTAGAAACAGTCTAAAAAAAATGAAAATGGTGATAATGTTAAAAGGAGAGACTAAATTACAGTGAGTGGTTGGTAATATGGTTTGTCCCCTGCTCGAGCTGTTAGACTATAATGTGGTAAAACAAATTGCTTGGGATGTATATAAACCTGCCCTAAGTAGAAGAGGATGCAAGGTCAAAAGGGATGCTTTCTTATCTGGCTCTGTCTATCAGTCTATTAATCTATTTTTATATGACAACAACAGCCTTTAAAAAAATTAAAATCCATTCAGAACCCGGAGGATTGGAATAATGGATTTGAAGGTATCTAGAGAAACCCCCAATGGGCGACCTTAGGTGACAAATCTCAAAGATTAGACAAATCATAGTGAGAGAAGATAAAGCCTGCAAAGCAGAGAGAGGGAGAGGTAACCTGCATGATTCTTTTATAAGAAACACTAAAATCTCATGTTAATATTATCTTTCCTGTTTAAAGTGGGGCAGTCTGGGCTGGGAGAGAACATGTTGTTTGTTTTTTTTAATTCTTTATTTTTCAGATTTTATATATTTATGACAATAAGGGTGCAATAAATAGTTGTTGAAAGACATTGTAAACTTACAGCATGTTGGGTGTCAATCTTGCAAAAAGGCTTAATCTAGTGAGAGATCATGGTTTTAAAGGGACTGTGTCACCTTCAAGTTACTGTGAATGTAGAGAATAAAACATGTTTGAAACTGATCAATGTAATGATTGAAAATGATCAATACAAATATTGAAAAGGATTTATTTGAGAATAACCATTTTAAATGTTTCAGGTCTAGGTACCAATGTGTAAATTGCTTATATTCTCTTTCTCTGATTATTTTTTTTTTTTTTTTGACACTCAGTTTTTACCTTTGTATACATTTCCTGTATTTTGTTAATTAAGTCAACATCATTGTGTCTTATACATCAGGTTTCTTTTAATAGGTTTTTTTGTTACTTCCATATTTGAATTTTTGGCTCTTGTACATATATATACCGGGTGAAGGTTCTGGGTAACTAGGGCATGGACCCAGGAACCCTCACTGCGGAAACATTTTACTTTGACAAGACTAGACAAACATACCAAACACGACAAGACACCTGTGAGGCCCTCCTTCCTTTTCCCTGTTTCTCCCTCCTCTCTGATCATACTTCCCTGGTTCTCACAGGGGGACAGACAGACTCTCATGGATCCCGTAAAGGCGGGGAGGGAGGGGGGGGGGGGGACGCGGTACTGGTGGACGGGGCGGGTGTAGACTCCACAGATCAGAATATCTCCTTCCACTATTCCCCTGTTTTCCCGTTAATTACGTTATCTAATCCCATCCACCCTCCATAAGTGTGTTAACCCAATTATCCCATTGTTTATATTTTCTATGGTTCCAGTTAAATTGTGTCACAATACCCCTCTCCATAAGGCATTGTTGAATCAAATTTGCTTTTACTTTTTGCCATATAATTGGATCCGCTGATCTCCAATTTCTTGCTATTTCTAATTTAATTGTCGTCATTAAGTGCACAACAAATTGTAATTCGTTCCCTGATTTCTTGGGAAGGTTTAGGTGTAGCAAAGCCTTTTCTGGTGTGAGATTCCATTCGTTACCTAACCGGTGTGTTATCTTTTGTGATATGTCCCTCCAGAATCCATTAATTATTGGGCAGTTCCACCATATATGTGCATAATCACCTTTAGGGTTTCCACATCTCCAGCAGTTTGGGATGTTTACCTTGGAAATTTTTGCTAAAGTTGTAGGGACTAAGTACCACCTATACATTAGTTTAAGTTGGAGTTCATTTAAGTTTAAACAATGGATAAGTTTATACATGTTGTTCAATGTCCCATTCCATTCATTTATATCTATTTGTATATTTAATTCTTTTTCCCATTTTTTTACTGCTTTCGGGACATATGCTCTTTCTAGTTCTTTTATTAAGTTCATGGATCTCGTAATCAAGTTTTTGTAATCTTTTTTTTCTAGTATTTCATGAAACATTTTTTGTGCCTTGGTTATTGGTCGTTTAATTATTGTTTTTAGGAGGAAACTTCTCATTCTTAGATAATTATAACATTCTCTTTCTGGTAGTTTGAATTCATTCTGGAGGGATTTAAACATTTTAATCTTTCCCTTTTCCATAATATCGTTTATTTCATAAATTCCTCTTATTTTCCACTCCTTTAGATCTAGATTTGGGTTTAGGTTCTCAGCAGTCGCTAAGGTTAAGTGCGGTGGGATTTTATCCGTATAGCCTATTCTTTTTTTAATTTTCTTCCAGTTATTTACTAAGTGAGTTAGTGTTATATTCCCCATCTCTATTTTTTGTGAATCCATTGACCAGAAATAGGTAGATAGGTCTCCATATAATTTATTTTTCTCCATTTCTAAGTTATACCAGGACTCCTTTTTCGCTCTAGGATTTAATGTGACTAATACTTGTGCTAACGTGACCGCTTGTGCATAGTCCTGTATTATTGGAAATCCTATACCCCCCGATTCCTTTTTCTTTGCTAGTGTTTGTTGTGATATTCTTGGGCGTTTTTGTGCCCATATAAATTTATTGAAGGAATGTTGAATGAGTTCTAACCAGCTCTTAGGATCTTTCTCTGATTATTACAAAGATGGTTAAATAATAGGTGTTTGCAATGGCTGGTCTAAACTACAAGATGGTCTCCAATCCACCATTTAGCCATTTATAATGGCACATTTAAAAAAATTTTTATTATCAAAAAAAAGATTGTTTATATTTAAATTACACGACCTTTACAAAACATTAAATACAATACAAACACTAATGGGAGTGCTGTGTATCACAGGACACACATTTTAAATAATACCATTGTGGCCCAGTAGATTTCTTAAATTGGGAATGGTTTATTTTTTCAATTCAGTTTCTCAGCTTGGTTAGTTTTAGGTTTCCAGAGTTATTCATTCTTAGGAACCCCCGTTTCTATCTTTCAATTTATGTTTTTTTAATAATTACCCATTTTGGTAGTTCTGTTGATTTCCAAGTCCTGGCTATTGCCCGTTTAGTAGCAAGCAGTGTCGGCCCAAGTATTATTAATTCTACTCTCAACATATTTGGTCAATTCGTATTAAGTCAAACTGACGCAGGATCCGGGTCCAGTTTTAGTGTGGTTAATGACGCTATAGCAGTCAGAACTTCTGTCCACAGTTGTTTAACTTTCCAGCAAGACCAGCATGAGGGACCTTAACTAGGTCCCCCCTGCTGATCCCATTCAAAAATGAGGGTCTCTGTCTGCGCTAACATTCTGCAGACGGAGCGGGAGGAGCCCCCGCTCTCATTAGCTGTGTGCGTGCTGACACTGTCAATGTCAGACAGCCCGGAACTGCTGTGTCTCAGCAGTGATACATAGAAGAGTAAACTCGCTTGTATCTATTAAGACCAGCATGACATGTTTTTTGACCCTTGCTTCCGAAGTAAGGGTTAAAAAATGTTTTAGTTGTCCTTTAAATGGTTCCCAGGTCTTTTCCTAGTTCCTGCATTCGCTTTGCTGTTAGACGCTTGCCTGTAACTGGGAGATGGGAGTTCTTGTCCAGCTATATTTTTCTTTGCGAGTTATACAAGTGAGCTGGCCCAAGGCATGCATATTGAATTTTAACACAGATTTATGCTATGTATTTCTTTTTTCTCATTTCTCATATGCCCACATGGGAACTCTTTGGGTGCTTTTCATTTTTGGGGACAAGAGGAGTCCTTGGAGAGTTTATACATTCCCTAGATTATTATTCCCTAGAGTATTATTCCCTATGGTTTCCATTATATATTTATGTTTCAGTTGTGTATATCTCTATGAATACTACCAGACATAGGTCTTAAAACACACATGAGGGGTAATAAGATATTTGTGTTTAATGACAGTATAGGATAATCTTTCTTAAGGCAGGTTGGGTTGACCATAAAAAATGCAAACGTATAAAAATGTAATTAATGCTCTACTGGTAAAATTAATGTTGTGTACAGATGACATATACACTTCAATGATAATCGCTCACCCATCAAATATTTGATAACTTACAGTACTCATTGGGCAAAACCCCTTAAGGTCCTAATAATGTAGACTAGTACATACAGCTTGGTTTCCTATGAGTGACATAGATCTAGCAAACCTACCACAACAGAAAGAATCGCCAAGTAAGATGATGAGTTGCCCATAATGACTCCTGATGAAGACAAATCCAAGATGTCTCCTCGGCTGAAGTTCTCTCAAAAAATCACAAGTTTCACCTTTTACACCACCACCTGGCTAACAAAACAATAATGTTTGTGTCCCTTCAGCTTTGTGCGATAAATCGAGTATTTTGTCATTTTTAAATGTTCGTGTGAAGGAAACAAGTCTATTTTACACAGTATAAAGGAAACTAAATTACATCCTACAACAGATGAGCCAGAGGCAGTGGAGTGTAAAAATCTTTCAAACTCAGATCCTAAGAGATACAATCTTTTCATTCCATTTTGGTTTTTCTTTAATAGTTTTTTTAATACAAGATAATCTGATCTTTATTTGGGCTTGAATAAACCACTGTTCAAAATAACTGCTAATTTTAGCTTTCTTTATTTCAGATTAGTTTTATAATACTATTGGTGCACTCCGAAATAACACTTATTTTCAGATCATTCTTGAATAAGAAATACATTACACTTATATACTTCCTCGTTAAACATTTTCTAAATAAAATAAACTGAAATAAGGTTGCTGCTTCTGGACACACTAAAGACCCGAATATCTCCATGGGTGGAATTTTGGGGCCAAAGAAGATGGTTTGCAAATGGCAAAGAACTAAAATTCCACAATTTTCTGTACTGGATTTACATGACATTTTTTGTGAGTTGAACGCTGGCTGAAAGTGGGAGAAGTATTTCAACCTAGGCAACATTTCAAGCTGATTGTTGTGTAGGTGATAACTGAGCCCCATCCATTTTGCATCCTTAAAAGGGACACTCCCACTTTGTATTTTTTTTAATTTCAGATATGTCTTTTGTTTTTGTTATGTAACTGTATTTAATATAATATGTAACAAAACAAGTGTGACTGGGCACCGCCATTTTGTGAAATATAGTGTTTTTGGGTGCCACCTCCTAGTGACTTTACAGCACATCTTTCACAATTTGGGGCTGGGGACACAGAATGCAGTCTATAAGTCACAATTCTGATCATAGACTTGCATTGAATGGGAGGGTAATGTAACTATTACATCACAAAGGGATATAGTTATAATCCTGTTTGATCAGGTTAATCTCCTCTCTTTGCGTTGGAAGGCAGGTAAAAAAAAAAAGGTTGTACACAGTCACCTAGTTCTGCCCACTATGATACACAGGAGCAAATAAGATAGTAGGGGAGTATCATCATGCAAGCTTTGGCCACAGTTGTAAAGTGAGACTGGTTGGAATATTTTGGATGATGTTGCATCATGGGAATTATTCACAAAATGGACCCATGAGATAAACACCTAATTTTATTTTTACTGTTATATACAATTAATTTTAATCATATAAAAAAAAAAACAGTGGCATATGATTTATATATGTGTTTTAAATGACCAAATTATCTAGTTACATCTTATGTAAGTGTCAGTATCCCTTTAAGAAAATTGAACTCTAGAAAGAAACTAGCTGGTCCTATTTGAAATCCAGCTTTGAATCAAACATGATATATACACATTGGCCTGGTGACATGATTATATGGCCACTAAGGTGGTCATTGCGCATCCTCCTGTGCTGGTGCGAGTGGCCGATATTCATTTATGTCTAGAAGAGAGTGGTGTGTGTCTGGAATACAATACAGAATACTTAATTTGTAAATTGGCAAATGCAAAGATTCACAGCATTTTACTGATTGCAAACAGACACACGTATTGCTCCCATTGTATTACTTACATAAAACTAGCTAGTCAAACAGACACACGTATAGCTCCCATTGTATTACTTACATAAAACTAGCTAGTCAAACAGACACACTTATTGCTCCTATTGTGTTACTTACACAAAACTAGCTAGTCAAAGAGACACACCTATAGCCCCTATTGTGTTACGTACACAAAACTAGCTAGTCAAATACGTCCATTCTGTGCTCTATACAGTTTGCATAATTTGAACACCAAGCTAAAAATATCAGCGTGTTCTGTCTGCACAGCTCCAGGTGATGTTCGTAATAGATATATTTTAGCATAATGAGCATATAAAGTAATACTGCATAAACATGAATATTGTAAATACAGCCACTTTATCTTTTTTCCAAGCTCTGTTGTACTGGACAATATAGCAAGAATGCCCCTGGCTGAAAGCAGTGTACCCCATACATGCATCCAATGGGAGATGGTTAAATAACTAAGTTTCTACTTTGACATTGATCCCAGTTTAAATGATAAGACTCTTTAACAAAGACATTCTCATTCAGTCCACAAATGCACACATTCCTGCTTGACAGAAACATTGATTGGACTATTACAATCTTGTTCTTAAATATTTTAGGGCCAGTAAATGGGAGCCAAAAGGTGTTATGTATAGAGGAGGTACATACAAGGACAGGGATGAGCAATTCCTATAGCTAAATGATTGGGACATGCAGTTCCGAGCACCAGACAGGTTTTTTTTTTTTTTTACATTTAACCCTGCTGCGAGAAAACAGCTGGTTTATCCCCTTGGTAACCGCTAATCATGGTATGTACGCTGGCATATGTCATAGCAGTAAAACTGACATGGCTATATGACTCGGTACTGAGGCACTCCCGTCACATCTGTTGAGGCCCCTAACCTAATCCTAAATTTAGGGCTAGGGTTTGTACTAACCCTAGCCAGGCTTATGGTTAAACAAAATGAAAATAAAGAATACAATGAAATTTAAATAGATAAATACAAATAAATTATAAAAAATAAATTAAAATAAAACCTTTTTTGTGGGCAGTCATATTTCTCGGAGGATAGATTCAGGGCGGAGGTAGGATGTTGGTTTTCCACTCCTATGTGCTGGCAAGCAATGCTATCAGGTTGAGGAAATAGTGATTTGGCAAGTGCACACTTCAGAGACATCACTGTGATTCAAGCATCATTTGTTTAGTTTGTTGGTGGGTAATGAAGGAAAGACAATATAGCCCATGTAATGCACTATAGTAGACATAAGGTGTTGGTCTGGGCAGTATCACACGTGTATCCTGTAGTACGAGTAAATTAATAGCTTGTTAAACATTTTAATTGTCCAAGGTGGCAGCATATGGGACAAATGCCCCTTTGCACACCACAAGCACATTCAGCTTCCCATTAAAATAGCAATTAAACATAATAATGTGGTAATACATAAGATGTGGGTGGGTCACTTTCAGTTAGTGACACTTTGAGGAGCTGGGGTTCCCCATTCAGAAAAGCTCTGCTTAGTCCACATGGCACAACCCCAGAACAATAGAACTGACAAACCAGGCTATGCACCATGGGCATCTCATAAAACACAGAGAAGAACAACCCCTCCCCTAGTGAGATCTAATAGCATGTCATAAACCACACACTGCTAAATAAATTATTGAAGAAAAAGCTTCAGTAGATCAAACACTAAATAATCTCCAAATATCTTCAGCATTTCAAAAAAGTGATTTGAAATCTAGTGTGTTCTTTTTTATTTTCACAGAGTTGTCTGTTTGGTTGCCAATAACTTCCCCTGCAAGGAGACAGTGTTTGAAACCATTTCACCAGTTTGAGGGCAATTTTATGCAAGTTACATCACTTCCTCTGCTGGAGGGGTTGTGTACATTTGTATATCCTGCCACACTTCTATTGGTAGCCACCGTTATTCAAATTTGTGACATCATATCATTAATATTTTTGCCTGAAAGTAACTTACGTATAATATTTGTATCAGTGTTAAAAGGAAAGATACCTTCAATATAGTATTTTCTTCATTGCCTGCACATCTGTTGTGTATTTGGTGATAGAGTCCCTTTAAGCTAACTACCTACTTGATTTTGTTAATTGCATTTAGACCTGTCTCCTAGTTGTTATCAATAAAAACCTTGTTTAAATATGGTTTTGATTAAAATTATTTTGTATCAGGACAAGGTACAGATGTGGTACAGCAGAGCTTCAATCAATACATAGTGTGCAAGGTACAGATATGGTACAGCGGAGCACCCATCAATAAATAGTGTGTAAGGTACAGACGTGGTATAGCAGAGCTTCAATCAATATATACTGTGCAACAGTGGTGTATCTTGATTTTGTGCTGCCCTAGGCAGACAAAATCCGGGCACCCCCCCTACCCAAGCTGCACACCCACGTTACACACCTAAGACATGCCCCATCATTCAGACTCACATCAAGCTTACACTCCCATCACACTCAGTCACACACTCCTACTCCCATCACACTCAGTCACACACTCCTACTCCCATCACGCACACTCTGACTCCCATCACACTCAGTCACACACACTGTCTCCCATCACACACAGGTCACACACACTGTCTCCCATCACACAGACTCTGACTCCCATCACACTCATTCACACACACTGTCTCCAATCACACACACTCTGACTCCCATCACACTCATTCACACACACTGTCTCCCATCACACACACTCCTACTCCCATCACACTCAGTCACACACTCCTACTCCCATCACGCACACTCTGACTCCCATCACACTCAGTCACACACACTGTCTCCCATCACACACACTCTGACTCCCATCACACTCAGTCACACACACTGTCTCCCATCACACACAGGTCACACACACTGTCTCCCATCACACAGACTCTGACTCCCATCACACTCATTCACACACACTCTGACTCCCATCACACTCATTCACACACACTGTCTCCCATCACACACACTCTGACTCCCATCACACTCAGTCACACACTGTCTCCCATCACACACACTCTGATTCCCATCCCACTCATTCACACACACTGTCTCCAATCACACACACTCTGACTCCCATCACACTCAGTCACACACACACACACACACACACACACACACAGTCTCCCATCAGCACTTACCTTTCCCTGGCAGGCAGGCAGCATGGTCCCTCCATGCTGCCTGTTCGGCTTCCCGGCGATTGTGCCGACAGGTCACGTGACCGGGCGCGCGTATGACGTCAGCGCGCCCGTCACGTGACCTGTCGGCACTTCCGTGTCGGCACACTGCACGGGGAGCCGAACAGGCAGCACGGAGGTTTCTCTGTGCTGCCTGTTCGGCTCCCCGTGCAGCCTGGCAGGCAGAGCGTTGGTGAGGGGGGATCTTGCGATCCCTTCTCACCTCCGTCTCTGCCTGCAAGCGCGGTGGGGTTTTTTTTTTTTTTTTTAAAGGGCCAGATTTTTTTTTTTTGATTTTTTTTTTTTTTTTTTAATTTTTTTTTTTCCCAGTGCTGGGGGGCGCTGCCGCCCCCCAAAATTTGCCGCCATAGGCATCCGCCTAGGATGCCTCGCGGTAAATACAGCACTGCTGTGCAAGGTACAGACGTGGTACAGCAGAGCTCCAATCAATATAAAGTGTGCAAGGTACAGACATGGTACAGCAGAGCTCTCATCAATATATAGTGTGCAAGGTACAGACATGGTACAGCAGAGCTCTCATCAATATATAGTGTGCAAGGTACAGACGTGGTACAGCAGAGCTCTCATTAATATATAGTGTGCAAGGTACAGACGTGGTACAGCAGAGCACTCATTAATATGTAGTGTGCAAGGTACAGACGTGGTACAGCAGATCTCCCATCAATATGAAGTGTGCAAGGTACAGACGTGGTACAGCAGAACTTCCATCAATATATAGTGTGCAAGGTACAGACGGGGTACAGCAGAGCTCCCATCAATATGAAGTGTGCAAGGTACAGACGTGGTACAGCAGAACTTCCATCAATATATAGTGTGCAAGGTACAGACGTGGTACAGCAGAGCTCCCATCAATATGAAGTGTGCAAGGTACAGACGTGGTACAGCAGAACTTCCATCAATATATAGTGTGCAAGGTACAGACTGGGTACAGCAGAGCTCCCATCAATATGAAGTGTGCAAGGTACAGACGTGGTACAGCAGAACTTCCATCAATATATAGTGAGCCAGACACAGACGTGGTACAGCACAGCTCCCATTAATTATATAGTTAGCCAGACACAGACTTGTAAATGAAGATTTTAAACAATGTGAATATTTTCTCCAAATTATATGTGAGCTGGCTCTACATATGCTGGTTGTGATTAACAAATGCATTTAAATAGATAAATCTTTTTTTCTCTCATTTCTCTCTTCTTGTTTTCTTGTATTATTTGAACTCATTCTTCCATTTCAGATGTAAAGCCTGACACTGCAATTGGGAAGAATGTACATTGTAAGAAGAGTAGCAATTATACGGCACACACACTTAAATTATATAATTGGATACAAGGATGGGGGAGTTAATGGGCTAATCTAAAGCCGGGGTCAGCTCATACAGCATTCTCTGCTGTTACTCAATGTACCATTTGCTTTTATGCTGGATTTCTTTTATTGATAAGATGACATTGGAACTGAGCTTTACTGTAACCTGCAATCAAATGAAGATGTCTATGTAATTATACCACATAACTAAGTTTGACATGACACTAGGACATTAGGCCAAAAATACATACCAGTCCGAATGTGCATCACTAGGTGTTCCAGTAATTGGGTGACCTTTTTGTAGGCCTTAATTATGAGATTACATATTTTACGAGGTATGAGACAGAATCATCCAGTGAAACCTTGTAATGACTGGATAATAGTAAAATTACAGATTTTTGTTTATTTTGACATTACCCTAAAGCCACAGAGGTGACTTACATCCAAGCTCCACCATATATATGTACGAAACATCAAGCACTAAAAAGCACTTAAAAAGTATCAAATCCATTTTGGTGGAGGTGCTAATACACACACAAAAGTGTCACTATGTATAAAAAAAAAAGGATCCTTTTTTTACATAAATAGTGGTTATTGGGCCTTTTTTTTTAATTACATTTTTTATTGAAAACAGTTTTCTTCAGTTTTACATATAAGCTTGACAGTCTCAACAGGGAAGGGGAACATCAGAAATAATGAGGAAATCAAAATAGAAATAATAAAAAAAATTAAAAAAAGGAAAACATATATAATTACGGTCTATTCCATCAAACATTGTGTACTTATAATCAGACAGATATAGAATTATACATAATGGCTAAAATTCAATCAAACAGTTTTGCCCTCTATGCGATATTGCAAATTACACCACCAGCTCCCCTTTTATTTTTATATGAGTAAATATACTATATTTTAATCTGGGGTGTTTGTTCCCCCACCCAAATCTAGCAATTTCAGATTTCAGACTTCCAAAAAAGGGCTGAGGAATATCATTTTGCAGTGTTTGGGGAGGGGGGAGGCAAACTTCGTCAAACTTCAGAATCCATAAGCATAGGTCCATACCATCAAACATTGTATACGTACAATCAGACAGATATATAATTATACATAGTGGCTAAAATTCAATCCAACAGTTTTGCCCCCCATGTGATATTGCGAATGATACCTCTTTAACACAGGCTTCTCATATCATTCCTTGCTCTCTTTGTATCATATTAGAATCCTCCAGATTGGGGAGATCAAAAATACAGTGCTAAGGTAACGAGGGGATAGACCCACATAAACCAAAAAAAAAAAAAAATTCACTCCAGTGGGTTAGTCATAGTGTATTCAATCCAATAGAACCACCGCTGTCTATGTTTGTCGTGGGAGTCTGAGGCCTTGGCCATTAGTTCCTCTAGGGTTCTGTTCTCTTCCACTCTGGAGACCCAGTCCCCATGGGCATCCGCAGAAATGTTTTCAGGGGGGGGCATAATTTTACCGTCATCCTTTCTGCACCGCGCCTCTTTTTGACAAGTTATCATGAAGTGGAGGAGCTTTGTCATTATCAGTGAAGGCATGCAAAGGGTTGATAAACCCTGCACCAGATACAGATCAACAGCACCAGATATAAACCAACCACACTAGATATAGCCTCACTGCACCAAATATAGATCCACTGTGCCAGATATAGACCCACAACACCAGATATTAACCCACAGTACCAGCTAAAAATCCATGACACAGAACCAGATAAATATCCAGAGCTTTAGCTGAAACTCCACAGCAACAGATAGAACAACATAGCCAAGATATAACCCCATAGCACCAGATACAACACTATAGCACACAATATAACCCAACAGCACAAGACACAACACTATAGCACACAATATAACCCAACAGCAACAGACACAACACTATAGCACACAATATAACCCAACAGCACCAGATACAACACTATAGCACACAATATAACCCCACAGCACCAGATACAACACTATAGCACACAATATAACCTCATAGCACCAGATACACTATAGCACACAATATAACCCAACAGAACCAGACACAACACTATAGCACACAATATAACCCAACAGCACCAGACACAACACTACAGCACACAATATAACCTCTCAGCACCAGATACAACACTATAGCACACAATATAAGCATACGGCAACAGATACAACACTATAGCACACAATATAACCCTACAGCAACAGATACAACACTATAGCACACAATATAACCCTACAGCAACTGATACAACACTATAGCACACAATATAACCCCACAGCACCAGATACAACACTATAGCACACAATATAACCCCATAGCACCAGATACAACACTATAGCACACAATATAACCTCACAGCACCAGATACACTATAGCACACAATGTAACCCAACAGCACCAGACACAACACTATAGCACACAATATAACACCACAGCACCAGATACAACACTATAGCACACAATAGAAACACAAAGCAACAGATTCCCTAAACACCCAAATTCCTAAATCCATGACATTTCTTTATCTCTTTCCCCCTTTTTTATATGTTTTATTCCTCCATGTTTGCCATTTCTTTCCCCATCATTTTATATGTTTTATTCCTCCATGTTTGCCATTTCTTTCCCCATCATTTTATGTGTTTTATTCCTCCATGTCAGTGACCTCTTTTCGCCTACATTTTATCTTTTCTGCCCCATGTCCCAATTTTGTCTGTATTCTGCTCCAATCAATCACCTCTTTTCATCCTCTATTATCTTTTCTGCCCCATGTCATCCCATTTTGTTTGCAATCTGCTTCCATCTATCACATCATTTTATCCTCCATTATCTTTTCTGCCCAATCCACTTGTCACCATGTTGATGTGAGCAGAGCCTGGTCAGAGGAGCTGCTCAGACTGGACAAATGGAGACCTCAGGGAAATGGGAGGGACCTCCTTGGATTTACCCCACTCTTCCATGTACCTTGGCTGTTTTGTTTTTTAAAGCTATTATAAGCTCTTCCTACCTGTTACAGAGGCTCAGCTATGGTCTCTGAGTATCTTCCCCGGTTTCCTCCATGATGTTGAACTGCAGGCTCTCTTCTGTCAGTCATGCTGCCACATGGAGGGCTGAGCGGCGGGCTATAACTTCATATACCCGGGCACCCCTGTCATTGGCTCTCCATACAGCATGACTGACAGCTGCAGAGACCTGCACCAATGTGGATGGGAGACCAGTATTACAGCAAGCAGAGTTGCAGAGAGCAACAGCTTTGGGTGCCACCTCCTACCCCAGCAACTGGTGTGCAGTTCCCTAGGGACAACTAGAGGCTACACACTGAGTAAACATAATAATAATAAAAAAATGTAAAAAGGGGAATTGCAAAAATCCAGGGGGGGGGGGCAAGCGCCCCCCCTTGTCCCCCACTGCGGACGCCCATGATCTCTCTCCCTGCACTCTCACTCTGCCAAGCCATCTCTCTCCCTGCACTCTCACTCATATGACCCCTTCTTCCCAAAGTGACTCCCTAGACTTGCCAATCTGAACCCCAAATGTACCAATCTGACACTTTTTCCCAATCTGACCCCTAGACGTGCCAATCTGACCCCCTCCCAACCTGGGAAGGTCGGGGTATGAGGCCTGTCATTGGTACCATGCACGTGCGGTGATGCTGCCACCTTTTCTACAAAAACAATACCGGCCTTACTGGTGCCCCCATAGACTTAACATTGGCATCAAGTAAATTTTTTATTGGCCTGCCGGTAAAATACCATCTGGGTGGCAACCCTAGCTGTTACTCAAGCTAACAAGGGTGCTGTGCATGTGTACAATGCTGTACATGCACAGTACCAGTGTTCCAGACCCTGGAGAGTGTGATCAGAAATCCAAGATCGCTGTCCTGAATCCCGCCATGATCGTGACTGTCCCATGCACTAGTTTCTGCGAGGCTGAAATGGTGGCCAAAATATGGACTATTATGAATGCAACTGTATAAAAACAAAAGTGCTTTTAAAACCCTCAAAACCCAGCATTAAATATCTCTGTGAACTATATTTTTCCATATGGAGTAATATTTTGAACTGTAAATGTACATTAGTGACAAATATGTATAGCATGACATCAAAATAGAATTATGACAGTGCGTGACATCACAATAGCAGAGCTGCATTACTTTCAAACCCAGCACAGCTTTCAGCAGTTGGTGCAGTAGCAGATCCTGTTAACCTGTGAAGATGTGAGACTCCCTGACAGAGCGCTCCAGTTTAATACATGCTGCCGCGAGGTCTGACGCCTGGAACATTATGCTTCACATTAGATTGTAAGCTCAGCAGAGCCGGTTAGGGTAGGGGTTTCCTTTCTCTGTATGGGGATAGATGTTTGTATTGTATAACTTACCTTAGACTGTAATCTCTGCAGAGTTGGTAAGGGCAGGTGAGTCGCTCTGCAGGGCAGGGACCTCCTTACTCTGTATTATATCCTTATTAGATTGTAAGCTTTGTGGGGATAGATTTTTTTATTGTATAACTTACCTTAGACTGTAAGCTCTGCAGAGTTGGTTAGGGCGGGTGAGTCGCTCTGCAGTGCAGGGACCTCCTTACTCTGTATTCTATCCTTATTCGATTGTAAGCTTTGTGGGGATAGATTTTTTGTTGTTGTATAACTTACCTAGACTGTAAGCTCTGCAGAGTTGGTTAGGGCAGATAAGAAGCTCTGCAGGGCAGGAACCTCCTTACTCTGTATTATATCCTTATTAGATTGTAAGCTTTGTGGGGATAGATTTTTGTATTGTATAACTTACCTAGACTGTAAGCTCTGCAGAGTTGGTAAGGGCAGATAAGAAGCTCTGCAGGGCAGGAACCTCCTTACTCTGTATTATATCCTTATTAGATTGTAAGCTTTGTGGGGATAGATTTTTGTATTGTATAACTTACCTAGACTGTAAGCTCTGCAGAGTTGGTTAGGGCAGATAAGAAGCTCTGCAGGGCAGGAACTTCCTTACTCTGTATTATATCCTTATTAGAGTGTAAGCTTTGTGAGAATATATTTTTGTATTGTATAACTTACCTTAGACTGTAAGCTCAGCAGAGCTGGTTAGGGCAGGTGAGTCGCTCTGCAGGGCAGGGACCTCCTTACTCTGTATTCTATCCTTATTAGATTGTAAGCTTTGTGTGAATAGATTTTTTTGTATTGTATAACTTACCTTAGACTGTAAAGCTCTGCAGAGTTGGTTAGTGCAGATAAGAAGCTCTGCAAGGCAGGAACCTCTTTACTCTGTAATATATCCTTATAAGATTCTAACCTCTCTGTGTAAATGTATTGTGTCCAGCAATATGCAGTTCGATACACTAACTAAATGATCCAGGGACAAAACCGATCGCCATATTTGGGGTCAGGAAGGATTTTTTTTCCCCCATGTGAGACAAAATTGGCCAAAAGTTTCTCTGGGGTTTTCTTTGCCTTCCTCTGGATCAACTAGATATTTAAAAATTATATTAAAATTGCAGCAATATTTTAATTGCACATCTGCTTATTGCTGCAAAAAAATAAAATTAAAAAAAAGAATACATTTATCCCTGTCTGTTTCCTGATTTATTTCATGGCACACAACACTATCTACTATCTACACATCATATGGGTCATAAAAAGTTGAAAGGTTTGGAAGATACACAAGGTCATAAGATGGGCTTGCCTTTTACCACAGTGATCACAATAAGGAAAGGTGAGCAAGTGATAGATATGTGACATATCAATCAGAATAAGGAAGGAATAGTTGCCAGCAGTTTTCAGACTTGACAAGACAGACTTTTTTTGGGTGTTGGGGCATGGAATGTGTCTATGAATGTCTTCAATGTGCTCCAGGCAGCCAATATATGCTTGTACACATACTAGGAAGACTGGTACCAATGTCATGTGACTAATAAAACACAAATATATTTTATGTGCAAAACTATTTTTTCTCTTTGCTTCTATTGCAATGTACTAAACATTTAACACTCCAATAGTACATATGAGCAAACTGCGAATAAAAACAGGCATAATTGCGAATAAAAACAGGCAAGTTTGCGAAAAAAAATTCTACCTCTTTTGAAAGCATTTGCTAAAAGCTGGTGTAATTTTCACAATCAAATAAGAATTATTTTTCACAAAATATTGGTAAAACTCTTTAGCATGTGCAAATCTAATCGCAATTAAAACCGGAAAATGCACGCTAAATAAAAATAAACGAAAGAGGGGCAAATCAGGGAAAACAAGAGCAAAATGTTACAAATAGTCGCAAATTGCTCCTTACTCATGTTTTACCTACTTTTTTTCCCCACTGCACATGTTTAGTACATGACCCCCACAGTGTCATATGACTCCTGGGATGTTGGCAAATGTGGAAAGGGATAGTACCACAAGACACAACACTATAGCACACAATATAACCCAACAGCACAAGACACAACACTATAGCACACAATATAACCCAACAGCAACAGACACAACACTATAGCACACAATATAACCCAACAGCACAAGACACAACACTATAGCACACAATATAACCCAACAGCAACAGACACAACACTATAGCACACAATATAACCCCACAGCACCAGATACAACACTATAGCACACAATATAACCTCATAGCACCAGATACACTATAGCACACAATATAACCCAACAGAACCAGACACAACACTATAGCACACAATATAACCCAACAGCACCAGACACAACACTACAGCACACAATATAACCTCTCAGCACCAGATACAAAACTATAGCACACAATATAAGCATACGGCAACAGATACAACACTATAGCACACAATATAACCCAACAGCAACAGACACAACACTATAGCACACAATATAACCCAACAGCACCAGATACAACACTATAGCACACAATATAACCCCACAGCACCAGATACAACACTATAGCACACAATATAACCCCACAGCACCAGATACAACACTATAGCACACAATATAACCTCTCAGCACCAGATACAACACTATAGCACACAATATAAGCATACAGCAACAGATACAACACTATAGCACACAATATAACCCTACAGATACAACACTATAGCACACAATATAACCCCACAGCACCAGATACAACACTATAGCACACAATATAACCCCACAGCACCAGATACAACACTATAGCACACAATATAACCTCACAGCACCAGATACACTATAGCACACAATGTAACCCAACAGCACCAGACGCAACACTATAGCACACAATATAACCTCTCAGCACCAGATACAACACTATAGCACACAATGTAACCCAACAGCACCAGATACAACACTATAGCACACAATATAAACACAAAGCAACAGATTCCCTAAACACCCAAATTCCTAAATCCATGACATTTCTTTATCTCTTTCCCCCTTTTTTATATTTTATTCCTCCATGTTTGCCATTTCTTTCCCCATCATTTTATATGTTTTATTCCTCCATGTTTGCCATTTCTTTCCCCATCATTTTATGTGTTTTATTCCTCCATGTCAGTGACCTCTTTTCACCTACATTTTATCTTTTCTGCCCCATGTCCCAATTTTGTCTGTATTCTGCTCCAATCAATCACCTCTTTTCATCCTCTATTATCTTTTCTGCCCCATGTCATCCCATTTTGTTTGCAATCTGCTTCCATCTATCACATCATTTTATCCTCCATTATCTTTTCTGCCCAATCCACTTGTCACCATGTTGATGTGAGCAGAGCCTGGTCAGAGGAGCTGCTCAGACTGGACAAATGGAGACCTCAGGGAAATGAGAGGGACCTCCTTGGATTTACCCCACTCTTCCATGTACCTTGGCTGTTTTGTTTTTTAAAGCTATTATAAGCTCTTCCTACCTGTTACAGAGGCTCAGCTATGGTCTCTGAGTATCTTCCCCTCTTTCCTCCATGATGTTGAACTGCAGGCTCTTTTCTGTCAGTCATGCTGCCACATGGAGGGCTGAGCGGCGGGCTATAACTTCATATACCCGGGCACCCCTGTCATTGGCTCTCCATACAGCATGACTGACAGCTGCAGAGACCTGCACCAATGTGGATGGGAGACCAGTATTACAGCAAGCAGAGTTGCAGAGAGCAACAGCTTTGGGTGCCACCTCCTACCCCAGCAACTGGTGTGCAGTCCCCTAGGGACAACTAGAGGCTACACACTGAGTAAACATAATAATAATAAAAAAATGTAAAAAGGGGAATTGCAAAAATCCAGGGGGGGGGGCAAGCGCCCTCCCTTGTCCCCCACTGCGGACACCCATGATCTCTCTCCCTGCACTCTCACTCTGCCAAGCCATCTCTCTCCCTGCACTCTCACTCATATGACCCCTTCTTCCCAAACTGACTCCCTAGACTTGCCAATCTGAACCCCAAATGTACCAATCTGACACTTTTTCCCAATCTGACCCCTAGACGTGCCAACCTGACCCCCTGCCAACCTGGGAAGGTCGGGTGTGAGGCCTGTCATTGGTACCATGCACGTGCGGTGATGCTGCCACCTTTTCTACAAAAACAATACCGGCCTTACTGGTGCCCCCATAGACTTAACATTGGCATCAAGTAAATTTTTTACTGGCCTGCCGGTAAAATACCATCTGGGTGGCAACCCTAGCTGTTACTCAAGCTAACAAGGGTGCTCTGCATGTGCACAATGCTGTACATGCACAGTACCAGTGTTCCAGACCCTGGAGAGTGTGATCAGAAATCCAAGATCGCTGTCCTGAATCCCGCCATGATCGTGACTGTCCCATGCACAAGTTTCTGCGAGGCTGAAATGGTGGCCAAAATATGGACTATTATGAATGCAACTGTATAAAAACAAAAGTGCTTTTAAAACCCTCAAAACCCAGCATTAAATATCTCTGTGAACTATATTTTTCCATATGGAGTAATATTTTGAACTGTAAATGTACATTAGTGACAAATATGTATAGCATGACATCAAAATAGAATTATGACAGTGCGTGACATCACAATAGCAGAGCTGCATTACTTTCAAACCCAGCACAGCTTTCAGCAGTTGGTGCAGTAGCAGATCCTGTTAACCTGTGAAGATGTGAGACTCCCTGACAGAGCGCTCCAGTTTAATACATGCTGCCGCGAGGTCTGACGCCTGGAACATTATGCTTCACATTAGATTGTAAGCTCAGCAGAGCCGGTTAGGGTAGGGGTTTCCTTTCTCTGTATGGGGATAGATGTTTGTATTGTATAACTTACCTTAGACTGTAATCTCTGCAGAGTTGGTAAGGGCAGGTGAGTCGCTCTGCAGGGCAGGGACCTCCTTACTCTGTATTATATCCTTATTAGATTGTAAGCTTTGTGGGGATAGATTTTTTTATTGTATAACTTACCTTAGACTGTAAGCTCTGCAGAGTTGGTTAGGGCGGGTGAGTCGCTCTGCAGTGCAGGGACCTCCTTACTCTGTATTCTATCCTTATTCGATTGTAAGCTTTGTGGGGATAGATTTTTTGTTGTTGTATAACTTACCTAGACTGTAAGCTCTGCAGAGTTGGTTAGGGCAGATAAGAAGCTCTGCAGGGCAGGAACCTCCTTACTCTGTATTATATCCTTATTAGATTGTAAGCTTTGTGGGGATAGATTTTTGTATTGTATAACTTACCTAGACTGTAAGCTCTGCAGAGTTGATTAGGGCAGATAAGAAGCTCTGCAGGGCAGGAACTTCCTTACTCTGTATTATATCCTTATTAGAGTGTAAGCTTTGTGAGAATATATTTTTGTATTGTATAACTTACCTTAGACTGTAAGCTCAGCAGAGCTGGTTAGGGCAGGTGAGTCGCTCTGCAGGGCAGGGACCTCCTTACTCTGTATTCTATCCTTATTAGATTATAAGCTTTGTGTGAATAGATTTTTTTGTATTGTATAACTTACCTTAGACTGTAAAGCTCTGCAGAGTTGGTTAGTGCAGATAAGAAGCTCTGCAAGGCAGGAACCTCTTTACTCTGTATTATATCCTTATAAGATTCTAACCTCTCTGTGTAAATGTATTGTGTCCAGCAATATGCAGTTCGATACACTAACTAAATGATCCAGGGACAAAACCGATCGCCATATTTGGGGTCAGGAAGGAATTTTTTTCCCCCATGTGAGACAAAATTGGCCAAAAGTTTCTCTGGGGTTTTCTTTGCCTTCCTCTGGATCAACTAGATATTTAAAAATTATATTAAAATTGCAGCAATATTTTAATTGCACATCTGCTTATTGCTGCAAAAAAATAAAATAAAAAAAAAGGATACATTTATCCCTGTCTGTTTCCTGATTTATTTCATGGCACACAACACTATCTACTATCTACACATCATATGGGTCATAAAAAGTTGAAAGGTTTGGAAGATACACAAGGTCATAAGATGGGCTTGCCTTTTACCACACTGATCACAATAAGGAAAGGTGAGCAGGTGATAGATATGTGACATATCAATCAGAATAAGGAAGGAATAGTTGGCAGCAGTTTTCAGACTTGACAAGACAGACTTTTTTGGGTTTTGGGGCATGGAATGTGTCTATGAATGTCTTCAATGTGCTCCAGGCAGCCAATATATGCTTGTACACATACTAGGAAGACTGGTACCAATGTCATGTGACTAATAAAACACAAATATATTTTATGTGCAAAACTATTTTTTCTGTTTGCTTCTATTGCAATGTACTAAACATTTAACACTCCAATAGTACATATGAGCAAACTGCGAATAAAATCAGGCATAATTGCGAATAAAAACAGGCAAGTTTGCGAAAAAAAATTCTACCTCTTTTGAAAGCATTTGCTAAAAGCTGGTGTAATTTTCACAATCAAATAAGAATTATTTTTCACAAAATATTGGTAAAACTCTTTAGCATGTGCAAATCTAATCGCAATTAAAACCGGAAAATGCACGCTAAATAAAAATAAACGGAAATGGGGCAAATCAGGGAAAACAAGAGCAAAATGTTACAAATAGTCGCAAATTGCTCCTTACTCATGTTTTACCTACTTTTTTTCCCCACTGCACATGTTTAGTACATGACCCCCACAGTGTCATATGACTCCTGGGATGTTGGCAAATGTGGAAAGGGATAGTCCAATTACAGGGGACAAGTATACTATACACAATATAATCTCACAGCACCAGATACACTATAGCACACAATATAACCCAACAGCACCAGACACAACACTATAGCACACAATATAACCTCTCAGCACCAGATACAACACTATAGCACACAATGTAACCCAACAGCACCAGACACAACACTAAAGCACACAATATAACTCCACAGCACCAAATACAACACTATAGCTCACAATATAAACACAAAGCAACAGATTCCCTAAACACCCAAATTCCTAAATCCATGACATTTCTTCATCTCTTTCCCCCTTTTTTATATGTTTTATTCCTCCATGTTTGCCATTTCTTTCCCCATCATTTTATGTGTTTTATTCCTCCATGTCGGTGACCTCTTTTCACCTACATTTTATCTTTTCTGCCCTATGTAACAATTTTGTCTGTATTCTGCTCCAATCAATCACCTCTTTTCATCCTCTATTATCTTTTCTGCCCCATGTCATCCCGTTTTGTTTGCAATCTGCCTCCATCTATCACATCATTTTATCCTCCATTATCTTTTCTGCCCCATCCACTTGTCACCATGTTGATGTGAGCAGAGCCTGGTCAGAGGAGCTGCTCAGACTGGACAAATGGAGACCTCAGGGAAATGGGAGGGAACTCCCTTGATTTACCCCACTCTTCCATGTACCTTGACTGTTTTGTTTTTTAAAGCTATTATAAGCTCTTCCTACCTGTTACAGAGGCTCAGCTATGGTCTCTGAGTATCTTCCCCTCTTTCCTCCATGATGTTGAACTGCAGGCTCTCTTCTGTCAGTCATGCTGCCACATGGAGGGCTGAGGGGCGGGCTATAACTTCATATCCCCGGGCAACCCTGTCATTGGCTCTCCATGCAGCATGACTGACAGCTGCAGAGACCTGCACCAATGTGGATGGGAGACCAGTATTACAGCAAGCAGAGTTGCAGAGAGCAACAGCTTTGGGTGCCACCTCCTACCCCAGCAACTGGTGTGCAGTCCCCTAGGGACAACTAGAGGCTACACACTGAGTAAACATAATAATAATAAAAAAATGTAAAAAGGGGAATTGCAAAAATCCAGGCCTCCCCCCCTTGCCCCCCTCACCCCTGCGGACGCCCATGCCAGTCCCTAAAAGAAGGGGCAACATCTGACTTCCATCTCATTGGGATAAGTGTTTTTGCCACTACCAGGAGATGTCTGGTGAGAAATTTTTTAAAATTGGGGATGGACATACCGTTCATGACGGATAGAAATAGAATACACTGCGCCTTTTATGTGAGAAGAGTAGCAGCACCGAAACACAACCAGTGCTTCACTCCTGGTAAAAATGTACAAACAATACACACAACGTGAACAGTGCGCTTCCCAAAAACACTACACACTCGTATTTACCCTATACGTGGAGGTAATCCTCTCCGTAGTATGCAAAGGGAAAAAGATAAAAAAAACTCTTATAGTGTAGTATATTAAAAAATATAAAGTGATATAAGTGCGTAAACATAGACACACTCACATTTTACTGAGCAGTATCCTGCTCAGTCTATAGGGTGTTCGGGAGCCCCTCGTGGGGTCTTGGATAAAATAGGATTCCGAAGTAGCTCCAAATTCAGGTAGATGTGATGGAACAGGGGAGGAAGGAGATGTATTCTCAGTAAAAACACTTTTAATAATACACAAATAAATATAAAATCTTACATAAAAACAGGCAGCATCCAGCTTATAAAGTGCAGAGAGTCCCAGTTTTTAAGGTGCAAAGTGTTCCTGTAGATTGCTCCTTCTCCATACACGACGCGTTTCTCCTTTAAAATAGGCTTTTTCAAGTCCGTTCATGAACAACAGCATAGCTGCGAAAGTGAAAGGGTACGTTGAACAATCTAGCTTAGTGATCATGTCATGTATTTTTTTCCAAAATGTCGCAATCACCGGGCAATTCCACCATATGTGCAAATCCGTCCCTATTTCTGTAAAACAGCGCCAGCAAAGCGAGTCACACTCTTGAATCATTCGGTGCGGTCTTTCCATCGTATGGTACCACATTGTGAGCAATTTATAATTAATTTCTTGGTATTTAGAAGAGATAGTGGTCTTATGTGTGAACAAAAATATTCTATCCCATTGAACCGGAGTTGGTTTTATGTTAAGAATATCTTCCCATTTACCTATGAAGGAGGGCGGAATTAACGTTTCAGGTGAGATTAGGTTACCATACATTCTAGAAATACCATGAGTCAACAAATTAGACGACACCCGCTAGGCTTTCAAACCAAGTCAGGTATCTCAATTGGTTGTGTAGTTGGGGTAAGCTCTTCACATAATGTGAGATCTGTGAGTAACTAAAATATATCCATTAAGGAAGGTGGCATATCCACTAATTCCGTGAGGGGGCACAATCCCTGAGGGCTCAATTTGTCTTTAAGGCGAAGGACTGTTTGGGCGTGCAGATTAACCAAACCTTTGGCGTATGTTCCTGAAATAAAATCTGGGTTTCCCCGCAGGGGCGTAAGCAGGGATGGGTGGGTAGTAAGGTATGTTGTTTTAGCCAATAAAGGTAGAATTGGGAGCGTAGGACCTACCATTGGGTGAGATACTGTCATGTGTCTGATCTTATGGACCTGGCACCAGGGTAAGGCTGTCAGCCATCCTTGAAATTCTGAGGTCTCCAAATCTATCCAATGTTTATGTGCGGGTGCCTTCATCCAATCTATGACCCGTACCACATGTGCGGCCTGATAATAGAGCTTGAGATCTGGAAATGCCAGCCCCCCTTTATTTTTAGGGTGAATAAGCGTACTATATTTCAGTCTGGGGTGTTTGTTCCCCCACACAAATCTAGTAATCTCAGATTTCAGACTTACAAAAAAGGACTGTGGAATGTCAATTGGCAGTGTTTGGAATAGGTAAAGTATACGAGGTAAAAGATTCATTTTAATTATACCTTTCCTTCCCATCCAGGAAATATGGTTGAGACTCCATCTCCGCCTGTCCTCGAAATTAAGTTCGTACAGTTTGGAAATATCTTGTGTTATCCAGACTCCCAAGTACAGCATCTTAGTAGGACAAATACGGAATGTCGTGGTAATAAATTGTATATATGTATGTTTAGCTGTTATCGGAAGAATCTCAGATTTGCTGTAATTGATCAACAGATTGTAGACATCCCCATAGACCTGGAACTCCCTCAGGATATTCAGGAGAGTTGTATGCGGCTGCGTTACAACGTAAAGAAGATCATCGGCGTACGCCGTAAGTTTATATTCCTGATCCTTAGTACTGAAACCCCGTATGGACGTGTTGTCTCTAATAGCTTGCAGGAACGGTTCCAGGACTAAGGCAAATAGTAAAGGGGATAAGGGGCAACTCTTTCTAGTGCCGTTATGTTTAGTGAACGAGTCCCCCAGGATGCTAACCTGTGCAGTCGGTGAGTGGTATAGGGAAGCTATCCATGTATTCATGTGTGTCCCTAAACCATAGTGGCTCAGAGTTGCTTTCATGAAATCCCAACCTGCTCTGTCAAAGGCTTTTTCAGCATCGGTTGACTGGTAGATTAGCGGTTCCTTCCTTCTCCTTGCCAAGTGCATGATGTTCAGCAGTTTGATAGTATTACCCTTTGCTTCTCGGCCTGGTATAAACCCCATCTGGTCTGGGTGAATGAGGGAAGGTAGGATACCGTGTAGACGATGTGACAGTAGTTTGGTAAATAATTTTAAATCTGCGTTTAAGAGTGAGATAGGCCTATAATTTTGGCACAATTCTAGGTCATTTTCTGGTTTGGGGATTACTTGTATGTGTGCCGTAGTCGTCTGGGGATGAAGTGTGTTCCCATCTGTTATAGAGTTAAGAGCTTCTACCAGATGAGGGGAAAGAACCTCTGAAATTTTGTTTATTACTTCCTCAAGAGAAGTCCATCTGGGCCCGGGTCTTACCTGTCTTGGAATTCTTGATTGCCAATGCCAATTCTATCAAAGTGATGGGTCGTTCCAAAGCTTCCAATTTTTCGGGGGATATATCCCATATTTAGAGAGGTATGTTTCAATATCTTGCAGACATTGTTCCCTGGTTTGGCCAGTCTGGGTAGTGTGTTGTATGTTATATAAATCTTTGTAGTGTGTCGTGAAAGTATATAGTATTTCTGTGGGTAGGTATTTATAAATTTTGGCTTTTGTGATCTTTAATTCTATGGACGTAAGAGGCCTTTTGTTTAATGTTGATCATGCGGGCCAGGAGTCTACCGTAAAATTCGTAAAATAATGCTTTAGATCGAACAGCCTGCCTCTGTAAATCTAAATTTATCCGTTTGGACAATTTGCGTCTCTGAATCAGAAGTGCTTGGTATGTATCTGTGGTTAGATCGGTTTTATGTGCCTGTTCAAGGGTAGCAATCTCTTCCAATATAGCAAATGAAGTATCCCCTTATAACACATTTGTGAGCCTCCCATAATGTAAGAAGTGTGACGTCTCCTGTGTTATTCTCCTCAAAATAGTGTTTTAAACGCTTGGATGTTTCCTGCATTATTTGGTGATCGGCTAAGAGGGAATCATTTAATCTCCAGTTCGGTTGTGTTGGTTTGTACAGTGGAGACTTGATCGTGAGGGATATCGGTGCATGGTCTGACCACGTAGAAATTCCCACAGAAGTGCTAAGTATAAGATCAAATGTATATTGTTGAAGGGAAAAATAATCTATGCGCGTATATACGTCGTGTGGGTTGGAATAGAACGTGTAGTCCCTGCCATCTGGATTAAGAGCCCTCCAGCAGTCTACCAAGCGATATTTTTCCCGCCGAATAATGTGCTGAGGGAGACCGGAGGTTCCCCTTGAAACATCCCATTTGGGTTCCATGGGAAAATTAAAATCCCAGCCTAAAATTAGGATCCCTGTTTGGAAAGTTTGAATGGCTTGCAGAATGTGTGCTAGTGATTTGTGTTGGTGTTTATTTGGCAAATGCACATTGGCGAACGTATAGTCTGTACCTGCTATCTTGGTTTTTACCAATGTGTATCTGCCTTCCTTGTCATATTTCACAGATGTATCCTTGAGGGGAACGTGCTTTGAGAACAAAATTGCAGTGCCCTTTGTTTTAGATTCCATTGTGTCACCGCAAAAGCTGTGTGGGAAATAATTATTTTTAAAAGATGGTGCTTGATTTAATTTAAAATGAGTTTCCTGAACAAAAACAACTGACGCCTTAAGCGCCCTCCATTCACGGAGTGCTCGCAATCGTTTTTCCGGTTTGTTTAACCCCTGTGCATTGATGGATAATATTTTCAAGTGAGTCGGGGAGGCCATCCTATCAATTTAGTTAGCTGAAATAGGACCAGATACACAACAAACAAAACAAAACAAGACAGAGGGGGGGGGGGATAGGGTAGAAAAACAAGACAAGAGTACCCCTCAGTAAGATACACCGACCAAAAAATCCTTATATACAAAAACAAGAACAAAACAATCCCTAATGGGGGACCCTCTAGGGATTCGAAAAAAAGGGCAGAATGTGTTCTATGCGGTTTCTGCTCGAGTCGGTGTGCCCGGGTCGTGTCAGTCCACATGTTTGGTGAACACCAGTCCCGTGGGGGGTCGAGTGCTGAATACGTGAAGCAACCAACAATATTTTCTCCGATACTAGGGGATACACACTCCCCTAATTAAAGGAAAAAAACAATTAACTAAGTAAATAAAATATATCAATGGAGCCGTCAACCATCTCAGCTCAGTAGTTCTACCTTTCGCCTACCAACCTGATCCTGGGACATTACTATCCTCTTGCTGGGAATATTGTGATGTTACCTTTTTGTGGCTGAACACTCGAGGTCAATCTTAAATCTCAGAATCATCTATACTCTGTCCACCCTATGTCAGATCCATACTGGGGGACTCCCCCTGTACTTATCTTTCAGCTACCCCTAAATCAACCAAACATCAGTTGCCAGTAAAGCATAAAAAAGTTATAATCAGTGTCACTTAACTATATTTTTAAGGGGAAGGACGGCTCTGCTTCTCCCCACCTATGGGCCTCACAGATCTTGGTATATCCTGTTTTTCCAGTAAAAGAAGTGGGGGGCACCCTGTACCGATATTTGTGGGTAGTGAAAACCAAATATGGGGAGGGGGACCGTTCACATCGCAGTAATAGATTTATCATTGCATATCATAATACTTGCGGCGCTGCAGGTATCAGTTCACATCTTGGGGATTCTAGTCCCGCCAGGGTAGGTCTGGACAGGGTAAACAGAGTGCTCCACCGCTGCTATGTTTCTCTCCCACTGAATACTGATACTGTTCTGCAGCGGGTATAGAGTGCCAATGAACCAGCTTTCCCAGCTCCATGTTCCAGCATACAAAAATGATATAAGTCTCATAAACAAGTGTGTAGTAAAAATAACTTCCAACAGTGACCAGGCAAGTCCCAGATTAAACTTTGAGATAGTGATATCATCCTCATTCTTCTCGTCCGCCGGGTGTCTCAGTAGCGGTCTGGAGATGCTGGGGGCCGGAGGTCTTGCCGGTTTTCTCGGTCTTTGGGGCAAAGGCCTGGGTGGGTTATGCAACTGATCGATGAACTCCAGTGAGTTCCAATCCGGAAGGTCCAGTTTTGGCAAGTTGAGAGCCGCTATTAGACGTGGCAGGTCTCCCAGCGATTGTACAATGTACGTCTCCCCCTCAACTCGGGTCATCAATGCAAAAGGATGTTTCCATTGGTATAGCTGCCGTTTGTCTTGCAACATGGTTGTTAGGGGCCGTAATGCTTAAGGTTTGCCCAGGGTGATCCTAGATAAGTCCTCATATAGAGAGACCTGTTGGCCTTCAAACCTCCAGGCCCGCTCTGCTCTTGCCGCTCGCATCAGTTTGTCTTTAACACCGTATTCATGCAGGCAACATATAACATCTCTCGATGGCATGGTCGGAGGGCCCTTAGGCTGCAGAGCTCTGTGCGCTCTATCAAAACTGATTTCTGTGTCCGGTGCCTGCCCCAGGATCGATATAAACAGCCAGGTGAGTATTAGCTCTAGTTCACCTGGATCCTCAGTCTCTGCAAGGCCGCGAACCCAAACATTGCTCCGTCTCCCTCTATTATCTAGATCTTCCATGGATCTAATCAAATCTGTTACCGCTGTCATCGTGGATACCGGCGTTTCACTCACTTCTCCTATCTTCTTCTTCAGCTTTCCCATATCCGCATCTATGGATTGTATTTTCTGTTCCATGCGGCCCACGCTGTCTTTCAGGCCTCCAAGCTCAACTTTTACTGCGTTCCTCACTTCCTCTCGGACCGCTTGTCTCACCTCCTATATCAATTTGGCAAAATCATTTTTTGTCGGAGCTGAATGGAACATATCATCCTGCGTGTCCTCAAGCATTCGTGAGGCTTACTCGGTGTGGAAGGTGCACTACGGTCCAGTGGGGAGATCCCCGTAGGAGTTTGAGGCCTGTCCTCGCGGTCTAGCGAAGGCGCGAGGATCGACGTGGTGCGGAAAAAATCCTTCATAGACGATGATGGCGTTTTCGGGTGATTCCCTGAGTCTTCCTGCCGGTAGGATCCTTTTATTTCGTCCCATTGGGGCGGTTGGTAGGGTTTGCAAATGGTTTTGTGCTGAGTAGTGTCGGAGCTCCTGAATTAGGTGGACATCACGGTCTCCAGCTAAGCCACGCCCCTCTCTTTTAAAAAAAATATTTACCTTTTTTTGTGGGGTACTTTTTTTGCAAACACACCAAAACTTCTACTGTATAACATGCCACAGACACATCCAAACAAAATTAGAAGCACAAGGGAAAATTTTTGCTGCCAGAGGACTTTATCCTAAGAAGGTCAGTGGTTGAAATATGCTAGGTTCTGAAGAACAAATAAACCTGAATATTTGCTATGAGCAGACAAGATAAGACAGTTGTTTTTTTGTAATAGGCCCTATGTTTCTTCAAAATACAACTTCTCTATAGCATGATAAAAGTGAACTGCAAAGTCACACAGGATTATACATTAAGTCCCCACCCTGGAAGCAGCTATTATCATGCAAATTACATATGCAAATGTGGCCTCAATTATTAGCATTATTGCCTCTGTGCTGGTATTTTTTCTTGTTCTTCTTCCTTGCCACTTCATCCGAATTGCAAATTTAAGTATCGGTTTATTATTTTTCTCCAGGCGTTTATATTGATATCATATGTCACTTTGCCCCCTGGGTTTGAAACTAAATATAAGACACTTTTATGTCATTGTATCATCATGACCTTCCATACTTAAGGAAAAAAATATATAAAAATGTGTGAAAAGCTGCAATTTCCTCATAGTACTGTAAGGTCCAGGGCATGATAGATTTGGCTATATATACACCACACTAAGCATTATAGAGATGACTAAACTTGCAGCCCTGGGGATGTGGATTTAATGCAGTTATAGCATAGATCTGCTGAAATATTATACTGGGTCAGTCATCTTTGACTGTGTTATAATCTGTCAAATAATAGTGCAACCTGAACCAGGGGAAGAAGCATTCAATTGTTTCCCTTGTTAAGCTTTTCACCAGAGCTCTTTTTTTATTTTATTTAAAGGGACTATTTCTCCTGCTTATGAGATCACCTGTAACTGGATATGAAAATAAACAAATTGTAATTTGTGTAATTTTCATATCAGTCCACAAGATGATGTCATAAACAGGAGACACCACAGACCCATTTAATACACGTATTTCTCTTATTTAATGCACTTACGTGCAATTTTGTTAACATAATGATCATTTGTCCTAATTTGTATACTCTACATTCACAGGATAAGCCATGTTTAGGGTCACCCTTTATATTGGTGAGATGAAACTCTCATCTCATTTCAAATCCCAGCATCTCACCTTTGTGAATAGCCCACAATGTCTTATGTGTCATTATATGCTATTACTTTCTGGCTATTATGAAATAAAATTAGAGAAAGCTATGTTTACCTACTTATTTATGAATTATTTTTAATAATTGTTAAAATAGGTAACCAGGTACTTAAATCTGTTAAGGACAGTGTTTTTTAGGTTACCTTTTGAAAAGTATTCTGGGGAAAAAAAGAATATTAAGAACTATGAAATATTGACACCTATTTTTGTACTTGCCCATTCATACGAAGAACAATATATTGAAACTCCACCAGCCAATTTGTTCTTATTTTCTGCAAGTTAAATATTTGTTATCTTATAACAGTCCTCTCTTCTTTAATCCAAAGGAAATCCTCTATCAAATACTTTGTGATCAGAAAAGGCTGTGTAGCATTGTTCATTAATACCTTGCCAGGCTTTTGGTGATGATTGCCTAAGATCAGAGGATTTGTTCCGGAGAGAAAATCCTGTAAGAGAGACGTGACCTTCCTGCTGATTATAGAACTGCCGGCCGTGGAGGAAAGAGCTGGAGTTTTGTTAAAGTAGCAGAAAGCATTGATCATTTTAATTCAACACATGGAAAAATGTTTGCCACGTGCCTGTTTTATACAGGGATGGCTATGAAAAATGAATACTATAGGGCTGCCTTGAGCCATGAATAAAATTGAAATGTTACACTAGTTGCTGCATCACTGACGGTGCTGGAGTGCGGAGATTTGGATCTGACGTATTGTAAATTAACGACTTCTGTTATACATTGGCTCTCGTGGTGATAAGGGCCCTTTCTCCATTGTGCCATATGACCACCATTGTGTCTTGTTTCATAATAGTACACAGATTGAAAAGCTAGGATAACTGCTAACAAAATAATGAGTGGGCAACCTGCATTTGTATTTATCTGTATCCGTACACACTCATTAGTTTCACAATAAATGGTATGTTGTCATAGTTCCCTTTCTAACTGGAGATAATCATTCCCTGCACAACTAGGTCTGAAAAATTAAGACCAACCCAGTTCGAATGTAAAATTTGTATGTTATCCAGAGGATATGAACACATTTACATAGTCAGAGGATACCAACAATCCTCTATTAGAATCTGATTTGAATGATCTATTTATAACTTGTTTGGATGTCATCCAGTGACTGCCACATGGAGGGTGCAGGACACACTTAACCATCCCAAGGCCAACCTTCACAGATAGCAAATCAGACTAATGTTTATTACTTAAATAACACAAACATATAAGCTTTTTCTTGTGGGGTGGGAACAGTCACATCATGACATAACCATGATCCTTTCCTAGTTATAAAGCTCATTGGACATCATAACATCACCGTTAAACATACACACTTTGATCCATTCTACATGCCTGCCACTTGTTAACATGGGCATATTTACATGCCCGGCACCAGTCTGGCCACTGCACATTTGTGTCTTTGGCTGTTAACCCTCCTGGCAAGGGTCATACCTCCTGCTGTGATGGTAAAATATCCGGATCACTGATGGTCCAGATCACTGAGCTATTTCCACAATGATGTAGGGACAAAACCAGCAACAAGAAACCACACAAACTGTTCCATAGCGAATAATAATTAAATAGGGGATCCTTTCCAAAACACATTCTGGTCTGAGCTGCAAACTGGTACGAACTCTTCTCCCTCTCACTTCCTAAATACTTAGTTCACATTGCCCTCTCATGTAGCCCCTTCCAAGGTCTCAGACCTGTGAATTGATATTTTTTTCACTATATAAACTTGCTATCATGCACTGGAATGCTTACACTTTTTGATTGTGTTTTGCTTCGGGGCACTGAAATTGTTCTCGTTGTTCTAGTTGCCTATTACGATTACCTTCATGTGCATCACAAGGGGAGTCCAGTGATGGCTGAGGTTCATACTGCTGATGGTCGCTCTGAGAATCCTAACTACAACCCTCACAATTCTCAATAGATGAAGGGTCCAACATACTCTATATATTACATTAGTGCACCTTTTTTTACTACCATCAATGGGAAAATATTAATTTATACATTTATTGAAATATGTAGTTAATACAATGATCTGTATCGTTGACATATTCTTCAAAATATCTCTAAGGTTAAAAATGAGCACGATCTTATCCTTATTTCATACCTGTCCTGGTCCATATTCAGTTCACAATCCTATAGGATATAATTCTACATTTAGAGGCTATTAATTTCATTCCAGTAACCAAGCTGCTATACAGTGACACACACTCTTGATTAATAGTCAGATCACATGTGGTTTGTTATTATAATATAATCTTCCAATTTATCACTGCCGGAGACATTGTAGTCCTTTCTACTCTCCGGATAATTGTGGGTTTTGTACCCCATATTTTCTGCAAATATCCTATCCTTTCTGTAAAAGGCGTTCTAATAATTACCGTATATGTACCCCTTTACAGGGTATAATGAAAATGAACACTAAATAATATAGAATGCCTGCAGGGGATAATATTACACAGTAATTGTAACAATTAATCTGCGACCAGCAGATGGACATTTTAATAATGAATATATCCAAATGATCTGTTCTGTGGCAGCTCTAATCCAGTAAAAAGGGAATATTTTTGTAGAATAGTCACATACTGCATGTTCGTTTCTTCTTTTCACGGTAATGGAATATACACTTAGCCTAGTATATTTATAAAAAAAAAAACACAAAAAGTGACAATGTGATATGTGAACCAAAATGGTCACCACCAATTTATGGGAGTATACAATATGCAACATATGTGCAAAATATAAGTATATTCAACCTGATTATAATGATAGATGTATCAATTTAGCTCTCAAATGTGTTTTTTAATTAGGTACATGTGAAGAGAAAGAAACATACAAACAAAGTGCAGTATGTCTAAATATTACAGAACCAAGAACACGCCATTTATGAACTCACAAACAGAGCTGTATTTTTTACACTGAGTGCATATGAATCCTGAATATGTGATATATCTATCTGGTGTCATGTGATGTTCCAAAATGCCACTAAAGTTATCCTCCAAAAGAATACACTCCAGTCAGTATATAGCAAATACAAAGAAATTTATACAGCTGAAACTGGTGTTAACGGGGAAAATATTTCTTCCTGACCAGAGCTGGGTTGCCACCTTTTCTACCTCCTGGTGCCTCCATAGACGGAACATTAACATAGAAACATAGAATGTGTCTGCAGGTAAGAACCATTCGGCCCATCTAGTCTGCCCAGTTTTCTTAATATTTTTATTAGTCCCCAGTTCCCGGTCTTATATCTAGAAAAGCTTTGAGCCTATCCCACGCATGCTTAAACTCCTTGAATGTGTTTACCTCTACCACTTCCGCTGGAAGGCTATTCCATACATCCACTACCCTCTCATTAAAGTAATACTTCCTGATGTCACTTTTAAATCGTTGCCCCTCTAATTTTAGACTATGTCCTCTAGTTGTGGTAGTTTTTCTTCTTTTAAATATACTCTCTTCCCTTACTGTGTTGATTCCCTGTTGAGGAGATAGGTTCTTCAGTGTAGGGGTATCAGTGCTTTGGCCTCATTGAGGAGGTGCCTGATAACTGCCTTTTTGTATTGTGATATTGGGGTGGTTGTGTGATGGTAAGGGGGCTGGTAGAAAGGGTATATTTCTTACATTGTGTTTTTGTTTTAAATTCTCTCTATGAAACACTGGTATGGGGTGACCATTACTTGTTATATTCCGTTATCATACATTTCTAGAGAAATACAGATTAGCTAATTTTAAAAAAGGCACAAAAATGTAATCTAGTAACATACAAGACTATTAAAACTAAGGTCAGCTTTTGGGCATAGTGTACATGGGCGTCCGCAGGGGGGGGGGGACTGCACACCAGTTGCTGGGGTAGGATGTGGCACCCAAAGCTGTTGCTCTCTGCAACTCTGCTTGCTGTAATACTGGTCTCCCATCCACATTGGTGCAGGTCTCTGCAGCTGTCAGTCATGCTGCATGGAGAGCCAATGACAGGGGTGCCCAGGGATATGAAGTTATAGCCCGCCCCTCAGCCCTCCATATGGCAGCATGACTGACAGAAGAGAGCCTGCAGTGCAACATCATGGAGGAAACAGGGGAAGATACTCAGAGACCATAGCTGAGCCTCTGTAACAGGTAGGAAGAGCTTATAATAGCTTTAAGGTACATGGAAGAGTGGGGTAAATCCAGGGAGGTCCCTCCCATTTCCCTGCGGTCTCCATTTGTCCAGTCTGAGCAGCTCCTCTGACCAGGCTCTGCTCACATCAACATGGTGACAAGTGGATGGGGCAGAAAAGATAATGGAGGATAAAATGATGTGATAGATGGAGGCAGATTGCAAACAAAATGGGATGACATGGGGCAGAAAAGATAATAGAGGATGAAAAGAGGTGATTGATTGGAGCAGAATACAGACAAAATTGTGACATGGGGCAGAAAAGATAAAATGTAGGCGAAAAGAGGTCACTGACATGGAGGAATAAAACACATAAAATGATGGGGAAAGAGATGGCAAACATGGAGGAATAAAACATATAAAAAAGGGGGAAAGAGGCAAAGAAATGTCATGGATTTAGGAATTTGGGTGTTTAGGGAATCTGTTGCTTTGTGTTTATATTGTGTGCTATAGTGTTGGGGTCTAGGACTGTCCTGCGCTGCCACTGCAGCGCTGCCGATTCATCGCGGGGGTATGAACGCGTTCCTGTTAACAACCACCTCTTCATCTCCCGTCTTCCAGCGCCGCCTCTTTCATAGCGGAAGTTCCAGCGACGTACTGTTTCATCGCCGGGTTACTGCTTTCTTCATCGTCGTTGTTGTAATAATGTATTTATCATGTTTTTTAATGTTTATATTATTTTTTTATGTTTATCAATGTTTATATTATTTTTTTAATGTTTATTAATGTTTATATTACTTGTTTAAATGTTTATAATTTTTTTTAATGTTTATAAATTTATTAAATGATTATTAATGTTTATATAATGTTTTTAAATGTTTATTAATATGTTTATCAATGTTTTGTCTTCAATAAATTTTTATTAATGTTTATTTTTTTTTTTTTTTACTTCATTCTTTATTGAAATTTTCAAATAATATAAATATCAATAACAATACGACACATAGAAAAAAACCATACAAATTACCAGTTATAAAAGCATACGTCATGCGCTGAATCGGGCATTAGGTGCCCCGTCGAATTATATCCAGAGCTTACCTATTTCATATTTTTGCATGCACTCCGCCCATTTTACTGGTGTTTGGAATGTAGAGTCCAGAATGTAAGAGAGAGATCTTTCCATTTTCAGTTGAAAACTCAATTGATTTTGGAAGTATCTTATTTTTGGTTCTATAATTTGTCTCCATTGTCTGGCTATAGTTTTTTTTGCTGCAAGGAGAGTATGGATTGTAAGAGTAATTTGTATGTTTGACAGTATCGGCCACCCTATGTGTAAAAGGATAGAAATAGGATCTTCGGGGATGGAGACACCAATCATTCGTTTCAAGAAGTCTACTACTCCTTTCCAGAAGGGTATTATTTTTTTACAGCTCCACCATATATGGATATCCGTCCCTACCTCTCGGTGACATCTCCAACAGATTCCAGAGGTATGTGGATAGATTTTTGCGATTCTAGCAGGGACCAAATACCAGTTGTTAAGGATTTTGTAGTGCATTTCTAACAGTGATAGATCACGAACTTCTTTTATAGTTAATCTAAATGACTTTCTCCACATCTCTGATGTAATTTTAGTTGTACTGTGTTTTTCCCATTTTTTAACAATTGGTAATTCCGTCAAATTTTGAAGTATCCTAATACAGCCCAGGCATTTGGAATATAGCCTCCTGTTGGTATCTTTTATTATCAATTTGGACAGTCTTCTCAGAAAGTCATTATTTATTTCTTTAAAATTTTTTAACAAACAGCTTTTGACTCTTAGATAGCGAAACACATTTAAATTTGGTAGATTATATTTATTCCTAATTTCTGGCATTGTCAACATCTCACCTTCTTGATACAAATCAGAAATATTTTGTATTCCAGCGTTTTCCCAATCTCCAAGTGAGAGATCTTCCAAAATTGCTTCAAGTACATTCAATTTCTGTGTTCCAAATATTTTATTCTCTATATTAACCTTCCGTTTAAGTGAGAACCAATTTGGCATGATCTCATCAATTATTACACTTTTGTTTTTCATACTGTTTGGGTATTTTTTATGCTTAACTGACCAGATTATAGATGACATGTCTTTCCCACCTAATAGTTCTACTTCGATTTTATACCACGTTTCCTGTTTAGCCTGTGGTAGCTGCGTTTTGACTAGATGCAGTAGCATACTCGCCTCGTAGAATTGTCCAATCAACGGAAATCCCAAGCCCCCATCTTTCGTCTTCATCCCCAATATTCTTGCTGCAATTCTAGGGGGCTTGCCTTTCCATACAAAATTAGACAAATTTCGATGTACCATCTCCAACCACTCTTTGGGGATCTTTAACGGTACCATACGAAACAGGTAAGTCCACTTAGGCATCAAATAAGCCGCAACAGCATTGCTACGGCCCCACCAAGTCAGCTCAATGTTTTTCCACTTTTTTAGAAATTCATTAGTGATTCTCATTAAGTGAGAGAAGTTAGTTTCCATAATGTCCTGAATTTTGTGGGGTATTTTGATGCCTAAGTAGTCAAACGTGTCTCTACCTGCTTCTAATTGATATAGTTCTTTAATCTTTTCTCTAGTGATTTTATCCAAATTTTGGGCCTGTGCCATAGTTTTACTCCAATTAAGTTTGTAATTGGCTATTGTTCCATAGTCTTCAATTTCTTTCAGAAAGTATGGCAGGGAATCAAGTGGTTTAGACATAAATACCAACACATCATCTGCGTAGAGCAAGAGCTTAATTTCCTTCTCTCTAACTTGTAGCCCCTGAATGTTGTTGTTCTGTCGAAGTCTTGCCGCCAGTGGCTCCAACGACAGAACGTATAGTAGGGGTGAGAGCGGACAGCCCTGTCTCGTTCCGTTGCCTAGCTTGAACCATTCAGAACACAAACCCGAGCCTACTACCCTTGCACTGGGGGACTGATAAAGAGCATCAATCGCTGTGGATATCCATCCCCTGAATCCCAGGGCCTTAAGGGTTTCTCTCATTTATCCCCACCCGACCCTGTCGAACGCTTTCTCTGCGTCTAGCGACAGGGTCAGGAGGGGGACATTTATTTTAACGGCGAAGTCTTTAATATCTATCAACCGACGAATGTTATGTGCCGAGTCCCTACCCGAGACAAATCCCACCTGATCATCGTGGATAAGATCTTGCATAACTACTTTCAGTCTGTCCGCCAATATAGAGGAATACAGTTTGATGTCCACGTTGATCAGTGAGATCGGTCTGTAGCTTGAGACCTGGTCCGGAACCTTGCCGGCCTTAAGAATCGGCATAATATTTGCCTGGATCATTTCTGCTGGGCAGGTTCCTTGTTCAGCTATCTCTCTATAGGCCTCCACTAATGGTTCCGAAATATTGTCTTTCATTATCTTATAGAACAGATGGGTAAATCCATCTGGGCCTGGTGTTTTATGCTTTACCATCTTTTCTATACCCTTAGTTAATTCTATTTTCTCTAGAGGTTTATTCAGGAGCTGGATCTGTACCTCGGTCAGTGTTGGGAGACCTGTCCTCCTTAAATATGCTTGTATTTCCTCCTCTGTAGTGGTCTTTGGGATGTTATATAGAGTTTCATAATACTCCCTAAAGCCACCAGCCACTGCTTCCGGGGTCATCAGAGTTTGGTCATCTTTAATGATTTTATTTATTCTGTTCTTCGCTCTCTTAGTTTTTAATTGGTTTGACATAAGTCGGTCAGGTCTGCTACTCCTATGATAATATCTTACCCTTAATTTCTCCATAGATTTTATTGTTTGATCTAATTCCCTCTGGTTTATTTGTTTTTGAATCCTCTCTCTTTCTTGTATATATAATATGGAGGGATTTTCTTTATTGAGCGCCGATATGCGGTAAAGAGCTATATAAAGATCAGCTAGAGGACTCTCTATTGTTTTCTTAAGGTATTTCTTTAATTTTATAAAATGGCCTCTAATAACTGCTTTATATGCACACCACCTCATTGCGGCTGATGTTTCCTTAGGTCCATTCTCCTTAAGATAGAGAGTAGTCATATTTGAAATATAATCCTTATGTTCTTGTCTATAAAGTAGGGAATCGTCTAATCGCCACGTAGAGACTGGGTGTCGAGTTGTTTGTTTGTTAAATTCTAAAATTATCAGACTATGGTCTGACCAGGTAATTTCTTTTATGTTTATATTATTGATGTTTCTTATAGTGTCGGCATCCCCAAAGACCATATCTATCCTAGAATATGTATGATGTATATTCGAAAAGTGTGTGTAGTCTCTTTTGTTTGGATGTGTTACTCTCCAAATATCGTAAAAGCCAGTTTTATGAATTAGGTTCCGAAAAGCTCTTGCCTTTTTGATCAAATTTTTACAGATTTTTTTATTTTTTGAGATCCGTTTATCCATATCCATGTCTAACACGCAATTAAAATCTCCTGCGATAACTATTATACCTTCTCTTATTCTTTGTGCTTTCTCTAGTATTTTAATCAACACGGACAATGGGTCTGTATTGGGGAGGTATAGGTTCACCAGAGTGTATCTCACTTCATCTATAGTCCCTATCCATATCAGGTATCTCCCATTAGTATCTTGTTCAACATATTTGGTATAGATTTTCAGAGTGCTTGAGAAAACGATTGCAACTCCTCTCTTTTTTCTTTCTGTCATTGATGAGTGGAACACATGTGGAAAACCCGTACCTCCCCACCGTATTCTATCCTTTGATCGCCAGTGGGTCTCTTGTAGGAAGGCCATTTCTATCTTCTCTTTTCGGAGAAAGTTATAGACTCTGGTGCGTTTAGAGGGGGAGTTTAAGCCCTGGACATTGCCCGACATACATCTAATCATTTGTGTATGTAGTCTAGTAATCTATCGGACAGTGCCCTGAGCTCTCCGACCAGAGGGTAGAGGGGGCGCCCGCAATCCCGAACGTGCTCCCCGGCAGCTCCACCTGCATGCGTCCCATCCATTCATATCCACATACATTCACATACAAAGGGGTCGGGGGAAAAAGCCCTCCCTTATTCCATTCAGACCTAGCCCTCTCAGAGTAAACTTCCTGAGAGAAAATTTGTGTAACCACGGGATTATGATTCTTACCCATTGGTACACCCTTAAGTTCCACTGGAACTTATTAGGCAAAGACGTATGCATCTGTGGGTGATTCTTAAAGAAAGAGGAGTTAATCTATATAAGAGCATATACCCCCCTCAATATTCGGAGTTCAGAGCAAAGTACAGATAGGCGGGGAGGGAGAAACGAGAGACAGCAGTAGAAGGGGCGAGAGGAAAACAAAAAAAAAACAAAAAAAACATTACCGCCGATTTATCCTAACATTGGTTTTTGTATACAGTCAGTTATTTCTTATTTACTTAAATAAAAAAAAAATTAAAAATAGAATGGAATCTTAGTGCGTTCACCCGAACGTGACATAATTACTCTTTATTTCTTATATCTTTATATAGTGCAAACATCTTAATTTATTAATTTTATGTATATTCTTTCAAAGTGATACTCTATTTTAAATGCATAGTCTAATACTTTATTGAGGCCTATATTAATCTAAATATACTTTTATGTGGTATATTATAACTTAGTGCAGTCATCCCCCTTTATCGTATTTGGTTTTTCCCTTCCTCGCTCCTCCACTACTTCAATGTGGGAGGGTGTTGCTTATCTAAACATATTTTTGTGTGTCTCTTTTACTATTTTATTTCTATTCCCTTATGTTGTGCTGTTAGTGCGTTCATTTATTATTATATTTTCTCCTTTTCTTATCCTTCCCTTCCCTTCCCCTTACCCCTAGAACATATTAATCAAATCTTGTGTTGTGGATATATAAAGACGCCCACGTATCCCAAGTGAAAGAGGGGAGAGAAAAAAAAAAACAAAAAAAAAGAAAATTGCGCAACACAGCACAATGCCACAACATAGCAATCAACACTAATCACAGTTATATAAAAGACCCATGGTGTTTGACAGTATATCTAAACATATGTTATTTCCATAATCCAACATGAGTGGCTTCCCCCTTTTTCTCAAGTAGTCGGTGGTGGATAACAAAGAGGCATTATATTAGTTAGAATATGAGTACCTACAGATCGAGCGTTCAATTTTGTTTAATCTTATATCTCAGATCTATTATCATTGTACCATAGTAGATCTCCTTTCTCAAACAGCCTTGATTAGATCAGATCTTATATTGTACTCCTATTCATACTCCAAAAAAATAAATAAATAAATAAATAAATAAAAAAATTAGAAGAAAATTGCGCATCATTACTTCAAGAGGGAGAACACAGCACAATGCCACAACATAGCAATCAACACTAATCACAGTTATATAGAGACCAAGGGTGTTTGACAGTATATCTAAACATATGTTATTTCCATAATCCAACATGAGTGGCTTCCCCCTTTTTCTCAGGTAGTCGGTGGTGGATAACAGAGAAGCATTATATTAGTTAGAATATGAGTACCTACAGATCAAGCGTTCAATTTTGTTTAATCATATATCTCAGATCTATTATCATTGTACCATAGTAGATCTCCTTTCTCAAACAGCCTTGGTTAGATCAGATCTTATATTGTACTCCTATTCATACTCAAAAGAAAAAAAAATAATTATTCATCATTGATTCGAGATGGGGGGAACAGCACACTACCACAGCATAACATTCAACATAAATCACAGTTATATAGAAACCAATGAAATTTGACAATGTGTCAACGCCTATGCTATTTTCATAGTCCCATATAAGTGGCGTCCCCCTTTTCTTAGATAATTAATAGTGGAGGAAAGGGGAAAAAAAAATTGGAATATTGATAGAATTTCTCTGATCTGTTGATTCCTCCGCCTGGATTTCCACTTCTGTTGTTCTCCAGATTTTAAATTCACCGAGTTGTCCCAGTTTTAAGATTTTATGTTGTAGTAAATTCGTATATATGATCCTGCTTGGCAATCAGTTCTTACTCCATAAGCTTTGAGGAGATACAATGTGTCGATAACTTTGTTGTCTTCTAATTCTCTAGGGATCCTCTTATACCAGCGGGGGGGAAAAAAAATCTCTCTGCTTCTGATAGTTTAACTCAAATAATTAAATATGTTCCTCTCCTCCATGAGACCCTCAATTCCCCTCCTCCTTTTCTTTTATCACGTCTAGGGAATATGCTCTTATCCCTAATCCCCTTTATCTAGGTTCTCTTTTTGTATTTTTGTAGTTATTGCAGTATATTTGTTATATCTTCAATTGATTCTCCAAGACTTCATTTTTATCTTTAATCCAGTCTGCCAATTGGTCTGGGGTTGAAAATGTTATTTGTTTTTCTTTCCAAATCACCCTTAAAGATCTTGGGAATCCCCAGCTATATTTAATTTCTTTTTGTCTGAGGGTTCTTAGGTCAATTTGAAAGGATCTCCTCCAGCTTCTTGTTTCATATGACAGGTCTGGGAATACTTGTATGGCTTTAAATCTAGGGTCTGTAGATTTCGTGTCTCTTGCAGCTTTAAAGACGCTCTCCTTAAAAACGTAGGAAAAAAAACACACGATAACATCTCTGGGCCTTTCTAGATCTGTGTTCCCTGGTTTTCCGATTCTATGCCATCTCTCCAAATGTGCAAATGGAGAACTTAGATCCACTTGTATATCCTTAAATAGGTCCCAGAGAAATTGTTTTAGATTTTCATTCTGATATGTCTCTGGTATTCCTTTAAAACGGAGATTTACACGCCGATGTTTATTAATGTTTCATTCATGTTTATTAATGTTTTTACATGTTCATGCCTGGCAGCATGGTCAATGAGAGGGTTAACTCTGGTAGATAAAAGATAAAATGTAGGTGAAAAGAGGTCACTGACATGGAGGAATAAAACACATAAAATGATGGGGAAAGAAATGGCAAACATGGAGGAATAAAACATATAAAAAAGGGGGAAAGAGATAAAGAAATGTCATCGATTTAGGAATTTGGGTGTTTAGGGAATCTGTTGCTTTGTGTTTATATTGTGTGCTATAGTGTTGTATCTGGTGCTGTGGGATTATATTGTGTGCTATAGTGTTGTGTCTGGTGCTGTGGAGTTATATTGTGTGCTATAGTGTTGTATCTGGTGCTGTGAGGTTATATTGTGTGCTATAGTGTTGTATCTGGTGCTGTGGAGTTATATTGTGTGCTATAGTGTTGTATCTGGTGCTGTGAGGTTATATTGTGTGCTATAGTGTTGTGTCTGGTGCTATGAGGTTATATTGTGTGCTATAGTGTTGTGTCTGGTGCTGTGGAGTTATATTGTGTGCTATAGTGTTGTATCTGGTGCTGTGGAGTTATATTGTGTGCTATAGTGTTGTGTCTGGTGCTGTGGGGTTATATTGTGTGCTATAGTGTTGTATCTGGTGCTGTGAGGTTATATTGTGTGCTATAGTGTTGTGTCTGTTGCTGTGGGGTTATATTGTGTGCTTTAGTGTTGTGTCTGGTGCTGTTGGGTTACATTGTGTGCTATAGTGTTGTATCTGTTGCTTTGTGTTTATATTGTGTGCTATAGTGTTGTGTCTGGTGCTGTTGGGTTATATTGTGTGCTATAGTGTATCTGGTGCTGTGGAGTTATATTGTGTGCTATAGTGTTGTGTCTGGTGCTGAGGGGTTATATTGTGTGCTATAGTGTTGTATCTGGTGCTGAGAGGTTATATTGTGTGCTATAGTGTTGTATCTGGTGCTGTGAGGTTATATTGTGTGCTATAGTGTTGTATCTGGTGCTGTGAGGTTATATTGTGTGCTATAGTGTTGTGTCTGGTGCTGTGGAGTTATATTGTGTGCTATAGTGTTGTATCTGGTGCTGTGGAGTTATATTGTGTGCTATAGTGTTGTGTCTGGTGCTGTGGGGTTATATTGTGTGCTATAGTGTTGTATCTGGTGCTGTGAGGTTATATTGTGTGCTATAGTGTTGTGTCTGTTGCTGTGGGGTTATATTGTGTGCTTTAGTGTTGTGTCTGGTGCTGTTGGGTTACATTGTGTGCTATAGTGTTGTATCTGTTGCTTTGTGTTTATATTGTGTGCTATAGTGTTGTGTCTGGTGCTGTTGGGTTATATTGTGTGCTATAGTGTATCTGGTGCTGTGGAGTTATATTGTGTGCTATAGTGTTGTGTCTGGTGCTGAGGGGTTATATTGTGTGCTATAGTGTTGTATCTGGTGCTGAGAGGTTATATTGTGTGCTATAGTGTTGTGTCTGGTGCTGTTGGGTTATATTGTGTGCTATAGTGTATCTGGTGCTGTGAGGTTATATTGTGTATAGTATACTTGTCCCCTGTAATTGGACTATCCCTTTCCACATTTGCCAACATCCCAGGAGTCATATGACACTGTGGGGGTCATGTACTAAACATGTGCAGTGGGGAAAAAAAGTAGGTAAAACATGAGTAAGGAGCAATTTGCAACTATTTGTAACATTTTGCTCTTGTTTTCCCTGATTTGCGCCTCTTCCGTTTATTTTTATTTAGCGTGCATTTTTCCGGTTGTAATTGCGATTAGATTTGCACATGCTAAAGAGTTTTACCAATATTTTGTGAAAAATAATTCTTATTTGATTGTGAAAATTACACCAGCTTTTAGCAAATGCTTTCAAAAGAGGTAGAATTTTTTTCCGCAAACTTGCCTGTTTTTATTCACAATTATGCCTGTTTTTATTCGCAGTTTGCTCATATGTACTATTTGAGTGTTAAATGTTTAGTACATTGCAATAGAAGCAAAGAGAAAAAATAGTTTTTCACATAAAATATATTTGTGTTTTATTAGTCACATGACATTGGTTGTCCCCAAAAAATTGGGTACCAGTCTTCCTAGTATGTGTACAAGCATATATTGGCTGCCTGGAGCACATTGAAGACATTCATAGACACATTCCATGCCCCAACACCCCAAAAAAAGTCTGTCTTGTCAAGTCTGAAAACTGCTGGCAACTATTCCTTCCTTATTCTGATTGATATGTCACATATCTATCACCTGCTCACCTTTCCTTATTGTGATCACTGTGGTAAAAGGCAAGCCCAGCATATGACCTTGTGTATCTTCCAAACCTTTCAACTTTTTATGACCCATATGATGTGTAGATAGTAGATAGTGTTGTGTGCCATGAAATAAATCAGGAAACACAGGGATAAATATATTCTTTTTTTTTTATTTAATTTTTTGCCGCAATAAGCAGATGTGCAATTAAAATATTGCTGCAATTTTAATATAATTTTTAAATATCTAGTTGATCCAGAGGAAGGCAAAGAAAACCCCAGAGAAACTTTTGGCCAATTTTGTCTCACATGGGGGAAAAAAATTCCTTCCTGACCCCAAATATGGCGATCGGTTTTGTCCCTGGATCATTTAGTTAGTGTATCGAACTGCATATTGCTGGACACAATACATTTACACAGAGAGGTTAGAATCTTATAAGGATATAATACAGAGTAAAGAGGTTCCTGCCCTGCAGAGCTTCTTATCTGCACTAACCAACTCTGCAGAGCTTTACAGTCTAAGGTAAGTTATACAATACAAAAAAATCTATTCACACAAAGCTTATAATCTAATAAGGATAGAAAACAGGGTAAGGAGGTCCCTGCCCTGCAGAGCGACTCACCTGCCCTTACCAGCTCTGCTGAGCTTACAGTCTAAGGTAAGTTATACAATACAAAAATATATTCTCACAAAGCTTACACTCTAATAAGGATATAATACAGAGTAAGGAAGTTCCTGACCTGCAGAGCCTCTTATCTGCCCTAACCAACTCTGCAGAGCTTACAGTCTAGGTAAGTTATACAATACAAAAATCTATCCCCACAAAGCTCACACTCTAATAAGGATATAATACAGAGAAAGGAAGTTCCTGCCCTGCAGGGCTTCTTATCTGCCCTAACCAACTCTGCAGAGCTTACAGTCTAAGGTAAGTTATACAATAAAAAAAATCTATCCCCACAAAGCTTACAATCGAATAAGGATAGAATACAGAGTAAGGAGGTCCCTGCCCTGCAGAGCGACTCACCCGCCCTAACTAACTCTGCAGAGCTTTACAGTCTAAGGTAAGTTATACAATACAAAAAAATCTATTCACACAAAGCTTATAATCTAATAAGGATAGAAAACAGGGTAAGGAGGTCCCTGCCCTGCAGAGCGACTCACCTGCCCTAACCAGCTCTGCTGAGCTTACAGTCTAAGGTAAGTTATACAATACAAAAATATATTCTCACAAAGCTTACACTCTAATAAGGATATAATACAGAGTAAGGAGGTTCCTGACCTGCAGAGCCTCTTATCTGCCCTAACCAACTCTGCAGAGCTTACAGTCTAGGTAAGTTATACAATACAAAAATCTATCCCCACAAAGCTCACACTCTAATAAGGATATAATACAGAGTAAGGAAGTTCCTGCCCTGCAGAGCTTCTTATCTGCCCTAACCAACTCTGCAGAGCTTACAGTCTAAGGTAAGTTATACAATAAAAAAAATCTATCCCCACAAAGCTTACAATCGAATAAGGATAGAATACAGAGTAAGGAGGTCCCTGCACCGCAGAGCGACTCACCCGCCCTAACTAACTCTGCAGAGCTTACAATCTAAGGTATGTTATACAATAAAAAAATCTATCCCCACAAAGCTTAGAATCTAATAAGGATATAATACAGAGTAAGGAGGTCCCTGCCCTGCAGAGCGACTCACCTGCCCTTACCAACTCTGCAGAGCTTACAGTCTAAGGTAAGTTATACAATACAAAAATCTATCCCCATACAGAGAAAGGAAACCCCTACCCTAACCGGCTCTGCTGAGCTTACAATCTAATGTGAAGCAAAATGTTCCAGGCGTCAGACCTCACAGCAGCATGTATTAAACTGGAGCGCTTTGTCAGGGAGTCTCACACCTTCACAGGTTAACAGGATCTGCTACTGCACCAACTGCTGAAAGCTGTGCTGGGTTTGAAAGTAATGCAGCTCTGATATTGTGATGTCACGCACTGTCATAATTCTATTTTGATGTCATGCTATATATAGTTGTCACTAATGTACATTTACAGTTCAAAATATTACTCCATATGGAAAAATATAGTTCACAGAGATATTTAATGCTGGGTTTTGAGGGTTAAAAGCACTTTTGTTTTTATACAGTTGCATTCATAATAGTCCATATTTTGGCCACCATTTCAGCCTGGCAGAAACTATAATGGAGGATAATGGAGGATAAAATGATGTGATAGGTGGAGGCAGATTGCAAACAAAATGGGATGACATGGGGCAGAAAAGATAATAGAGGATGAAAAGAGGTGATTGATTGGAGCAGAATACAGACAAAATTGTGACATGGGGCAGAAAAGATAAAATGTAGGCGAAAAGAGGTCACTGACATGGAGGAATAAAACACATAAAATGATGGGGAAAGAGATGACAAACATGGGGAAATAAAACATATAAAAAAGGGGGAAAGAGATAAAGAAATGTCATGGATTTAGGAATTTGGGTGTTTAGGGAATCTGTTGCTTTGTGTTTATATTGTGTGCTATAGTGTTGTGTCTTGTGCTGTTGGGTTATATTGTGTGCTATAGTGTGTTATCTGTTGCTGTGGAGTTATATTGTGTGCTATAGTGTTGTGTCTGGTGCTGTTGGGTTACATTGTGTGCTATAGTGTTGTATCTGGTGCTGAGAGGTTACATTGTGTGCTATAGTGTTGTGTCTGGTGCTGTTGGGTTACATTGTGTGCTATAGTGTTGTATCTGGTGCTGAGAGGTTACATTGTGTGCTATAGTGTTGTGTCTGGTGCTGTTGGGTTATATTGTGTGCTATAGTGTATCTGGTGCTGTGAGGTTATATTGTGTGCTATAGTGTTGTATCTGGTGCTGTGGGGTTATATTGTGTGCTATAGCGTTGTATCTGGTGCTGTGGGGTTATATTGTGTGCTATAGTGTTGTATCTGTTGCTGTGGGGTTATATTGTGTGCTATAGTGTTGTATCTGTTGCCGTATGCTTATATTGTGTGCTATAGTGTTGTATCTGGTGCTGAGAGGTTATATTGTGTGCTGTAGTGTTGTGTCTGGTGCTGTTGGGTTATATTGTGTGCTATAGTGTTGTGTCTGGTTCTATTGGGTTATATTGTGTGCTATAGTGTTGTGTCTGGTGCTGTTGGGTTATATTGTGTGCTATAGTTTTGCGTCTTGTACTGTTGGGTTATATTGTGTGCTATAGTGTTGTATCTGGTGCTGTGGGGTTATATTGTGTGCTATAGTGTTGTATCTGGTGCTGTGGGGTTATATAGTGTGCTATAGTGTTGTATCTGTTTCTGTGGGGTTATATTGTGTGCTATAGTGTTGTATCTGTTGCCGTATGCTTATATTGTGTGCTATAGTGTTGTATCTGGTGCTGAGAGGTTATATTGTGTGCTGTAGTGTTGTGTCTGGTGCTGTTGGGTTATATTGTGTGCTATAGTGTTGTGTCTGGTGCTGTTGGGTTATATTGTGTGCTATAGTGTTGTGTCTTGTGCTGTTTGGTTATATTGTGTGCTATAGTGTTGTATCTGGTGCTGTTGGGTTATATTGTGTGCTATAGTGTTGTATCTGGAGCTATGGGGATATATCTTTGCTATGTTGTTCTATCTGTTGCTGTGGAGTTTCAGCTAGAGCTCTGGATATTTATCTGGTGCTGTGCTTTATATCTTGTGTCATGGGTTTTTAGCTCTTACCGTGGGTTGATATCTGGTGTTGTGGGTCTATATCTGGCACAGTAGATCTATATTTGGTGCAGTGAGGCTATATCTAGTGTGGTTGGTTTATATCTGGTGTTGTGGATCTGTATCTGGTGCAGGGTTTATCAACCCTTTGCATGCCTTCACTGATAATGACAAAGCTCCTCCACTTCATGATAACTTGTCAAAAAGAGGCGCGGTGCAGAAAGGATGACTGTAAAATTATGCCCCCCCCTGAAAAAATTTCTGCGGATGCCCATGAGCACAAGAGGCAGCCTGAGAGGATGTCTGTATTTCAGGGCATCCAGTTGCCTCCTCTCTTGCCTGCAGTGCATGTGTGCCACAGAGGGACTCTCTGCACGCCCACTGTGGAAAGCATGTCGTAGGTTCACCACCACTGCCGTAGGTTGTCTACTTTTAAAAAAGATATACCGTATTCGCTCGATTATAAGACAAGGTTTTTTTCAGAAATTTTTTTCTGAAAGCTACCCCTCGTCTTATAATCGAGGTCTTCTTATAATCTCACCTCAAATTGAGGTCAGATTATAAGACATGGATCCAGGTCCCCAGCAGAGCTGCAGGGGACCTGGATCCCCCTCTCGACCGCCGGGGCTTCAGTGAAGAAGCCGGGTACTTCCGCTTTCGTCACAGAAGTCCCGGCGAATGTGCCGGGCGGCAGCAGGGGAGGTCTGCGCTCATCGCGCAGACATCCTCTGCTGCCCCACTAGCCACCAGGGTAAATCGGGCATCTGGGGGATGTCTGCACGATACGTGCAGACATCCTCCATGCTGCCCGACACGGCAGACTATTATGACGGACCAGCTGTCCGTCATAATAGACTACCATGTCGGGCAGCATGGAGGATGTCTGCACGTATCGTGCAGACATCCCCCGGCTGCCCCCACTAGCCACCAGGGATCGACTTCAAGGTGAGGGGGAGGGAGGGGGCAGAGAGACAGGGGGAGGGGGGGAGAGACAGGGGGAGGGAGGGGGGAAGAGACAGAGACAGGGGGAGGGAGGGGGGCAAAGACAGGGGGAGGGAAGGGGGCAGAAACAGAGACAGGGGAGGGAGGGGGGCAGAGAGAGAGACAGGGGGAGGGAGGGGGGGGAGACAGAGCAACAAGGGAAGGGAGGGGGAAGAGAGCTACAAGGGGGGGAAGAGACAGAGGGAGGGGGGAATCAAAGGGAGGGGGAGAGAGACAAAGCTGGGGGCAAGGGAAAGAGAGGCAGAATTGGCACATAAAAGGAAATAAAAACAAATGCATTTTTTTGATAATTTTTTTTATTAAAAAAGCAATTTACATGTGAATATATACAAGTTTAACTTTTTTCCTATAGGGTAATCTTATATTCAGGCTTTTAGTTTTTTTCCTAAAGGAATATCCAAAGTTTGGGGGGTCGTCTTATAATCAGGGTCGTGTTATAATCGAGCAAATACGGTACTTTGATGGAAAGGGTTTTGAAAAGGCTGCCAACATTCCTAGCAACAAATAACAACCTTTATAAATGTATATTGTAAATACAATGTGTGTGAAAAAACTCCCATAAAACTTCTACCACAAACTTACAAACTTTGATAGAGGTAAATTCAATTGGCTGGCTACAAACATGTTTTCAGAATGACTGTATGTCAAAATTATAGGTTTGAAAACAGATATGTGCTCTTCCCAAATGTGGCTTGTTACCAGGGGACGGCAGGCAACCTTTACTCCCAGGGACAAAAACTATTTAGTAGACCATGTTACAGCTTCATCAGACCATTGCAAATATTTACATCTTTTAGCTTCTGTTTTGTAGAATTGGCCTGTAACTGTCAAAAACAGATACAAATCCAAGGTATATCAGATACTCCCAAACTCAGAGGTTTGAAATGGCCAAAATGCAGTTATTATCTCTGAATCTGAATTGCATTGTATTCAGGGTTAATCCATGCATACTGTGTAGCCGAAATGCTATACTTTTTACAGCGAAACCATTCTCATCCGAATGCCTCCGAGGTTTCAGTATTCAAATGGTCAGAATACCTGAATCGGGCCCGAAATGTGGCATATTGTGTAGCCGAATTTCAGGGATCCATTGGATTTTGGCTCTTATGCTGTGATCTGAATCCATTTCTGAACAGAGAGCTACATATTGTGTGGACCTGTTGGTTTATAAGCACTTTGTCCTTTCTGCTGTGATTCTCTCTTTGTTACTCAGGGTCACACAGGACAAATAGATGTTCAGTGTACTTCCAGTCTCTTAATCTCCAGCACACATTAAGGCTTACCAGAGATTTATTTGGCTGCTCTCAAAGAACAGTTGTAGGTACACATAACTGAATACCTTACTGGTACAAAATGAATATCTGCCATATATATACTGTACCAGTGTAAGTAGCAAGCTGTCATTATTGTAGAGCATGTTCCACATACTCTCCCTTCATGCAATGAAAGGTAAGCAAGCATAATAAAAAGAATTCAGCTGAATGAGAGAATTTTTCCATCTCCCCTACTTTGTCTTTAAGCTTGGATTCCCTTGTCAAGTCCCTGCAACTCCCTCTGTAACGACTAAAGCTCTGAATGTTATTTTTATTTTACGGGTGTTTATATATTGAAAAGATTCTATCTTTGGACTGCTGTTAATCTGAAATCCCATGTAAAACCTATCACTGTTCTGTTTAAATGATACATACGGAATCCATTTCTAGAAATTAAATGCATACAGGGCAAATACAATTAAAAGTAGTATAAGTAATACTGATCGGGGTGAATATAACTGCTTTGGTGCCAAGAAGAATGTTATTTTCATTTTGAGATGAAATTAGAAGAGTCTAATGTATGGAAATTAACTTATTATTTTACAATATACAGTTCTCCTGTAGTTTTATCTCACAACTAATTACACAGTGTCCTCTACAATCAGTGATATCCAATTAAGAGGACTTGGAGAGTTTTTCAGACACTAGGCGGCACTGGCCCATTGAATTATGTAAGTATGTATCTGCATCCACATGCTTAGCTAACATGCCATTCTGGGAATTGCTCCATGGAAATATCTCATGCTTGAGCCACAGATCATGTATTTTAATTCATAGGTCTACTCAATAAAGAGAGACTTGCAGGGGATTCAGAGGGTAGTGTTAGGCCATTGTTGCCAATTTGAAAAATATCTCCATGAAGCTGAATGGGAGCATTTTTCCAACTCAGTTATTTGGTCTTAAGTTTGAAATTCCCTCCAATTCTCTCTTTATTGAGTGGACTTATATCTAATTGTAGACACCATGCATTCTTGGCTGAGCTCATGAGGCCTCACAGTTATCTTGAGATGTGTGCTAGTAACAGGAAGCAGCCCCCAAAAGCAGGCCTTAGGAACTGCTGACTAGCCATCTGTAAGCATTGTCCCTGGATGAAGGAATTCACACACATACACTTGACTAGGGTATAGTCAATTCTCGGGTTAATGCCCCCTATAAACCCCCAATAATGACAGACACCAGAATTTATGGAAAATAATTATGGCCATACTTTTAAATATGGCCATATCTTTATTAAAATAACATCATCTGTCATTGCCTAGTATAACATTACCCCACCCTTTACTCACATAAACTTGGCAATGACACCCCAAAAGATATAAAATAATTTGCATACTGATAACAAAACTTGTAATAACAATATTACAACCAAACACCTAAAACACATAACACACATAAACACATATAAAGGAGGGGCATACCGAGATCCCCCTCCCACCCGGTTTGAGCTACCAACTTGCTCAGAACCACCAAACACACCAACAACCAACTGGATAACATATCCAAACATACATAAAACTCTCCCTAAAGTGCACTACCCTTGCAATCTACACATAAACACTATCCTACTAAATAAAAATTAGGGAGGGTGGGCGGGAAAATCAAGGTAGGTGAATCTTTTCACAAAATGAGTGATCCTTAAAATGGCTGCTATCCCTTATATAGGACCTAACTCCTCCCTGTTATAACACCAACCCACTTCCTTACACTCAAGCCATTAACCCTTTCCTAACCCAGTCAGTGCCCCCTCAGGTTGACTCTGCTGCCCCCCGGGGGCTCCCTGACTAGGGTATAGTCAATTCTCGGGTTAATGCCCCCTATAAACCCCCAATAATGACAGACACCAGAATTTATGGAAAATAATTATGGCCATACTTTTAAATATGGCCATATCTTTATTAAAATAACATCATCTGTCATTGCCTAGTATAACATTACCCCACCCTTTATTCACATAAACTTGGCAATGACACCCCAAAAGATATAAAATAATTTGCATACTGATAACAAAACTTGTAATAACAATATTACAACCAAACACCTAAAACACATAACACACATAAACACATATAAAGGAGGGGCATACCGAGATCCACCTCCCACCCGGTTTGAGCTACCAACTTGCTCAGAACCACCAAACACACCAACAACCAACTGGATAACATATCCAAACATACATAAAACTCTCCCTAAAGTGCACTACCCTTGCAATCTACGCCACCAGCCATCCATTGACGCCTCAAACTGGATGCGCCCCCCCACCACGCAGCGCCAAAGCTCGCTCTAGACCTATTTGGAAACCCAGATTAAGCAAATCCAGACCCACATCATTCATGCCTCCAACTTAATCTCGGGACTATTTCTGACCACACTATTTGCACTTCAGGAGCCACAACCTGCAGACGCAACAGATCCCTCTGCATTTGACGTACTAATTCCCTCTGGGGGATCAAACCTAGGTCATTACCCCCAGCGTGAATCAGCACCAAATCGGGGACCCTGCCCTGCAATATTTTTTGAAACATCTCAAACCAAATGTCACTCCAGCCATATCCCCTGAAGCCGAACCACTTAATGGACAGGACGTTGTCAGGAAAGCCCAGTTGTCTACCGGCCATCCGAACTGCAGCTCTCCTTTTCGCCCAGAACACATAAGAGTGGCCGACAATCCATGCGACAAGACCTGTAACAGAAACTTCAAACAGTGACATGATACAAAACCATCACCACATCAGACCCTTAGGCCTTAAGTAAGAACGGAATCGCTGAGATTCCCACCTCCCAATTTTCTTAATGATATCCTCTTTAAAACCCAACCTGGCTGCTTCCGTGGCTGCCCCTATGCGAAAAGAATGAGTGCCAAATTGACAAGCATCATGGCCCAACCTTGCCAAACCTTTCTTGAACACCTGCTGGAACTGAAACCTCGAGAGCGAGCTGCCGTCTGCATGAATCAACAACGAACCCCCCAGACCTACCGCTGGGCGAATAGCCAAAAACCGTGAAACCCACTGGACAGGACAGCAACCATGCCCAGGTAAGGCATGCAGAATGATCTTACAACCTTTCCCAAAAACATCCGTCTTAGATCTCCGCAACCAGATAAGCACTTTACCTGACTCCACCTGGGTATCCGATCCTTGAATCCCACCAGCTGTACGTTTGTTCACACTTACCAGCTCCCCCACTCTGAAAGCCCCAAAGAAAGCTAAAACATAAGCCGTCGAGAATAAAACCTCCTCATAAGCATCTTCACAGATAACATGCAAAGCCTCCAGCAAGCCTTCCAGAATGGCCACCGATACTGGCCTTCTTCTATCGGGAGCCCTCTTCCCCTTCTTAAACCCCCTCAATGCCAATTTGATCAGGAAATTCTTTGTGAAATCCGGCCAACCCTTAAATTTGAACAGGAACGCCAACGCTGACATGTTACGCTCCAGTACTGCTGGGGACACTCCTGCCAACATTAGCCGAAATATAAACCACAATAAGGTGTCCAATCTATCAGTTGAAGAACCTTCATCACCTACCTGGCTCAATAAATCTTCCCATTCCCCCCAAATTTTGCTATAAGCTTTCCAAGTTGACGGGGCTAAAGATGCCCTCACCCAATGTGCAAGCACGATGTTCCTAGCTTCCACATCTCCTCCGGGCATCTCACCCCCACCTCCTCTGCCTCCGGAGCCACCAGCCGAAATCGGGAAAACTGAAACCGAGAGAGAGAATCAGCTATGACATTCAAATATCCCGGTACATGTCTTGCCCTAAAGGCTATATTGAGGGACATGCACAAAAGCACCAGCCGCCTAAGGAGCCGTATCACCGGCATAGAAGAAGCTGAAAGCCCATTAATTGCCTCTACCACCGCCTGGTTGTCAGAATAAAAGACCACCCTTCTGTCTTTTAACCTGTCTCCCCATAGAGCCAGCGCAACCACTACCGGGAACATCTCCAGGAACGCCAAATTCCTAATCAAAGGGCATGATTTCCATTCCTCAGGCCATTTCTCAGCGCACCATTTACCCCCAAAATATGCCCCAAAGCCCACGCTGCCAGAAGCGTCAGTGAAAAGGTTTAAATCCTGCGAAGACACCATCGCCTTCCGAAAGAAAACCTTCCCATTGAAGTGCAACAAAAAGGTATCCCAAATTTCCAAATCTTCCTTTAATGGTCTAGTAATTCTGATCAAGTGATGGGGGGCCGACACGCCCGCCGTAGCCCGAGAAAGGCTCCTACTAAAGACTCTCCCCATGGGGATCACCCTACTAGCAAAATTAAGCCTCCCCAGTAAAGACTGCATCTGCCGCAGTGTCACCTTTTTTGCCCTTTGCATCTCAGCTACGCCGTCACTAAGGGCTACTAACTTATCCTGAGGCAACCTGCACTCCCCAGCCAAAGAATCAATCTCAAGGCCCAGAAAGCTTAAACAAGTGCTGGGCCCTTCCGTTTTATCAGCCGCTAAGGGAACCCCAAAACAGCCAGATACCCATTCCAGTGTGCGCAGCAAGAAACGACAGTCGTCAGAGCCCGCCGGCCCAACGCAGAAAAAATCATCCAGATAGTGCACAATCCTGCGACTACCCGATTCCTGCCGGACCACCCACTCTAAGAAAGAACTGAATTTTTCGAAGTAAGAACAGGAAATGGAACACCCCATAGGCAAACAGAGGTCAACGTAAAACCGTCCCTCAAAACAACATCCCAACAAATAGTGACATTGAGGGTGAATAGGAAGCAGCCGGAAGGCAGCTTCTACGTCAGCCTTTGCCATGAGGGCCCCGGGCCCTGCTTTTCTCACCACATCGACCGCCTGGTCAAAGGAGGTGTATGATACCGAACAGAGGTCTCTGTCGATATCATCATTCACAGAGATACCATAAGGGAAGGACAAGTGATGTATCAGCCGATACTTCCCAGGTTCCTTCTTTGGCACCACCCCTAGAGGAGAAATCCTAAGATCTGTCATAGGAATGAATTCAAAAGGCCCTGCCATGCGCCCCAACATGACTTCCTTACCTAACTTTTCCCTAACCACCTCTGGGTAAGAATCAACTGAAATCAAATTCCTATGGAAACGCCCCCCTTTTCTGGCAACATGGGGAATGAAAAACCCTGTGGAAAAACCCTCCCGCAACAGCGCTGCATCCTGTACATTAGAGTAAAGGCTTAGCCAAGGCAGCATCGCGTTTAGCCGCACCGGGGTGGCCCCCAATGGGAACCGCATTTCCTGCTGAAGCTGTGGTGGACCCTGCCTGACCGGACTTACCCTTCTTAAAGCAGCGCAGACTACTGTGGGAGCCTCCACAGTAGGTGCATTCGTGTTTAAATTTGCACCCCGCTCCCCACTTACAAATTCCTTCATTGAACTGCCAGCAAAACCCCGGTTTGTGTGTGGCCGACGAAGCTGGCGCATTCCCCCCGCCGACCCCTCCATGAAAGGGCGCTGCTTTTTGCGCCATCATCAATTTTAGCCAAAGTGGGAGATCAATCTGATCCCAACGCATCCCCGGGGTCCCTGCCAACTTCTGCCTAAATTGCTCGTCATACCGCCACCACGCCAATCCGCCGTAGGTGCGGTATGCTTCCCAAATCCCGTCCAGGTAGCAAAACAAAGCTTCGCATACCTCAGGGGACTTTCGTACTGTAATGCCTGCCAGGATACAAAAAGCGCGCAACCAAGTCCCAAAGGTCTTGGGAATCTTCCTATACCTCCGCTTTTTCTCTTCCTCCTCTTTCTTGGAGTCCTTTTTATCTTCCTCCTTCAGGTCAAGGAACTCCTCAAGAGGGAGAAGAGAAGAAATCTCCACATATTCTCCCTTCACCACTTTTCCCCTAACCTCTGACCTCAAATGCGCCCCCAAGGGGCCCGCGAATGACATGTAACCGCCCAGCCTCGCTACCTCTGAAATATCCCCTACCTGCGCAGTATTCTCACCTAACTCAACACCCAGCAAAGGCCCTGATATTTCCGCTGCCTGCGGAGTATTAGGGGGAGCCACTGTCGGTATTCCCTCCCCAGGACTACTGCTAACTGCCCCCTTTTCCATCACCCTGTCTGGTGCCCACACTTCACCCACCCCTGGTGTGGACCCGTGTTCGTTCAATGAGTCTAACAGTAGCTGTAAGCCGTCCCTTAGCTTCTGCGTATGTGAAGTGTATTCTCTGGACTCACCAGTTGGGCCCCCAGCAGTCGGCAACTTCTGGGCCGTGTTCTCTGTCCGTCCTCCCTCCGAAATCCCTGTAGCAGCTGTGTTGGCTGCCTCCGCCGGTCCTGCAGCCGTAACTCGGTCCCTCGCCACAGGTGTCGACATCCTCGGGTTCCGTCCTGCAGCCCTGGAAGAAACACTAACCCCAGCCTGGGCCGGGTCGTGAGCGACTCCACTTGGTACCAGGTTCCGTACCACCTGACTCCTGCCCTTTGACTGCCTCCCTGTACGCTCCCTGTCACTTTCCATCCTCTCCTCGGTATTATAACCCCTGACGTGAGCTGGGCCGTAAGAACGCCGTGGGGGGGTAGGTGTCCGACTTCGGTGACCCCCTGGGCTACCCCGATGACCTGACCGTGGGCTTGCTCCTCTTCGTCCTGCCAACTCCCCCTGTCCCTGCCGGGGAGACCTGCAGTACCGGGCCGACCGTCCCTGTGCTTCCTGACGTTGCTGCTTCCTCCAATCTTCCCAACCCCTCCTGGGTGATGCGCCCCTAGATGTGGCCCTCTCAGACCTGTCTGCGTAGTACCTGTCGGACCGGACCTCCCTCCTATACGATTCTGACCTGCCTCCGCTGGATTGGGCCCTTGATGAACCTCTGTCCTGGGACCTGGGCTCCCTTGCCATCGATTCCCTGCGACTGCACGGCTCACTATCCCTGCTAACCGAAACCCGATTCCTCCGGTGCACTGCAAAACCTTCCTCTCTCACTGGGGACTGACTCCAAAGTAAAGGTGAGGAACCCCTGGAAGGGCTCCTGGTTGTCCTTGCTCTAGGCCTCAAACCGGGTCCCAGGGCCACCCCCCGTCCAGCCTCTCTCTGTCCCGATGGGGGGGTGCCTGACTCTCCATCCTCTTCCCTGTCCTCCACGATCCCCGGGGTAATTCTACTGGGGCCTGCCTCAACCAGATCCCTAGGCCCTAACACGGCCGTTACCTCAGTTTCCTGGGTCTCCCACGCCATGCGGTCCGCATCTGCTCCCGGTAAGGCCGCAGCGCCGCCCCGACCTCCGCGGCCTGCTGTCACAGCTCCACCTGTCTTCCACGCTAGGCCCGACGGCCCGGGTCTCGCCTCCTCTGCTTCCCCCGCCGCAGGCAACGTCCCCTTCGCGGCCTGACACGGTCCTTTCTTCTGTGGGCACTTCCGGCCCACCTGCCGCTCCGTCGCCGGGCTCCGTTTTCGCCTCCGCCGCCCTCCCGCTTCTGGACTCAGGCGTTGCGGAGGCCTTGTCTGCCGCACCGGGCGCGATGCTCCGTCTCCCGCCGCTGACATCTGTAATTCGGGCCCAAGTTGCTCCCGCAGCCAATCTGCTCCTCTGGTCCTCACAGCAGCACGGATCCCCTCCAGTAAGCCATCCAGATCAGACTCCATCATCAGATTCTTGACAGGCGAAGATCAAACTGAACCTGCAAAACAAAAGACTAAAATCAAGGTAGGTGAATCTTTTCACAAAATGAGTGATCCTTAAAATGGCTGCTATCCCTTATATAGGACCTAACTCCTCCCTGTTATAACACCAACCCACTTCCTTACCCTCAAGCCATTAACCCTTTCCTAACCCAGTCAATGCCCCCTCAGGTTGACTCTGCTGCCCCCCGGGGGCTCCCGTACACTTTAGCTTTCAGCTGCTGTTAAACAGGCTTTATTTATGAATTAAGGAATCAAAGGTAATTGACAAGTGAATTTCAAATGTAAGACCAAGTAGCCAAGTGGGAAACATTCTCCAGCTCAGCTGAATGGTAGATTTTTCCCAAATCGAAAACTTTGGTCTTAAGTTTGAAATCCCCTTTTCAATTACCTGTAGTTCCCTCTTTCATTAATAAAGGTCTAACTCTATGGTGCCCATGGAGATTTGCTCTTCTTGCCAGAGTTCAGGCCCTGCTCTTAGCAGAACATTGAAGTTCATCACTTCATATTGCCCAAGACTAGTTAAGCCTAACAGGCTACACACATCACCCCAATGTTTTTTCTAAATTCTTCTTTTTCCACAACTCTCCCTTCTTTGTGCATGGTCCAGGGCATTTCTGTGGATAATCTACTTCTCACTTGTAGACCCATTTTCACTTCAGCCTTTCACAAACTCACAACTTATATATCGCTTCCTTTGCTTCTCCTTTCAAACACATTAGTTAGTGGACCTCTCACTGCTTCTCAACAGTTAGCACATTGATAAGTGCTTCTCGTATAGACCATTGTGTACCAAGTGCTCAACGGCCGTTTCTATTTCTATATATTCCCTGTGAGAATAGCACTTAACCTGCCTGTGAGACACACGCAGACCACACATTCCTCTCTTCCCAGACAAAAATAGACACATGGACGTTAACACTTTGACTCCCTTCGTTCGTTTTCAGTGTAGGAATTCTGCTTTGCCCAGACAATATAAAAGATGCATTCAGCCGATCAATCCTTTAGCAGCTGAGATTCATATGTGAACTACAATCATTTAGGGTTTCCCTACAATCAATTATTAAGGCCGTGTTTGACTTAGTCTCAAAATTTAACTCAAGCTCAACCCCTATCTCGACCTCAACTCGACCTCCATAATCTATATCCAAGTAAACCTCCCATCGTGACCTTGACCTCTATAGAAAGCATAAGGCATAGCATAAACATTTAACGGGTCCATTATTTAATGGGTGCGGATAAATTATTACCGAACATGTTTTAAAAAAAACACAGGAACTGTGCAATAATGCCCCAGCCAAGGGCTGGGCAAGATTCCCCCAACCCCCTAAAAAATACCGCAGTTGGGGAAAAATGCTCACAGACCCCCTTAGTAATGGGGTGAGGGGTTTACCATGATGCACCATGACCTGTTAGCTTGTTTGTCCATCTATGCTGCTTTGACACCTGCCCTCTGACTTTTGGACCGTATGTGACTATGCTATTCCCATGGGCTCTGTGACATCAGTACCAGCAAATCTGTGCATGGATGGCAATGCTGCAGTCTGTTGAAAACACACACACACCAAAATATTTTACCAATTAAAAAAAAATAGCTATTGGCTTCAAATATGATGCAAATGGCCCAGTCTTTACAGGGTTAAAAACTACAGAATATAAAGTGTTATTTTTTGCAATTTTTCCTTTTTTTAAATGTCTATATGTTTTGCAATGTACTCTCTCTTTCAGATTGAATAATGGACTGATGTCATAAGAGTGAGGTCGTAATTCTTCTTTACTATGTAACCTGCAAAAATACTTCCTCATCCCAGACAGATTTACACAGCCATAGACACCAACACATAACACAGACATGACCAAGTGATGCCATCATCCCCCCACACCAATAAATTACACAGACTGCGGAGTGGCTAGAAAGGTCATTTATTGACTTATTAAGTATTTATTGTTATAAAATTGCGGCAACATAAATTAACAGTTTAAAATATCTGTAAAAAAATGTTTTTTATATATTTGTTTATCAAATAATAACCAGGTATAATAACATATACCAACCAAATATCTTTATATTACAATACGTATAAAAAATGCTTATCATTCATAAGCAATAAGTGGTAGCATGTAACTTATCCTAGCCCACCAAGGAGCGGGACACTGAGGATCTGGCGCAGGCATAAAATCATAAACTTGCGGCTACTGGCGTCAATGTTGTGCTTAGTAGCTGTACTTTACTCACCCAGGAACAAGCCCATGGGAAACCCTTGCAGCTAGCTCCCACAGCTACTGCCAACCAGTGATGGCCATACCTCCAGACGACCAACCCTTGCACTGGATCCAAACCTCAACACCACAATTTAAACATGCAAAATAGGGATGGGAGGGAGGGAACTTGTCATAATTTTTTAAAAACAGGACGTTTGTGTCTTGAATATGACAATATATATAGCATAAGGCCAGCCCCTTAAATGAGACACTAGCCAACCCCTGCCGTGCCCCTAATGGCCACAGGATATGACTGACAACTTGTGAGGAAATGACTTTGTAATGATGGCCTTCTATGTTTTCATTTATTCCAGGCCAGAACTCCTCAATGTTCTCCAATAACATCTGGGAGAGGATTAAGGTATGGGCCTCCAGGGATTAAGGGAAAACTTATTTCAAACTCATAACCCAGCACTGATTACTCTTCTTACTGATGTTCAGCACAATAGCATGCATATATGATATATACAGAACACTCCTTCAATAACCATGGAGCAGTTATGTGGGTTTTTTTTTTACAATGAAATGAAGAAGATACAATCCGGTTACTGTAACGTTTGCTCCACACTAATCACTCCTAATGCTGGCTGCTGACAATTTGAGGCCTTTATAGATCTGTCAATATTAAAAAATAAATTCCAGAAGATTTTTGAAATACTGTGGGTGGGAAGCAGAAACTGGAATCAGTAGTAGATAATAATATTTCATAATTTGCATTTTTATTGAACTTTTCTCCTTTAGGACTCAAAGCATTTTACACATATATAAACAGATGTGGATGGATGCTCTTGTCATAGGGTCACTGCATCTGGTGTGTAAAGTAAGCAGCTGTACTAGGACCACTACCCAAAGAAGCTCCCACTTTCAGATGTCACACACACAGGAGCAGGATATCTGGCTCTATAGAGCAGCAGAGTACTACATAATTTATTTTCCCTCTTAAAAATAATGAGTGAGCAAAAATCAGTGTCTTCATTGGCACTGATCTCTATTGCACAAAGTAACCACTGATATCTTTGATTAGATAACTACACATTTCAACACTAGCAAATAATAACATTTATTACCACATCCTGAGAGACTGGAGTTTGCAGGACAGGATATAATCTTAAACTGTGGGAGCCCCAAATTAATGGAGAATTAAATAAAAGTCAGATAGGCAAAAAAAACTGACAAAGAAAAAAATGGTTTGAAATCTGAAGAGATTGCTATCTGTCTGAGGTCATGCAGTGTAACTTAAAAGACAGAGAGTGGATGAAATCACTTTTCCTGACAGATATCAAAAACTAAAGCAAAATGACAGCTATTTAGATCAGGCATATAACAGTCTCGTTAACATACATTTTGAGAACAACCTGTAATTTCATTTAACTAGCTGATTTTGTTCCCATTCTATTCATTATTTTTATTAGAACATTGGATAACAACACATAGTTGATTGCAATGCTAAGTAATTATATATTTAGAAACATGTACTATTAGAACTTGCAGTGATAAAGTAAAAATGTTAATTAGTTTAACCATTTCCTTTTCTTTGCTTAGAATTATCTGAACTGAAACACATATCAAGAATGAAAATTAACCAAGAGTTAACACCATGGATAGGAGAAGGGGAGCGTATTATTACTGAGAAGTACTACTAAACTACTAAGAGTAGATACATTTTCTTCCACATGTCTCTAAATTATGACATCAGCTTCCCATGATGCCTACTGTGATACCAATGTGCTGGGTATTGTTTTGATTTGGAAGTGGGTTAGAGCTGCCACCTTTTCTTCACAGAATTAGTGGCCATGATATTACCACATAGCCTTGAGCCATTATTTTTTTACTGACCTGCCTGTAAAAACTCCAGTGATTGCCTGTGAATCATGGGAACAGTAGCCCACACTGCCACGGCTTAGAGTAAAGAACTAATCCTATAATACTCACCAATCCAGCTGACTATGTATTATGGGAATGGGAGCCCATGACCAGATTTTTGTTCTCTAACATGAACTCACTCTTCTGAGGAAATCACAGGTTGAACATGATACCAAGTGGTAATTATATATATATATATATATATATATATATATATATATATATATATAATGTCTAATCAGTAAAGTTAGGTTGTGATACTATTTGATACTGTGTTTGCGGTAACCTAAGTTGCCTGGATATAAAGTCTTGGTGGTGGCAGCAAATTGTGTACCAGGGTGATAGTGTAGGAGGTATTGCAGGTATTAATTAAGTGGTTACTGGGACTAGCAACAGGTAACCAGGGATCTGGTGTCATTAACACTTTCACTCCCACACTCTTCCCACTGTCTCATCCGGGGCAATAGCCCTCGTTCGTGACAGTCCAATACCAAAAGAAGCCCCCACTTTCAGATGTCAGACACAGGAGCAGGATACCAAGTCCCAATGAGGAGTGGGGGTATTTTACCCTCAAAGTATTTTGGGGGCAATAATTCCTACATAATTTATTTTTTCCCCCTCAAAAGTAATAGAAATATAGAAACATAGAATGTGTCGGCAGATAAGAACCATTCGGTCCATCTAGTCTGCCCAATTTTTTTTAAATACTTTTATTAGTCCCCCGTTCCCAGTCTTATAGCTATAATACAAAAAAACACGGGAGGGCTGCTCCCAGTCGCGGATAGAGGAGTCCCAGACGCTAGCAGAGAACTTCAGAACCAGGTGAGTATCCAGTTAAAATGTTTGTTTATTAAGACAAAAGTTAAAAAACAGTGTTGAGGAGCTGGGTGAGAGGGTCACCCGGTGAGGGAAAAGATACTGATAGCCTACGCGTTTCACGCCTAGCTTGGCGCTTCGTCAGGGCCTTGTGTCTATCCCACGCATGCTTAAAATCCTTGACTGTGTTTACCTCTACCACTTCTGCTGGAAGGCTATTCCATATATTCACTACCCTCTCAGTAAAGTAATACTTCCTGATATTACTTTTAAATCTTTGCCCCTCTAATTTAAGACTATGTCCTCTAGTTGTGGTAGTTTTTCTTCTTTTAAATATACTCTCTTCCTTTACTGTGTTGATTCCCTTTATGTATTTAAATGTTTCTATCATATCCCCCCAGTTACATCTTTCCTCCAAGCTACAAACATGTTAAGATGCTTTAACCTTTCCTGGTAAGTTTTATCCTTCAACCCATGAACCAGTTTAGTAGCCCTTCTCTGAACTCTCTCCAAAGTATCAATATCCTTCTGGAGATACGGTCTCCAGTACTGCGTACAATACTCCAAGTAAGGTCTCACCAGTGCTCTGTACAATGGCATGAGCACTTCCCTCTTCCTACTGCTAATACCTCTCCCTATGCAACCAAGCATTCTGCTAGCATTTCCTGCTGCTCTATTGCATTGCCTACCTACCTTTACCTTTAATGAGTGAGCAGAGATCAGTGTCTTCATTAGCACTGATCTCTATTGCACCAAGTATGAAAGGGGAAAGGCTAAAAGGTCTAGTCACGAAAAGGTGAGATGCAAGTGAGTTGAGGTGAGATTAGGTGAGTTGAGGTGAGATTAGGTGAGTTGAGGTGAGATGCAGATTTCATCTTGATGTAGATTAATTTAGAAATAAACAAAAATGTTTAAAAGTCTATCTGTTCCTGTCCAAATCTGAGATGAATAAATATACGCAGAAGTAAGTTCACACTGACACATGCAGTTCACGTTAAAATAACTTCGAGGAAATTTATTAGCATCTGGTAAAATTCAGGCTTACAAGCCCTTATAAAGGCAGAATGACATCATCATTGAATATCAGATAATAACAAATAAACATCATTAATTGGGTTAAATGTTAAGTGGCTGTGTCAATGTCCACCCATCAATATGATTAATTGGCCCAAAAACTAAGTGGTTAGCTAGGTGTCCTCCCACCGAGAGGTGGTATTGTTCTGGACACGGGTGTGGACGGATGGCTCAAGCACCATCTTTCCCAGCACGAGGCTTACTCGGTGGAAGGGGGGGCTTGGGCATCATTTTGCGTAGTTAGTGATGTCAGTCTCGTGGTCGGGTGCAAGGTTCTTTTATGAATAGAACATTTCATTTGGCCGGTGTTCTCATGGCCTTCAGATTATACTATGTTGCAAATTACAGGAGATTCAGTAATTCCGGGGCTAGTTATGTCCTTAGAGAGAAAATACAGTCTCTATTCCAGTGCTGTATTTACCGCGAGGCATCCTAGGCGGATGCCTAGGGCGGCAAATTTTGGGGGGCGCCCCGCAGCACTGAAAAAAAAAAATGTTAAAAAAAAAAAAAGTGAAAAAAAAAAAAACGCGGCCCTTTAAAAAAAAAAAAACCCACCGCGCTTGCAGGCAGAGACGGAGGTGAGAAGGGATCGGAAGATCCCCCCTCACCAACGCTCTGCCTGCCAGGCTGCACGGGGAGCCGAACAGGCAGCACAGAGAAACCTCCGTGCTGCCTGTTCGGCTCCCCGTGCAGTGTGCCGACACGGAAGTGCCGACAGTCACGTGACGGGCGCGCTGACGTCATACGCGCGCCCGGTCACGTGACCTGTCGGCACAATCGCCGGGGAGCCGAACAGGCAGCATGGAGGGACCATGCTGCCTGCCAGGGAAAGGTAAGTGCTGATGGGAGACTGTGTGTGTGTGTGTGACTGAGTGTGATGGGAGTCAGAGTGTGTGTGATGGGAGACAGTGTGTGTGTGATGGGAGACAGTGTGTGTGATGGGAGTCAGTGTGTGTGTGTGACTGAGTGTGATGGGAGTCAGAGTGTGTGTGATGGGAGACAGTGTGTGTGATGGGAGTCAGTGTGTGTGTGTGACTGAGTGTGATGGGAGTCAGAGTGTGTGTGATGGGAGACAGTGTGTGTGACTGAGTGTGATGGGAGTCAGAGTGTGTGTGATGGGAGACAGTGTGTGTGGCTGAGTGTGATGGGAGTCAGAGTGTGTGTGATGGGAGACAGTGTGTGTGGCTGAGTGTGATGGGAGTCAGAGTGTGTGTGATGGGAGACAGTGTGTGTGACTGAGTGTGATGGGAGTCAGAGTGTGTGTGATGGGAGACAGTGTGTGTGACTGAGTGTGATGGGAGTCAGAGTGTGTGTGATGGGAGACAGTGTGTGTGGCTGAGTGTGATGGGAGTCAGAGTGTGTGTGATGGGAGACAGTGTGTGTGACTGAGTGTGATGGGAGTCAGAGTGTGTGTGATGGGAGACAGTGTGTGTGACTGAGTGTGATGGGAGTCAGAGTGTGTGTGTGATGGGAGACAGTGTGTGTGACTGAGTGTGATGGGAGTCAGAGTGTGTGTGTGATGGGAGACAGTGTGTGTGACTGAGTGTGATGGGAGTTGGAGTGTGTGTGATGGGAGTAGGAGTGTGTGACTGAGTGTGATGGGAGTAGGAGTGTGTGACTGAGTGTGATGGGAGTGTGAGCTTGATGTGAGTCTGAATGATGGGGCATGTGTTAGGTGTGTAACGTGGGTGTGCAGCTTGGGTAGGGGGGTGCCCAGATTTTGTCTGCCTAGGGCAGCACAAAATCAAGATACACCACTGCTCTATTCATTATACTAAATACTGTCAGGAAATTCTGTCATGTAATGTGAACAAAATGGAGGGTCTGTCATAATGTGAGGTTAAAATGGAGTTAGTACAATAATTCAATACAGGTTTCAATAAAGATTTTTAATAATTCTACATCAGTCCCCCCTATGAAATGTTAGATTCTAAAAGATAATCTTTATTTGTTAGTATCAGAAGACGTGTTAGCCCAAAGGCACAGAAACCCCGTGGACGCTAGCTTGGTGTTATTGCAAAGTGCAATCCTGTCCCTTCATCTGTCCCTAGTTGGCTAACTCATCCGTCTGCTGGGCACTCGAACGCTTCACTCCATGGGTATCCCGCAGTGGCTAGCCCACCACATCTCCACACGGTAATCTTTCCCAAACAGACAGATGCTGTCCCTAAGCTGGTCCCTACCTAGAATTCTTGCACTTTATCAATAAAAGGGATAGTTTGTAGCGGTATACAGGGCGAGTTGATATCTTGGAAATCTTGGTCATCAACTGTGAGATGTGTGAAAGTGGGTGCAGCTTGGTCTACAGTCTTCAAGAGGAGTTTTCTCAGACAAGGGAGGACACAACAAACAAGAAGAGCAAAAATAAAAAGAAAAATTAGTATTGCTATACCAATATGCATTAAAGCCTTTTGCCATCCTGTCATCCAACCAAACCATCTCTCCCAGGGATCCTTTATCCCAGAATTCCTTTTTAACTCTTCAGAGAGCTCATTCAACTTCTCTATGGCTAAGGTAACTTTACCATTAGGGCCTGTGTTTTCTGGAATGTAAGTACAACATGTCATGGTGTCGGGCAAAATTTTACATACCCCTCCTATTTCGGCTAGAATCATGTCTAAAGCCATTCTATTCTGGAAGGACATTTGGGACGTAGCCTGCAGCTGTTCGGCTAAGCCCTGGAGGGCATCCCTGGTGTAATTAACAAAGCGTTGTTGGTTGTAATAAATGTAATTTATCCAATTTAAATTCTTGTTTGCAGTGACTATGGTAAAAAGTGATTCAAACCCTGCAGCAACTTCATCTCTTGCTTTAAACTCATTGGGCACCCCCCTAGGCACCCCAATGGCATCGATATAAACATGAGGGTCAAAACTGCCTTTAACTGGGTCTTCACGCTTTACTTTGGTTGGTGTGTGTTTGGACTCATGGGTGTCGGGGTGTGTGTCAGAGATAATGTGTATAGGCATGATGGCTTTGGCCAGAGTACACTCCCCCCACCATTCTTTGTCCATTCTGGATCTTAGCTGTAAATCCCCACACAACCAGTAAATATCCCCTAAAGATCTGGTATGGAATTGTAGAAGGTTCATGGAGACAGTTCTGTAGGTGGCACTATACCCTTTAGAGAAGTTACCCACAAATTTACCAATCCCATCATAATTAGCATAACAGGTATAATTACCTTTATAAACTGTAACACCATCTGGGGGTTTGCAATCCTTGGCTAGAAGGGGATATTCTACTGTCCATGCTTTACATATGGACCTGTTGAATTCGTAATGATAGGCAAAAAGACTCAAAACACATTCTTCTACATCTACTGGCAAGGTTAAAGGCACGGTGCCCAGGTGAGGCCGGGCACCACCACACACATAGCATGCGGTTCTGTTATGCTTATTGGCATTATATTTCATCCATTCTAACCATAGATTAACATCGTTAAAACCTGTTTCAGCGGCCATGGTATCTTCAAATGTGGGGTTTGCAATGGCCATCATGTCTTTAAAGGACTGGATGTGTGGTTTCAATGGATTTGAGACCATGTGGGTGGTCCCTTGCCACTCAGAAGAGTGGCACATATCTTTAAGGTAGAAATGCCCTAATTTGTTATAGGAACCCTTTTTCCAATACATTCCCATTACATACTGGTCTGCATCTGTTGGGCTGGGATGCTCAATATTCAGGATTAATTTCATTGGTATACCTCCTCCAGGTTTTCTTAGGGTCATTCTTTGGAGAAGGGATCTACCATGATCATCTACTTTAGATAAAGCACTTTTTGGTTTGTAACCCCAGGCAGGAGCAGATGCAATGGCACGTTTTAGAGTATGAAAATTGTCCAGTGCTTTATTGGTCAGGCAAAATGGGTCTGACTTGAGTGCATCATAGAGTGGTTGCATAAGCAGAGAGGTTTCTGGGATCCATGCTCTGCAATAGGAAATGAGGCCTAAGAAGGCATGTAGAGATTTTGAGGTCTTTGGAGATGGAATATCCAGTATGGCTCTTACTCGGTCCCGCGTGAGATGTCTGGTACCTTGAGATAGGCAATGACCAAGGAAGAGTACTGTGGATTGACAGAATTGCAGCTTGAGACGTGAAGCTTTGCATCCTTGTTCTGCCAGTTAGCAGAGGAGACTAACTGAACAGTCTTCAGTTGTAGGTATGTCATCTCCACAGAGTAATAAATCATCCACATACTGGAGGAGTACAACCTCTGGATGGTCTGTTTGCCATGGGTCAAGGATGGAGCACATGGCTTTTGCAAATTGACTTGGAGAGTTTTGTGCCCCTTGAGGCATGACAGTCCATGTATACTGTTGCATTTCATGAGTGAAGGCAAACAGATATTGGCAAATAGGATCCAGTGGAACACTGAAGAAGGCATTAGCCAGGTCAATGACTGTGAAGTATTTTGCAGATGGTGGGACGCCAGAGAGCAGAGTGTGAGGGTTTGGCACAAAAGGGGTGTCCAGGACAGTTGCTTCATTGACAGCACGGAGATCCTGAACCATTCTGTACTTCTCTGGTTCACCTTTTGGAGTTTTCTTCTTCACAGGAAATAATGGAGTGTTGCACTTTGATACACATTTTACAAGAGCACCCTTCTCCAAGAGTGCTTTGATTTGAATTGAAATAGCTGCAGCTTGAGCTGGTTATTGTGGTTTCCTTGGTAATTTTGCTCCTGGAATGAGCTTTACCACCACAGGTGGTACTCTTAGGTGACCTATGTCCTCTGGGCCTGAGGACCATAATTTGGCAGGTACCTTTGTTTTTAGTATATCAGGAAAATTGGACCTCTGTTCCTTTGCTTCCCCACGGGGTTCTTCTAAATGCAGCATTAGAGGTAGGGAGCACAAGGCTGAGGTGTCTGATTCGGATAGAGGAGTAGACAATCCCACTTGTCCATCTGGGGTGAAGGTGATAGATGCCTGCAGGCGTGAGAGGACATCAGCGCCTAACAGGTTAATTGGGCATGTGGAAGATAAACGAGCAAGCAAGCTAGGGTAGTTGCCAACTCGTAATGCAGTTGTTAAAGGACTGTGTCTTGGTTGGCCATCCACCCCAACACAAGAGACATCAATATCTGACAAAAATGATGTATCTGGCAGGTCTTGTTCTCTCAAAACACTTCGGGCTGCACCTGTGTCAACAAGAAATGTGGTAGGTTGTCCTTCAATGGGTAGAGTCACAGTGGCGAGTGGCCCCCCCTTATCCCCTGAAGACACTGCCATGACAGGGGTTAATGACACAGGCTTGCCAGTTTCCTAACCATCTGGTTCCTCAACAATTGGAACCGTTTCTGTGGCCTTGGAGTCAGATGCTGGTTTGTGCACTCTCTTGGGTTCTGGGCAACTACTTCTGTAGTGTCCTTTGGCCTTACAATTATAACCCGTTACATCCTCAGGTTTGGTGCCTTTTGGGATAGGGGTGGAGCGGGACACCATGAGAGGAGCTGAGGAGGGAACTGAGGTTGGTCTCCTAGGAGTCTGGGCAGATTCCAGACCTCTAGCAACTAAGAGTAAGGTATCTAGAGAGACTACCTTATATTCAGGGCGTGCAGCAATGATTCCCTTGCATATAGAGTCTTTTACACCTTGGACAAATGCACCTGACAGCATTTGTGAATGAATCTTGTCAGTAAGGTCAAAACCCAAATCTGTAAACATTTGAAACAGTCTTGCATGAAACCTTTCCACTGATTCTCCTTTTTCTTGTATAATATCAGTAAGGAAGCGTGGAAAGGAGCTGCATTAGGGTTAAGGGAGTAAGTGGCGGCCATGTTGGATGTGGGCACATCCGGGGCAGACTGGGCCGGACTGGGCATGACCGGGGTCTGAGGAGTGGCTTGGAAAAATGGGTAGGGGTAATTTGGATAGGGCAAGGACATGGGGTATGGTAAGGGGTATGGCCAGGCCAACTGGGTAGGGGCTAGGGCGGAAACAGGGGAGGGCGGGACAGCTGGGTAAGGATTAGGGGAGGAGGTGGGAACCTGGACTGTGGGAGGGGTGAGTAACGGAGAAGACAGAGAAGGATTAGTAGATATGGGTGTAGGAGGAGTAGCCGGAGCGGGTGTAGTAGGATTGACAATAGCAAGGGAGGAGGGGTTAGTAAACTGGGTGGATGCAGATGGGATGGTAGAATTATCAACAGAGAGAGAGCGTAGAGAAGGAATGGTGGATGTAACATTTAGATTAGACACAGAAGGTAGTGCAGGGATGGATGAGGATGATGGGAATGTTAGGGATGATGAAGGGGAGAATAAAGATCCATCAGAATTCAGGACCGGGCAAACAGGGGAAGTGACGGGATAGGTATTGGGAGGGTCGGGAGTGGGGAACATGGTCAGCTGGCTATCGCTTGTTGCTGACTGAACCTTGAGAATGGACATCCCCTGGGCATCATCTTGGGGCGTTGGCTGAGGGGATGCCCCAGTAACACAATTCTTGTGATATACCGTATTTGCTCGATTATAAGACGACCCTGATTATAAGACGACCCCCCAAACTTTGTATATTCCTTTAGGAAAAAAACTAAAAGCCTGAATATAAGACTACCCTATAGGAAAAAAAAAGTTTAACTTGTATATATGTAAATTGCTTTTTAATATGTAATAAAAAATTGATATTATACAAATGTATTTCTTGTTTTTATTTCCTTGCGGCCTCTCTCCCTCCCCCCTCCAGTGTAGTCTCTCTCTCTCTCTCTATCTCCCCCCTCCCTCCCCTAGTCTCTCTCTCTCTCCCCCTCTCTCTATCCCCCCTCTCTCTCCCCCCCCCTCTCTCTCTCTATCCCCCCCTCTCTCTCTATCCCCCCCCTCTCTCTCTATCCCCCCCCCTCTCTCTCTCTATCCCCCCCCCCTCTCTCTCTCTATCCCCCCCTCTCTCTCTCTATCCATCTCCCCCCTTTCCCTGGTGGCTAGTGGGGGCAGCTGGGGGATGTCTGCACTATACGTGCAGATATCCTCCATGCTGCCCGACACCTCCGTCTATTATGACGGACAGCTGGTCCGTCATAATAGACGGAGGTGTCGGGCAGCATGGAGGATATCTGCACGTATAGTGCAGACATCCCCCAGCTGCCCGCTTTTCCCTGGTGTCTAGTGGGGCAGCAGAGGAAGTCTGCGCGATGAGCGCAGACCTCCCCTGCTGCCGCCCGGCACGCTCGCCGGGACTTCTGTGACGAAAGCGGAAGTTCCCGGCTTCTTCACAGAAGCCCCGGCGGTCGTGCCGGGCGGAAGCAGGGGAGTCTGCGCTCGTTGCGCAGACATCCCCTGCTGCTAGAGAGGGGGATCCAGGTCCCCTGCAGCTCTGCTGGGGACCTGGATCCCAGTCTTATAGTCTGACCTCAATTTGAGGTCAGATTATAAGACGACCTCGAATGTAAGACGAGGGGGATTTTTCAGAGCATTTGCTCTGAAAAAAACCTCGTCTTATATTCGAGCAAATACGGTACATACAGTTTTACACCTTTATGATTTATCTCTTCTTCAACCCAACCTTCCTGCTGAATAGCCTTCACTACTCTGTACCATGCTTCAGTAGTACGCAATAAATCATTATCTGTAAACTTGCCTTTCTTCTCTGTCAGTAATCTACGCCAGCTGTCCGGTTGTAATCTACCACATGAAGGCACAGCAATTTTACACACTTTAGCAATCTTTTCAACATTTTTAACCATCTCTTTACCCTCTCTATCTTCAACTAAGTCACACGCGAGCCAGCCCCTACTGGGCTTACTCGCTTCCTGTCCCATATCCCCCTATACAAAGCGTCCCAAGTATAGGTAAAGGAAAATGAAACAGAACGTCTACAGAGCTCGACTGCCACTAGGAAGGGTGGGTCCCTCCTAAGTGCGTCTTCCCAAAACGTAGACCAGTCACTGAATCCGTGTACCCTAGGTGGTAGCCACGGATTGGAGCGGGGTGAGAAGTGTGTGACCAATCACTTCTCTCACAAAAAGAAATAGAAACAGAAAATAGAATAAAAATAAAAAGTGAAAGTAGAGACAGACCCAGGAGTTTGAATGACTCCCAATTAAGACAACATTTATGTCATAACTTACCTCGCAGCAGATCCCAAGAGTATCCTCTCCTAATCGCGCACCCGGCTGTACCTGACTGCACACAGCCGGGGACGCGCGTTTCTCCACTATCGGAGCTCAGGCGCGCCTCCGATGACGTCACACCCGACGTCAGCGCGCGACTAGCGGGAACATTTAAAAGTGCTCTTCACAGTAATACCTGTGCTTGGTGATTCTCGTGTTTTCCCTGATCTCCTGGCGTTTTCCTATACTTGATTACTTGTTGCCGATTTGGATTGCTCCCTGGACTATTCTGATCTTCTGGTTTCCCTACTCCTGGTCTGTTATTCCGTTTAGCTGCTTTTCTGTGTATGACCCTGGACTGTTTAACGTTTATGAAGTTTGCCGATTCCCCTGATCTTGGATTTGTACCCGACTATTCTATTTCGCATACCCTGGCTTATCCTGCATAGCGGTCTCTCACTCCTCCTTATATCAGACTATCACAATTTAAGACAACATTTAAGACAACATTTCAATTGAAAATACAGTGCATGCAACACAGTTCAAATAAATTCAACAGTAATCCCTTTCCTTTACTCTTGTGGCCAAAGCCACCTCCCTCAACCTCGTAGTGTCCCCGCTCGGAGAACGATTTTAGTAAATCTCACTACCAGCGGCTGCGGAAAACAACTAACACCGGCCCGAGATCCGCCAGCCTCCCTCGTTACAGCAGTCCACTAAGTGTGGCCACCTCTATCCTCACTCCCGTAGTGCCCCTATGGACCCACCCATAAGTCTCACTACCCGTGGTGCAGGAAGACAGCAATGCCTGCTCGAATCCACCACCACAAAAATAAAATTTGTGAATGCCACCAGCTTCAGCGCTTCGAAGCTGGAGGGTACCACCCTCTGCAAGCAGAGCAAGGTGCACAATGAGGCGGCTAGCTAGGCTATCAAAGTGACACCACGGGGGAATCCCCAGGAAGCAATGAGTCTACACCCCTCCACAGATTCCCCCCACTCTCTTTTTCCTTACTACTGTTAGCTAGACAGCACCTAAAAGAGAGAAAACAGGCAACGAGGACCCCCCAGGACAACTTCCACAGGTCCACCCCCCTTTTTACATACAGTCTGGGCCACGTGACTCCTAAAAGGGGTAAAACAGGCAACAGAAGACCCCCAGGCAACCTCCCACGGGTCCACCCCCCTTTATCCCAAAAGAGGGAAAGAACAAAACGAACTAAACATAAACCACTAACATACCCAGGCAACAGATAGACTAAATGCAGGTAAACAAATGAGTAACAAGACACCGGGCAAGATATTACCTGTCTTTGATGCCCTCCCGGGAAGCAGTCACAGACACGTGGACGGGTCAATCAAAGGGGCTGGAACATACCGGTGGCTCCTGCAGAAGTCTCTACCGTGTAATCAGAGGTGATCAGTCTCCCTTCCTTCCCCCCCGATTCCTCCGTCCAACAGCGTCTTCCTTAGGACGGCTTACCGGCCAGAGGCCATAGCCCGGTGCCCCACGTTGGGCGCCAAATTGATGTAGATTAATTTAGAAATAAACAAAAATGTTTAAAAGTCTATCTGTTCCTGTCCAAATCTGAGATGAATAAATTGCGTATACGCAGAAGTAAGTTCACACTGACACATGCAGTTCAGGTTAAAATAACTTCGAGGAAATTTATTAGCATCTGGTAAAATTCAGGCTTACAAGCCCTTATAAAGGCAGAATGACATCATCATTGAATATCAGATAATAACAAATAAACATCATTAATTGGGTTAAATGTTAAGTGGCTGTGTCAATTTCCACCCATCAATATGATTAATTGGCCCAAAAACTAAGTGGTTAGCTAGGTGTCCTCCCACCGAGAGGTGGTATTGTTCTGGACACGGGTGTGGACGGATGGCTCAAGCACCATCTTTCCCAGCACGAGGCTTACTCGGTGGAAGGGGGGGCTTGGGCATCATTTTGCGTAGTTAGTGATGTCAGTCTCGTGGTCGGGTGCAAGGTTCTTTTATGAATAGAACATTTCATTTGGCCGGTGTTCTCATGGCCTTCAGATTATACTATGTTGCAAATTACAGGAGATTCAGTAATTCCGGGGCTAGTTATGTCCTTAGAGAGAAAATACAGTCTCTATTCATTATACTAAATACTGTCAGGAAATTCTGTCATGTAATGTGAACAAAATGGAGGGTCTGTCATAATGTGAGGTTAAAATGGAGTTAGTACAATAATTCAATACAGGTTTCAATAAAGATTTTTAATAATTCTACATCAATCTCACCAATTTAGCTATACATTGTGCAGGGATAATCCTGGTGAGTTTGCTTAGCCGTTTGTCCCTGCTCAGTGTATAGAAATATTCATCTCACCGTCAACTCACCTTTTAGTGAATAGCCCTAAATGTGGGAAATGAATGGAGACTAAAAAAGGCAAAAAGTAGAGAAAAATGGCTAAGAGCAAAGTGGTTTTAATTCATTTCATGGACAAGCTTGCAATCTGTCTGAGTTTGTAATCTGAAGAGATTGCTATCTGTCTGAAGTCATGCAGTCTAATTTAAAAGATACAAAGTGAACCAAACTCTTCCTGACAGATATCAATAACTAAAGCAAAATGCCAGCTATTTAGATCAGGTATATAACAACCTCTTATACATACATTTTGAGAACATTCTGTAATTTCTTTAACTAGCTTATTTTGTTCTCATTCTATTCATTATTTTTATTAGAACATTGGATAACAACACATAGTTGATTGTAGTGCTAAGTAATTATATATGTAGAAACATGTACTATTAGAATTTGCAGTGATAAAATAAAAATGTTAATTAGTCTAACCATTTCCATTTCTTTGTGTAGAATGATCTGAACTGAAACACATATCAAGAATGAAAATGAACCAAGAGGTAGCACCATGGATAGGAGAAGGGGAGCGTACATGGAATGGAACTACAGATTATAAGTATTACTACTGAAAAGTACTACTAAACTACTAAGTGTAGATGATTTTGCATCCACCTGTCTCTAAATTATGACATCAGTGTCCAATGATGCCTAGTGTGATACCCATGTACTGGGTATTGGTAGTGAGTTGGGGCTGCCACCTTTTCTTCACAAAATAGCAGCCATGATATTACCACCATATCATGGGAAGAGTAGGCCACAATAGAAGTAGTAGTAGTTAACATTGCCCCAGCCTACAGTAAACAATTAATCCTATAATTCTCAGTAAATATGGCTGACTAAGCATCATGGGAACTCTAGATGCTGAAAATCACAATTTACATTATTCTCAACCATCAATTTAACTTGCTGAGAATCATGGGATAGCTAATCTTTGGCACGCTATCTAGTACAAACTATAATTGAATCTATTGCCTCTCCCTTCCCATGTATATCTCTCCTCTCCCATCCCATATATATCTCTTCTCTCTATTCCTATGTTTATCTCTATCTTCTCTCCCCCCAAGTCAGCTTGAGCTCTCCTCTCCTCCCAAGTCTGCTGTCTCTCTCCTCTCATCCAAATCTGCTGTCAATCTCCTCTTCCCCCAAGTTTGCTGTCTCTCTCCTCTCTTCCCAAGTCTGCTATCTCTCTCCTCTTCCCCCAAGCTTGCTGTCTTTCTCCTCTCCCCAAGTCTGAATGTCTCACTCCTCTCCACCCAAGTCTGCTGTTTCACTCATCTGCCCACCAAGTCTGCTGTTTCACTCATCTGCTATCCAAGTCTGTTGTCTCTCTCCTCTCTCCCCATGGCTGCTGTCTCTCTCCTCTTCCCCATGGCTTCTGTCTCTCTCCCCCCATGGCTTCTGTCTATCTCACTCCTCCATCCCCATGGCTGCTGTCTCTCTCCTTCCCTCTCCCCCATCTGCTGTCACTCTCACTCCCTCCCCCCCCCCCCATATCTGGCATCTCTGTCACTAACCCCCCATGCCTGGGGTCCTTTCCCCCCCCCCCCTCTCCTTGGGCAGCATTAGCTCTGTTTGACACAGAGCTCAGTCGGTGCTGTCTGGCGCTCTCGCATGTAGTGATGACACAGAGCATTGTATTTTAAAATTCCCACCTAGACAATGCCCCCAGACCTAACCCTATGAAATAAAATAAATGAATTATTTACCTACCCCCCTTACCCCTACCGTGGCTAGCTGTAAAAAAAAAAAAAACATCAGTAGGGTGGACAGTGAAAATCAATGCCCGCCCTCCTTGCACCCTAAGTTTGACCTTTGAGTCAAAACCTTTTCCTGAAATCCACTGTGCCCTTGAGTCTTCATATTTGGCCCAGGGAAAGGGGCCACCCAAAAGATAAAATTAATTCACCTATTAGTAAAAGAAAAAATTCTGGCAAAAAAAAAAATGCATTCCCCTTTCCTAAGAATCCATTCCTCACAGAAGACGAATGCAGAATAAAATCCCTCCTCGTAAATTGGCTGACTGAGCTTAAAAACTATGACATCTTTTATTGCATCCAACAGCAGCTTTTACACAGTTGTCAAGTGAAAAAACAAATAAAAATACAAAACATAGTGCAAAGCATACTGGTATAAAAATGTGTATCAATTTGATATAATACATAAATAAAGTCAACATATATTATAAAGTGCAAAACCCGTTATAGAGTAGCGCCTGTTATTCACCCTCCTGATAAAGTAACTAATCCTGTCCCTCCGTATTATGAAGATTCATATGTAATGATATTGAGCACCCGGGTAAAGAAATGGTTAAACTTTCCATGTGATATATGTTATAGAATTCAGCCTGTTGATGCCTTGTGATCAAGAACTGCTTGAATTGGAAGCTTTGCTCCAATAGACTAGTTTGTAAACTCTTAATTACCATATAATAGGGGCCGCATACAAGCGCCAAATTGTAGCCGGAGGACCTCCATATTACGATTGTGGTATGGATAAATATTCGAAAACCCAGTCTATCTTTTAGAGTTCATAGATTTTAGACTTTTTTCTAGCAAAACAAGTTTATTGAACAGTTCCGATACAGCAGCAACAACACTTTAAAATATTGGGAATAAAATTGTAATCACTATGATCAGATTTACAACAGTTACAGAGTTTCATTATAAATGGCACAATATAATGACACTTATGTGAAGTTTTTCCTTAATTTACGTGTTTTAGTTTCCTTTTTTTTCTTTTAGCCATTATTTTGGCATATTGCACCAAATGAATGAGGAGATATCCCTTTAAATGTCTACAACTCACAGCAATAATTAAACACAAGTATATATAACGTGAGCAGAGATTTTCACATGTTATATATTTGGGCCGCAGGTGTTTAGGCCCCAGGGCTGATCTGTTCTAAGGGAATCATTCTCAAAAACGTAAGACTGGAGAAAAATGAGTGGAGGAAAAAATTGTGTTATCTCAAATGTTCAAATAAAATGATATCTATTTATATAGCAACAGCCACAATACAGCTTTCCCGTGAACAGTTTCAACACGCAAGTATCAGGCTTGTCAAAATGTAAGAAGTCAGTATGTGAAATGCATTGACGATTTCAGGAGAATATAAGGGAACAGTTATCAAAAAGGATGTGATGATTAGACAAACACTTCCGTTTGCATTGCTGGGAAAATAATGAGTCACTCATTGAATTTTGTGAAGGAATTATAAAAAAAAAGAGAGAAACTTTATTCAAGTTGTAAAGAGACAAAAAACATCACATAACAATTAAATGGCATAAAAGGAAAATGTCAGATTAAATACCATGTCATAGAACAGAACAGAAATGAAATGATAATAAATCAATAAACCTTTGCATTTAGTTTTTGGGTTTCTCACCAAAAACCCGATTTAACAAATGTTATATTCGGTCACGATAATATTACATATAGAATAAATATACACTGTCATGGGCATGCGCAGAAATTTTTTCAGGGGGGGGGGGGGGGCATAATTTTACCGTCATCCTTTCTGCGCCCCGCCTCTTTTTGACACGTTATCATGAAGTGGAGGAGCTTTGTCATTATCAGTGAAGGCATGCAAAGGGTTGATAAACCCTGCACCAGATACAGATCCACAACACCAGATATAAACCAACCACACTAGATATAGCCTCATTGCATCAAATATAGATCCACTGTGCCAGATATAGACCCACAACACCAGATATTAACCCACGGTACCAGCTAAAAATCCATGACACAAGATATAAACCACAGCACCAGATAAATATCCAGAGCTCTAGCTGAAACTCCACAGCAACAGATAGAACAACATAGCAAAGATATAACCCCATAGCACCAGATACAACACTATAGCACACAATATAACCTCTCAGCACCAGATACAACACTATAGCTCACAATATAACCCAACAGCACAAGACACAACACTATAGCTCACAATATAACCCAACAGCACCAGACACAACACTATAGCACACAATATACCCAACAGCACCAGACACAACACTATAGCACACAATATAACCTCTCAGCACCAGATACAACACTATAGCACACAATATAAGCATACGGCAACAGATACAACACTATAGCACACAATATAACCCCACAGCAATAGATACAACACTATAGCACACTATATAACCCCACAGCACCAGATACAACACTATAGCACACAATATAACCCCACAGCACCAGATACAACACTATAGCACACAATGTAACACAACAGCACAAGACACAACACTATAGCACACAATATAACCCAACAGCACCAGACACAACACTATAGCACACAATATAACCCAACAGAACCAGACACAACACTATAGCACACAATATAACCCAACAGCACCAGACACAACACTACAGCACACAATATAACCTCACAGCACCAGATACAACACTATAGCACACAATATAAGCATACGGCAACAGATACAACACTATAGCACACAATATAACCCCACAGCAACAGATACAACACTATAGCACACAATATAACCCCACAGCACCAGATACAACGCTATAGCACACAATATAAACCCACAGCACCAGATACAACACTATAGCACACAATATAACCTCACAGCACCAGATACACTATAGCACACAATATAACCCAACAGCACCAGACGCAACACTATAGCACACAATATAACCTCTCAGCACCAGATACAACACTATAGCACACAATGTAACCCAACAGCACCAGACACAACACTATAGCACACAATGTAACCCAACAGCACCAGACACAACACTATAGCACACAATATAACTCCACAGCAACAGATACAACACTATAGCACACAATATAAACACAAAGATTCCCTAAACACCCAAATTCCTAAATCCATGACATTTCTTTATTTCTTTCCCCCTTTTTTATATGTTTTATTCCTCCATGTTTGTCATTTCTTTCCCCATCATTTTATGTGTTTTATTCCTCCATGTCAGTGACCTCTTTTCGCCTACATTTTATCTTTTCTGCCCCATGTCACAATTTTGTCTGTATTCTGCTCCAATCAATCACCTCTTTTCATCCTCTATTATCTTTTCTGCCCCATGTCATCCCATTTTGTTTGCAATCTGCCTCCATCTATCACATCATTTTATCCTCCATTATCTTTTCTGCCCCATCCACTTGTCACCATGTTGATGTGAGCAGAGCCTGGTCAGAGGAGCTGCTCAGACTGGACAAATGGAGACCTCAGGGAAATGGGAGGGACCTCACTGAATTTACCCCACTCTTCCATGTACCTTGGCTGTTTTGTTTTTTAAAGCTATTATAAGCTCTTCCTACCTGTTACAGAGGCTCAGCTATGGTCTCTGAGTATCTTCCCCTGTTTCCTCCATGATGTTGAACTGCAGGCTCTCTTCTGTCAGTCATGCTGCCACATGGAGGGCTGAGGGGCGGGCTATAACTTCATATCCCCGGGCACCCCTGTCATTGGCTCTCCATGCAGCATGACTGACCGCTGCAGAGACCTGCACCAATGTGGATGGGAGACCAGTATTACAGCAAGCAGAGTTGCAGAGAGCAACAGCTTTGGGTGCCACCTCCTATCCCAGCAACTGGTATGCAGTCCCCTAGGGACAACTAGAGGCTACACACTGAGTAAACATAATAATAATAAAATAAAAAAAACTCTCTCCCTGAACTCTCACTCATATGACCCCTTCTTCCCAAACTGACTCCCTAGACTTGCCAATCTGAACCCCAAATGTACCAATCTGAAACTTTTTCCCAATCTGACCCCTAGACGTGCCAATCTGACCCCCTCCCAACCTGGAAGGTCGGGGTGTGAGGCCTGTCATTGGTACCATGCACGTGCGGTGGTGCTGCCACCTTTTCTACAAAAACAATACCGGCCTTACTGGTGCCCCCATAGACTTAACATTGGCATCAAGTAAATTTTTTACTGGCCTGCCGGTAAAATACCGTCTGGGTGGCAACCCTAGCTGTTACTCAAGCTAACAAGGGTGCTGTGCATGTGCACAATGCTGTACATGCACAGTACCAGTGTTCCAGACCCTGGAGAGTGTGATCAGAAATCCAAGATCGCTGTCCTGAATCCCGCCATGATCGTGACTGTCCCATGCACTAGTTTCTGCCAGGCTGAAATGGTGGCCAAAATATGGACTATTATGAATGCAACTGTATAAAAACAAAAGTGCTTTTAACCCTCAAAACCCAGCATTAAATATCTCTGTGAACTATATTTTTCCATATGGAGTAATATTCTGAACTGTAAATGTACATTAGTGACAACTATATATAGCATGACATCAAAATAGAATTATGACAGTGCGTGACATCACAATAGCAGAGCTGCATTACTTTCAAACCCAGCACAGCTTTCAGCAGTTGGTGCAGTAGCAGTTCCTGTTAACCTGTGAAGGTGTGAGACTCCCTGACAGAGCGCTCCAGTTTAATACATGCTGCCCCGAGGTCTGAAGCCTGGAACATTATGCTTCACATTAGATTGTAAGCTCAGCAGAGCCGGTTAGGGTAGGGGTTTCCTTTCTCTGTATGGGGATAGATTTTTGTATTGTATAACTTACCTTAGACTGTAAGCTCTGCAGAGTTGGTTAGGGCAGGTGAGTCGCTCTGCAGGGCAGGGACCTCCTTACTCTGTATTATATCCTTATTAGATTGTAAGCTTTGTGGGGATAGATTTTTTTATTGTATAACTTACCTTAGATTGTAAGCTCTGCAGAGTTGGTTAGGGCGGGTGAGTCGCTCTGCAGGGCAGGGACCTCCTTACTCTGTATTCTATCCTTATTCGATTGTAAGCTTTGTGGGGATAGATTTTTTTTTATTGAATAACTTACCTTAGACTGTAAGCTCTGCAGAGTTGGTTAGGGCAGATAAGAAGCTCTGCAGGGCAGGAACTTCCTTACTCTGTATTATATCCTTATTAGAGTGTGAGCTTTGTGGGGATAGATTTTTGTATTGTATAACTTACCTAGACTGTAAGCTCTGCAGAGTTGGTTAGGGCAGATAAGAGGCTCTGCAGGTCAGGAACCTCCTTACTCTGTATTATATCCTTATTAGAGTGTAAGCTTTGTGAGAATATATTTTTGTATTGTATAACTTACCTTAGACTGTAAGCTCAGCAGAGCTGGTTAGGGCAGGTGAGTCGCTCTGCAGGGCAGGGACCTCCTTACCCTGTTTTCTATCCTTATTAGATTATAAGCTTTGTGTGAATAGATTTTTTTGTATTGTATAACTTACCTTAGACTGTAAAGCTCTGCAGAGTTAGTTAGGGCGGGTGAGTCGCTCTGCAGGGCAGGGACCTCCTTACTCTGTATTCTATCCTTATTCGATTGTAAGCTTTGTGGGGATAGATTTTTTTTATTGTATAACTTACCTTAGACTGTAAGCTCTGCAGAGTTGGTTAGGGCAGATAAGAAGCTCTGCAGGGCAGGAACTTCCTTACTCTGTATTATATCCTTATTAGAGTGTGAACTTTGTGGGGATAGATTTTTGTATTGTATAACTTACCTTAGACTGTAAGCTCAGCAGAGCTGGTTAGGGCAGGTGAGTCACTCTGCAGGGCAGGGACCTCCTTACCCTGTTTTCTATCCTTATTAGATTATAAGCTTTGTGTGAATAGATTTTTTTGTATTGTATAACTTACCTTAGACTGTAAAGCTCTGCAGAGTTGGTTAGTGCAGATAAGAAGCTCTGCAGGGCAGGAACCTCTTTACTCTGTATTATATCCTTATGAGATTCTAACCTCTCTGTGTAAATGTATTGTGTCCAGCAATATGCAGTTCGATACACTAACTAAATGATCCAGGGACAAAACCTATCGCCATATTTGGGGTCAGGAAGGAATTTTTTTCCCCCATGTGAGACAAAATTGGCCAAAAGTTTCTCTGGGGTTTTCTTTGCCTTCCTCTGGATAAACTAGATATTTAAAAATGATATTAAAATTGCAGCAATATTTTAATTGCACATCTGCTTATTGCTGCAAAAAAATTAATAAAAAAAAAGAATACATTTATCCCTGTCTGTTTCCTGATTTATTTCATGGCACACAACACTATCTACTATCTACACATCATATGGGTCATAAAAAGTTGAAAGGTTTGGAAGATACACAAGGTCATAAGCTGGGCTTGCCTTTTACCACACTGATCACAATAAGGAAAGGTGAGCAGGTGATAGATATGTGACATAGCAATCAGAATAAGGAAGGAATAGTTGCCAGCAGTTTTCAGACTTGACAAGACAGACTTTTTTTGGGTGTTGGTGCATGAAATGTGTCTATGAATGTCTTCAATGTGCTCCAGGCAGCCAATATATGCTAGTACACATACTAGGAAGACTGGTACCCAATTTTTTGGGGACAACCAATGTCATGTGACTAATAAAACACAAATATATTTTATGTGCAAAACTATTTTTTCTGTTTGCTTCTATTGCAATGTACTAAACACTCAAATAGTACATATGAGCAAACTGCGAATAAAAACAGGCATAATTGCGAATAAAAACAGGCAAGTTTGCGAAAAAAAATTCTACCTCTTTTGAAAGCATTTGCTAAAAGCTGGTGTAATTTTCACAATCAAATAAGAATTATTTTTCACAAAATATTGGTAAAACTCTTTAGCATGTGCAAATCTAATCGCAATTACAACCGGAAAAATGCACGCTAAATAAAAATAAACGGAAGATGGGCAAATCAGGGAAAACAAGAGCAAAATGTTACAAATAGTCGCAAATTGCTCCTTACTCATGTTTTACCTACTTTTTTTCCCCACTGCACATGTTTAGTACATGACCCCCACAGTGTCATATGACTCCTGGGATGTTGGCAAATGTGGAAAGGGATAGTCCAATTACAGGGGACAAGTATACTATACACAATATAACCTCACAGCACCAGATACACTATAGCACACAATATAACCCAACAGCACCAGACACAACACTATAGCACACAATATAACCTCACAGCACCAGATACACTATAGCACACAATATAACCCAACAGCACCAGACACAACACTATAGCACACAATATAACCCAACAGCACCAGACACAACACTATAGCACACAATATAACCTCTCAGCACCAGATACAATACTATAGCACACAATGTAACCCAACAGCACCAGACACAACACTAAAGCACACAATATAACTCCACAGCACCAGATACAACACTATAGCACACAATATAACTTCACAGCACCAGATACAACACTATAGCACACAATATAACCCCATAGCACCAGATACAACACTATAGCACACAATATAATCACAAAGCAACAGATTCCCTAAACACCCAAATTCCTAAATCCATGACATTTCTTTATCTCTTTCCCCCTTTTTTTTATATGTTTTATTCCTCCATGTTTGCCATCTCTTTCCCCATCATTTTATGTGTTTTTATTCCTCCATGTCAGTGACCTCTTTTTCGCCTACATTTTATCTTTTCTGCCCCATGTCACAATTTTGTCTGTATTCTGCTCCAATCAATCACCTCTTTTCATCCTCTATTATCTTTTCTGCCCCATGTCATCCCATTTTGTTTGCAATCTGCCTCCATCTATCACATCATTTTATCCTCCATTATCTTTTCTGCCCCATCCACTTGTCCCCATGTTGATGTGAGCAGAGCCTGGTCAGAGGAGCTGCTCAGACTGGACAAATGGAGACCTCAGGGAAATTGGAGGGACCTCCCTGGATTTACCCCACTCTTCCATGTACCTTGGCTGTTTTGTTTTTTAAAGCTATTATAAGCTATTATAAGCTCTTCCTACCTGTTACAGAGCTATGGTCTCTGAGTATCTTCCCCTGTTTCCTCCATGATGTTGAACTGCAGGCTCTCTTCTGTCAGTCATGCTGCCACATGGAGGGCTGAGGGGTGGGCTATAACTTCTTGCCCCCCCTTGCCCCCCCCCCCCTGCGGACGCCCATGCTTGTGCTTTCTGCTCATCGTCAGAAGTCATTAAATTAGGGGTCACGTGACCAGCTGGCACTCACACTGCAGACTTACGCAGGGGGCACGAAAGTCAGCATGGGAAGATATCTGTGTGCCTGGGCAGTTCACAGACCTTGAGCTGCCCACCACTAGACACCAGGTTAAGCCCTGAGGATGCAATCTGAATGCTGTTCAAGTGCTGGGAATGCAATCCCGGTGCTAAACAAATACTGAGGATCAAATCTGTATGCTGAGAAAGTGCAGGGAATGCAATCTGACCCCTAAACAAGTGCTGGGGTTGCAATCTGGGTGCTGAGCAAGTGCTGAGGATGCAATCAGGGAGCCGAGCAAGTGCTGGTGATGCAATCTGGGTGCTGAGCATGTGCTGAGGATGCAATCAGGGTGCCGACCAAGTGCTGGTGATGCAATCTGGGTGCTGAGCAAGAGCTGAGGATGCAATCAGGGTGCCGAGCAAGTGCTGGTGATGCAATCTGGGTGCTGAGTAAGTGCTGGGGCTGCAATCTGGGTGCTGAGCAAGTTCAAAGGATTGAATTTTGTGTTGAGCAAGTGCTGGTGATGCAGTCTATGTGCAAAGCAGGCACTGAGCAAGTGCTGGGGATGCAATCTGGGTGCTGGGGATGTAATTTGGGTGCTGAGCAAGTGCTGGGGTTCTAATGTGGGTGCTGAGCAAATGCTGGGGATGCAATCTGGTTGCTGAGCAAAAACTGGGGATGCAATCTAGGTGCTGAGCAAATGCCGGAGATGCAATCTGGGTGATGAGGAAGTGCTTAGGATTCAATATGGGTGCCGGGCAAGTCCTGTGGATGTATTGTAAGTGCTGGGCAAATGGAAAGAAAATAAAACATACAGCAGTGTTGTTTGCTTCAAGAGGAATTCATTTATGTAAGTGGTATGTAATGCACACACAAAACACGAATATATAGGTTCTTCATATCATTGTAAATTAGCCTGGGGAATCCATAGAAATATTATATTGGCCCCCTGACACCATCTATACAAATATTAGCTCCCCCTGGGGCCAGCAGACTGCACCTGGTCCCATTAATAACATTTTTTAGCATCCCGGGACCCACAAAATTCTGAGAAGCAGTGCACATAGAACACACTGCAATCTTTAATGGAGGAATGGTTATGCTCTTGTAAGGTCATGGTGAGCATGTCACTCATGATGGGATAACCCCTCTGGAGGTTTATTGTATTGTTCTGCTGACAATTGGAGTGTAAAAACTAAAAAACAAAGTATGGTTTCTTTTGTACACTGATTAATCTATTGCTCACACTACACTTTCCCCCCTTAATTTACACAAAATGCTGCTGAGCTTTTCCGTTACGTATCAGTTCTTCGTAAAACTGACAGCTGTGATAGATTAACCCATGAGAGATAGTCATTGGAGAATAAGCACAAGGCCAATCTTGTGACAGTTCTGGATACATCGTTCAGATGTTCAGTCCAGGGCTTAAGACTATGCTGTAAAATAAGGTGGATTTAAAGAGGGCAGTTGTGCTACAGTCTACCCTGGTTAGATCACCTCTATCTTGACTGACCCAGAATTAGGGGCTGACCACTGTATGTGGCTAATTTTCTTACCTTCACTTCTTTTGTCACACATATCTTATAACCTACACCACTTGCTTTAACCTCTGGTCCAGACACTGTGGTCTATTTACTAAAAAGTGGCTCAACTAAACATTGTGCAGAAAATCTGGTGACCTTACATATATTCTATATATATTACATATATTCTCTATATTATATTATATTATATATATTACATATATTCTATATATTATATTATATTTATATTACATATATTGTACTCCTTGTTTGTGTTGTCGTCCATGGTGGCATTTACCCTTCCTCACAACAAGCCAGTGAAGAGCTCACCAACCCATGGAGGGATTTCTTTGTGGAGAAAATGTAAGCACATCGCCATTGGTTTTCATCTTAAATGATTATGTTCGTTTGTTGTCTGTTCTAATTGTATGTATTCAGTGCTAGATTGAAGGAAGAGGTTAACAAAAAATATTGTCTACAACATTAATTTGAATATTTTTTTTTTATTGAACAATAAGCTCGCCACTTCTTTATACACTAGGTTACCCACCAAATGACTTTGACATCACAGAAGAGGGAAGAATTCCAGAATAATTAAAGTTTGTCTTAATGGGAAGGTATAGACATAGTCATATTTTTTTTTTAAGTTGTTTGCTTGGTAAAATGAAAATGTATCTATTCATTTATTAAATGTCGGCTCTTCCCACATCTAAACTCATGGACTCAGGAAGGGTACTTTAAATTGCACATGAAATTACTTTAAATAAAACCATTTTATATAATTATGTTTAGCGAAGAATGATCATAAATATACAATACAACAGAGCATCTTGTATCTTTAAGTTTGTCCTTTAAGGCTATGGTTGTAATCAGGACTTCAAAGGCAAGATATTTAATTGGATAATTAATTAATTTGTTTTTTTTTTTGTCCCTTTTCCAAAATAAATAAATAAATAAATAAATTGTTTTTTTGTCCCTTTTCCAGTGAAACCAGTAAAAAGCAATAGAATAGGCATTTCATTTAGCTAAACTATCAGAAGCAGCTAAGTTAAGGAATATTGTTAGTTTATCCTGGTATTCAGGATAATAATGTATAATCTAATATTCTTATGCCAAATTAAGCATCTAAAAGTGATGGTAATGTATATGTTCATTGTTGAAAAGTAAACCTTCTTTGAGGGTGGCAGCCTTCCATACAGTGAGACAGACCAACTGTGTTCTGAAATGTAAGCGTCCGATTACCTTCACAATTACCGTATTTATCGGCGTATAACACGCACTTTTTCTCCCTGAAAATAGGGGGGAAATGGTGTGTGCGTGTTATACGCCGAAAAAAAACAACTTACCTCGTTCCTGCTCTGTCCCCCGGTGCTCTGAAGCTGCGTGGCTGTGAGGGAAGCGTTGTGAGCTTCCCTCCAGTCGCGCGGTCAATAAAGTGTTTTTTTTTTAAACAAACTTTATTGACCGCGCGGCCTGGGGGAGGAGGGTGGCATAACGAGCATACTAAAGGGCAATATCCTGGCATATTGGGGGGCAATATCCTGGCATAATAAATGGCATATTGGGGAAATATCCTGCATATTAAATGGCATATTGGGGGCAATATCTGGCATATTAAAATGGCATATTGGGGGCAATATCCTGCATATTGGGGGCAATATCCTGCATATTAAATGGCATATTGGGGGCAATATCTGGCATATTAAAATGGCATATTGGGGGCAATATCCTGGCATAATAAATGGCATATTGGGGGCAATATCCTGCATATTAAATGGCATATTGGGGGCAATATCTGGCATATTAAAATGGCATATTGGGGGCAATATCCTGGCATAATAAATGGCATATTGGGGGCAATATCCTGCATATTAAATGGCATATTAGGGGCAATATCCTGCATATTAAATGGCATATTGGGGGCAATATCCTGCATATTAAATGGCATATTGGGGGCAATATCTGGCATATTAAAATGGCATATTAGGGGCAATATCCTGCATATTAAATGGCATATTAGGGGCAATATCCTGCATATTAAATGGCATATTGGGGGCAATATCCTGGCATAATAAATGGCATATTGGGGGCAATATCCTGCATATTAAATGGCATATTGGGGGCAATATCTGGCATATTAAAATGGCATATTGGGGGCAATATCCTGGCATAATAAATGGCATATTGGGGGCAATATCCTGCATATTAAATGGCATATTAGGGGCAATATCCTGCATATTAAATGGCATATTGGGGGCAATATCCTGCATATTAAATGGCATATTGGGGGCAATATCCTGGCATATTAAATGGCATATTGGGGGCAATATCCTGCATATTAAATGGCATATTAGGGGCAATATCCTGCATATTAAATGGCATATTGGCATAATTCTGCAAATTTGTAGAAAACTTTCAGTTAAATAATTTAAATAATTTTTTAACATAATTCAGGGTACTCTACAAATTGAGAGCAATAGGATTCGGGCAAATGCATGTATTTGGAGCCACATGCCTCCCTTGCTGCTGCAATCTTTTTTTTTTACAAGTGCAGCGCGAGGGTAGAAAGTCTGTGTGGATTGCACAGACGGCAAGCTCTGCCCCCTTGAGCAACGCGTGTCTGAGTGCAGGGTTTAATGTTGGAAGAAATGAATAACCCCTTAGTGACAAGACATTTTCACCTTGACTTTCCCTTGGTGACAATGGCTGTTTTGACATTTCTAGGGTGTTTGTGTTTAGCTGTAATTTTTTTCTTTCTCACATACAGTACCCACACAAATTATATGTTGTTTTTATCGTCATAAGAAGGGCTTTCATTAGATACCATTATGTTCATCATATCTTATAATTTACTACAAAAAAAATCATAAAATATGATGACATTTTTAAAAAACCCACTTTTTCTATCTTTGACTTAAAATATAATTTATACAAATAAAATCATTAAAAAAGACCCCGTCTAAATAGTTTCTAAATGTTGTCCCGAGTTCAAAAATATGCATGTTTTTCATATTTTTCGGTATTTTTTTGCGAGTTATGGGGCAAAAACCAAAAATAGTGTTTTTTGTTTTTTTCCTATATTGACCTTTTGACCCCAACCCGAACCCAAAATTTAACGTCGTTAAGGAAGTTTCTCCCAGGACGTGCCTGACACGTCCTTTGTCGCGAAGGTGTTAAGCGCAGAGACAAGTGTATATAAAAAGGTAGTTTTGAAAAAGAAGCCAGCTCTACTCACAGCCTTTGAAAATCTGGAGGGCAGGTGCTCCTAATCGTGAGTGAGGATGAGATCAAATGGATACAAAAAAAAGGTTAAGTGCACTCCACTCTCCCGATTCAATGCAAAAAAGGTGCTTTATTCAATATGTAGCAAACAGGAAAAAAAATGGATGGACAAAAAATAAACTGGGGTAAGGGAGGATGACCTGACGCGTTTCGCGTGTTACCACGCTTAGTCATAGGTGACTAGAATAGAATAGGGGAATAGAATCCCCTATGACTAAGCGTGGTAACACGCGAAACGCGTCAGGTTGTCCTCCCTTACCCCAGTTTATTTTTTGTCCATCCCCTTTTTTTTGTATCTATATAAAAAGGTATATTGGTATTAAGCTGAGATACTGTTAAAGGTTATAACAGGAAATACACAGTATACAAATTACACATAACCAGTTCATAGTCAACAGGTAACAGAAAAAGGTGATACTTATACAAGTTAATGATCTTCACTTCTGCTGTGCTCTCCTCACCCACGAACAGACAAGACTAATACTCAAAAAAGATGGTTCACTCAACTAAGAATCACAAAATTCCTCAGTTACATCCCAGAAAGTTAAAGAACACATGGTCTATGTAGTAAATGCAACCCCTTTGTCACACCTATCTATAAGTAAGTAAAAAATGGGAAGAACTGTGAAAGGTTTGTTTTTCCAGTCTAAACAATTCATCTCTGTAACCTTGTTTACAACCTCATTTGATGTGCAAGATTACACGCCCACCCCACCAAAAGCTTATATCTATGTATTAGAAAAAAAATGTTAATAAAGGCACCCTATATTTCTTACTTTCCCCACCCAGAGGGCGAATGACTCAAAAAGTAAATGAGCCCTCTTAAATAAATATAGTACCTTTATTATGTGTGTACTGAAAGATTATGTGTATTACTGAGACACAAGTGACATGACAACCACAAATATTTAAATTTTAGGGTATTGTGGGGCATTATTTAGCCGAATCATGGAGGCACTCACAGTTATCATATTTCAGCAATAATTTGAACTCCTTCAGCCATATCTTAACCTTCCGTCACCCTCATAGGCTCGGTATCACCTCAACCATTCGACTCCACTTCCATCACCCTCAGTTACCTGTGCCACCAACACTGCTTCCACCACACGGATTCGTTAAACCATGACCTAACATAATTTGAGGTATTATGGCCTGATCCTTGCCCACCGTGTCATCTGGTGTATTCTAACACCAACAGCAGTTAATTGGCTGTTCTTACACAGGATATTAATGAGACCACAAAACAGAGAAACACAGTTTAATGACTGGGGATCTGAGTGAAGGTGTCTGTGCACGTTTATTGAAAGCTGTATAGTAGGAGTGGGTTAGTGTTTGAGGCCTTCGAAGGTGTTTGATAATTAGTCGATAGGCCCCTGGCTCCTGGAATTTAAAATATACTCAGCACAGAAAGTGTGCATTGGCCAAATCAATGAATTATCATTCTTGCTTTAGGATAAGCATCTGGCTTCACATAACAGTGTAAACACAAATGTGAACAAAATGCAACTATTCACCTTAATGTGTATTAAGCAATACATCCTCATAACAGTATAAAATAATTTACTACAACTCTCTCATACCCGTAACATTTAACCCCCTTGCAGCTATTCAAATAAAGCAAATAAAAAAATGCAAAATTATCCATTGTCACTCTATTGTGCACTTCACCTTGAGAGTATTAATTAGAAAAAAAACCGACAAAGCATAATAAAATCACAGTGTATGAAGATGGAGAGAGAAAAGAAAAAAGTAAACTGAATGCTACCATTACATTCAGACAATGCAATGTATGCACAGTCTGGCAGCATGCAGTCTATAAAAAAAACCCGACAATTGTCTGTTGCCTTTTAAAGATAAAAAAAAAAAAATCAGCCTGAAGCTATGTTTGTTAGTAACCTAAATAACAAACAAAACAAAACAAAAAATATTTACTGTGGTAAACCAACAGCAGGTTACACTCACATCTCTCCAGTGTGATAAAAATATAAGCCTCACATTGGAAACAAATCAACTAATCTATGAATTTATAATGATTAATCCAGCATCAAAAATAAAAAAAAAACATAGCTGGCAGTGCAGGCATGCTGATCTAATAAAAACAAAAATAATTTGGAATTTGGCACCTGACTATGTGTAATGAATTTGTCACACCTATCTGCAAGTAAGTAAAAACTGTGAAGAACTGTGAAAGGCTTGTTTTTACAATCTAAAGAAGTCCTCTCTGCAACCTTGTTTACAATATCTTTTGATGTGCAAATGACCTTCCATTGTGAAACTAGATTACATGTCCACTCCACCAAAAAAATATATCAATTTATTATAAAATAACATGTTTATAAAGGTACCCTATGTTTCTTACAAGGTGACATCCCAAGCACTGAGTAGGAAGATGCATGAAGATCTGGCTACAGAAGAAATGCACCCCTCCCCTGCAATGAGGTACAGCAGCAGGGAGGGGACATACATTTAGAAACTATTTTTTCTTTAACAAAAAACCTGCTGACTTCTTAGTGTGTGTATGTGAGGTGTGTGTATGTGGCTGGCTGTGTATGTGAGGTGTGTGAATTTGACTGGCTGTGTATGTGAAGTGTGTATGTATGTGACTGGCTGTGTATGTGAGGTTTGTGCATGTGACTGGCTGTGTATGTGAGTGCATGTGACTGCTGGTCTATGTATGTGAGGTGTGTGTATGTGACGGTTGGTCCATGTATGTGAGGTGTGTGTTTCTGACTGTCTCTGTGTGTGATTATATGTGTATGTGTGCATGATTTGATGTGTCATTGTCTGACTCCTAAGTTTTTTTTTGCTGGCTCCTAAAAGTAAATTAAGTTTGTCTAGCCCTGCAATCTAATAAATGTATGTACTGTTTTATATAAATTGAATATAATTAGCGCTATTCATTAAATAGTAAACTATTGTAAATTGAAGGGGATGACGAATAAAAGCTGTGCACACAGTTATAGCACAGAGTAGCTCACTATATACACCTGCGCCTATGTATTACTCTACAAAGGAGATTGTGCTACCTGCCTCCAGGTTCCTCCAGGTGCCAGATATTAAGCTGGAAAATTCAGTTTTAGCCTTTAAAAATATCTGAATGTAAATGTTATATATAAGATCTCTGTAATTGCACCTATTTTTACTTTCCAAACACACTTAATAGGGCCCACATCCCCACATTGTCGTAATTACACGAAACTGCTTTCCTGCATTGCATATTCTAAGTAGCGTTGTGATTTAATATGATATAACATAATTCTTATTAACCCCTTAATAACAAGATTGTTTTGAAATTATTGTACCCTTCATGACAATGGCTGTTCTTTGTGACCATTTCCGCATTTTTTGTGTTTTGCTGTAATTTTCCTCCTTATCATTAAATGATCCCACACATATTAAATAATGTTTTCATTGCTATTAAAAACCTTCATCACATCATGTAATTCACTATAATAAAATCATAAACAAATTATGAAAAAAAACCTTTTCTAACCTTTTATGAATGGTAAAAAAAAGACCACCTCTAGTTTCTACATTTTGTCCTGAGTTTAGAAATTTACATGTTTACATGCTTTTCTGATGTTTTTTTGCAAACTAAAGAGCAATAACCAAAAGTAGCATTTTATTATTCCCTAACCATTTTTTCTACATTGACCTTATGACCCAACCCTAATTGTCATCCTAACTGTAACCTTGAATCGAACCCTAAGCGCTAACCCTAGTTATAAGCCTAACCCAGGCACACCAGGCCACGTATATATATTGTCTGTCTATCACCCTAATCCCCCCTGGTCTGTCTCTCATCCCAATCTACCCTTGTCTGTCTCTCACCCCAACAGATCTTATGTTTTATCTCCCTTCATTCTCCATCCACCGCATATTCTGTGTCTCCCCCAATGTCTTAGTTTCTGTCCCTCTGCCCCCTTTGTATCTTTCCTGGCCTTGTCGCTTTCTTTTACTGCCTCTTCCGCCTTTACTAGTGAGTCGCAGATCCCCACACTCTGCACTGGGACATCTGAGACTATTATACAGGGACACGTGGCACCCCCTGAGAAATGCCACTGGGGCATAGCACAAGAGGCATGGAGGCTAGAGTGATGGGGGACTATTTTAACGGTGGTAGGTGAGTAAATAGGGTCCAGTGATAATTGGAGGGGAGGTAGATGTTCAGGAGGAAGAGGAGAGGACCCAGGGTTGGTGAGAGAAGGACCCATGTCCTTTCTAAATACATTTCTACATATGTATAGTCTGTAAAGAGCATATATAAATAGTCCAAAAGATGACTTGAAATGTTACTATCCTGCCAGATGGGAGATGGTCAACACATAATTATGTAGTTTGATTTTTGTACTTCTGTAACAATTTAGGAAATTTGCTGATATGATAAAACAGGTGAAAGGGAGTGTAATACTAGCTGCCAGGTTTCTTCTTAACAATGTTCTTTTTTTCAGTGAATTCTTTGCTCATCAAAGCAAAGTATCCACTGTTTATTTCCAAAACACTATTGCTGAACACTTAACTCATCAAATGGAAATAACTCCATTTAAGTTTATGTCGGCAGCATTCAGATAAACAACATTGTCTGCACAAGTGCTCTGATAGAGCAATACATTTTCTGACAATGAAATTCTTGTTTTGCATAAAGGACATTCTCAGATTTTTGAAGATGCACACTGCATTTTTAAAACTATGGGTTTTATTCAGGTAGGTCCGATTTTCGGACTGATAAACTGCGTATCAAACTTCAGGCTGATTCCGAGCATGTTGCTGATAAAAAAAAAGGCCCTTGAAATTAGGCCATTCCAGTATCCCCGAAATGCCTCCAAATACGGCCTAAACACGCCAGCGATAGCTGAACGGAGATCGATGTGATCGGTCCCTGAAATTGGATGAAATACGTTCGAATAGAGCCAAAACAAATTGGTAGCCTTAAATGCCTTACTATATTCAATAGGATGTTTCAGAAATTGAAAAAAATAAGGGTTCATAAAATTGTTATTGTTGTAATCAACTCACGGCCAATCAGTGTCAAGGAGGGTTAGTATAACACATGCAAGACCACCATTTTAGAGTAGGATCAGCATGCAGCAATTGAAAGATATGAAAAAAATGGCAAGCCAAGAGTCAGGGCAGGGGTGGGTGACAGCAAGACAATGCAGTTGGTGCGAACAATAGGGTAGAGGAGGTGGTGAGAAAATGGTAATTGGATTATAGGCCTCATGTTAAATTACACTACACACATAACTCATACACCTGTAGTTGATGTAACACATGTATTAGCTGTGTGAAAGCTAGCTAGGACTGAACAGTCAGGGAATGTTGCACATGGCTGCACATATTAAAATGGCTGCCACATATGTAGAAGCTGGACGGATATGTGTATTTAACTGAGCTTCCAGAGTGTCCACTTGCTCACACTTGCCACAACAATATGAACTGTTGCAAACATATTGCAAGATGTGTGCTGAGTGAGATCTCCAAGCTTGTTCATCATGTATGCAAAAGTGAGTCCTTAAAAAACTGAAACAATAAATTTACCTTTGCTTTTCTAACTGCTGTGATACACAAACTGGTCACTTTTCAAAAAAGCTAACTGTGAGGAAGCTTGCTGACTATTTTATTGACCAACACAGGTGATTTATTGCAAACACATTCAATCAGTATTTTAATAATACCATTTCTCAGCTGCTGGGATGCACAAAATGGTAACGAGATTTGAGAAAAATGAAAATTTTCATTTCATTTTCGTCCTTTCGTACTTTTTGTTTTTTACAAAACAAATGATGTCCATTGCTGAATTAATTTTGGACGCAATTCGTTCGTTAGTTTCGTTATTTTCAGGAAAGACTTGCGTGTGAATGCTGAGCTTGAATCGGGGGCTAAGGAGGTGATTTTTCACAATGGGCAGAGTGGCTACCGCCTTGGGTAGTCGCTCCATTACAGAATTGAAATTGAGTCTTTTACATGTACAACTAAAGACAAAATTGCAGTCTATTCACTAAAATTTTACTTTGGAGGTCGACCCTCATTTTGAGACAAAGTCAAATTCAGCACCTTAAAACTGGTTCCAATTTTCACCATCGAAAGAAATGCGAGGTGAAATTATCAACCTCCAAAGTCGAATTTTAGTGAATAGACTAAATTTCAAGTTTAGTCGTAAATGTAACTAGTAGACTCAATTTTTGCTAATGTCGACTCCATTAAACCTTAATTTTATCTTAAGTTGTATATGTAACTAATAGACTCAATTTCAACTCATTTCAACTCAATTTCGACTTTAATTGTTGTATTTGTAAGTATTCTAGTACAAGGTTGTGAATTCAAATGAAATACCCGAATTTCATCCCCTACCTTATACTATGGAGCTTAGGTGAAATTTCCATTAGTTTTCGGATAGAAAAAAAAAAAAAACCTTGATCCTCATCTGTCTCCCACCTGTTGCATAATTGATCCTCATCAATTATGCGACACACTATTTGAGGACCCAGCTGAGAACACATGAGGACACTTGAAAAAGCCTCACCAAAGAGGAGAAACGCGTTGTGTGCTATAGGAAACAAGGGATGTGCAACACTGGACTCTTTTTCAAGGATTTTTACCATTTTTACTGCTTTTAATGAAATTGAGGACTCTTCAGATTTTAACTGTAAGAATTCTATGTTTTATTTGTATTACATATTAAACAGTGTTCATTAATATCCTTGCCTTCCTTCTTCCTCATGTGTTTTGTGGAGTCTTCATGGATGAAGTAACGGAACATCATTAACCCTTTCCCTGGGCTCCCTTATGCTGATATCCCTGAGCAAGTAGTTGCTCAGACGAATGTGAGTGGCCACTTGGCACAATTCATTCACTTTATTTCACTTTTTCTTTGATATATTACACTATTGTGTGTTTTGTTCTTTTATTTTTCATATTCCCTTTGTACAACACTGCAAGATACATACTTGTTCTAAGGCTAAATATAAGTGTGTGTAGTGTTGGTTGAAGCGCACTAGTCACGTTTTTCTTTGTATTGGATTTATTTTGCTAGAAGTGAGACACTAGCGGTGCCCGAGTGCTGCATACCCGTTTACATACAGGCGCAGCAGTCTACACTTTGTGTTTTGTATAGATAACTAATAGACCCATAATAGTTACATATAAATTTTAATCCGAAAACAAGCCGAACTGCCAAATTGAGGAATTCCACAGATCAGATCAGAGTCATCAGACTGTCAGTATTCATTTACGTTTTATAATGCATAACATTATGGTATGCAGAATAAAAAATAATCTGAAATCAATACTGACTTTTTGATTACTCTGATCTGTGGAATTCAAAGTTAGGTCAATTCAACTTAATTTCAACTAATGTCGAGAAAATGAAATGGGGGAGGTAGAATGCGCTCTGAGGGATATAGCACTAGCAGCAACTAGCCCAGCAGTTATCCCAACAAACTGCAATACAGATAGACGACAAACATATAGAAAGTGGCAGTGCGCTTGTGTGCTATAAAGTGAATAAAGTGCAATGAGGTATTATTGCCTCTGTGCAGCTGTTACAGAGTGTGTACCCCGTAGGGCAAATGAAAGGAAAATACTTTTTACACTTACACACAGTCCCTGGTGGTATGGGACACAGTAAATGATGTACAACAAATCTTGATATAAGACCTCCAAAGAATAGAAGATGGTGTTAGTACACAAAACTTCAATTTAATACAAAAAGTGCTTAAAATATCTTACATAGCTATTGGATCATGATGAAGCCTACCACTTAAAGGCGAAACGCGTTGATCACGATCTACTATTACCCATTAGAGCTCCCTCCGGATCCTGCTATTCTTACCTATGTTCCAAGATTTTGCTGCTACTCCAAAACTGAAGTGTGAGATATTTTAAGCACTTTTTGTATTAAATTGAAGTTTTGTGTACTAACACCATCTTCTATTCTTTGGAGGTCTTATATCAAGATTTGTTGTACATCATTTACTGTGTCCCATACCACCAGGGACTGTGTGTAAGTGTAAAAAGTATTTTCCTTTCATTTGCCCTACGGGGTACACACTCTGTAACAGCTGCACAGAGGCAATAATACCTCATTGCACTTTATTCACTTTATAGCACACAAGCGCACTGCCACTTTCTATATGTTTAATTTCAACTAATGTTCATCTCAATTTCAGCTTACGTTGTATAGGTAACTAACGGGTTCAGTTTCGACTCAGTTTCAACTCAAGTTCGGGTTATGTAATGATATTAGCGTTACATACAATAACGTAAGACATAATTGAGACAACTTGTTGAATTCCACATATCAGAGTAGCTGTCGGCATCCGAATGAATGAATGACCGAAAACGAATGCACAAATCTATTGGTCACTTTGAAAAAGCAAACTTACTGTGAGCCGATGATAATGGGGAAAGGGTCGCGGGCGGCTTACTGAACTAAAGTGAGTCTCCCCAAAAGACATCAATTGGGATCCTGATCCAGAAGCATTCTAAATAGATACAGGCACTATGGCCTCAGGCATTCCAGACAATCCTGATATCATTCTGGCTGCTATGCCTGCCAGCTAAAGCATGGGTTCTGCTGGGCTCCTCTCAGCTGATAAGGAGAGATTCTGCCAATGACCTGTGATTGTTCCTGACACTCTCCATCCTGCATGTAAGTAGTGATGGTGACTTGCTTCTTGGTCTGCCTTGTCATTCCATTCTGCAAGAGGGAAATAATGGAGACCTGACTCTATGTCCATTAGAGGTGGTGGGAGAAAGTGATCTTCCTGCTGAAGACACAAGCTTCTGCCACCAGGCCACTTGATTTCAAGCCCACTGCTGTTGGTGGGCCATGCTGGAGTGAAGAGAGGAGCTGCCTGTCCTAGAGTCTGGATCTGAGCCTGATGTCACATTGGCCCATGGCCTCTAAATCAGTGGAGGCCTCATTTTTGGAACTTAGTGGTTGGGAGGGTGGAAGAGCTGTGCACCAACATCATGAGTGCAAGAAAAAAGGGAATAGAAGAGGGAGGTGGCAATGAAGGGACAGATTCTGCAATTTCTAAACTAAAACTGTTAACTCTAGCCTGGCTAACCACCTTCTAGTTGTTACCCAATCAGCCCTAGTCATCTGGCCCATTTCCATACTCTCTTTTCTGGGGCCCCCTTTCATAGATACATGTAACTAACTGGGTACAGGGATCTATAAGTGGAGGATTATAGCTGAAGCTTAAGTAACTTTTGTGGGAGGAATCATTATTATTATCATTGCTGTTGGGTGAACAAAGGTAAAACCTCAACAAGAGAAGAGGGAAACATCAACAAGAGAAGAGGGAAACATCAACAAGAGAAGAAGGAATACAAGCACATGACCAGCAGGTAATTAGTGAATCCAGCTTTTCTGACCTCATCTGCAGAAGGGAATTTCATGCTGGAAGGGACACCAGAGACAAAGATCGTTTTCACTGTTAATTCTGTGAATGGCAGGTGGATTGTAAATATTCAATAGGTAGCTGTATGATATGTATACACAACATGGTTAGCTATAGACTTGTCAACTTACAGTGAAATGTGTGGCTATCAGCCATGTTCTTGTCTTTGGACCCCTCTGCACAATATCCACATGCCTCCTTGGCAGCAAAATCATATACTTCTATACATTTATTTATCACTTGTTATTCTACAGGAGATGCTTTGTCACTGTGAGTAAAAGTGAATTTTACCCTGCATATACATACTTATAGTTACTAATTGACATATGTGATACACGTGTGTTTTGATGCATGGCATTAAAAATGACAGGTTATTTGATATGGAATATTATATAGATAAATATGCCCAAATATGATTTTCTTAAAAATGTTTTTATGAAATATGCTATGAGAACATACAGTCAGGTCCATAAATATTGGGACATCGACACAATTCTAATCTTTTTGGCTCTATACACCAACACAATGGGTTTGAAATGAAACAAACAAGATGTCCTTTAACTACAGACTTTCAGCTTTAATTTGAGGGTATTTACATCCAAATCAGGTGAACGGTGTAGGAATTACAGCAGTTTGTATATGTGCCTCCCACTTTTCAAGTGACCAAAAGTAATGGGACAGATTAACAGTCACAAATCAAACTTTCACTTTTTAATACATGGTTGCAAATCCTTTGCAGTCAATTACAGCCTGAAGTCTGGAACGCATAGACATCACCAGACGCTGGGTTTCATCCCTGGTGATGCTCTGCCAGGCCTCTACTGCAACTGTCTTCAGTTCCTGCTTGTTCTTGGGGCATTTTCCCTTCCGTTTTGTCTTCATCAAGTCCCAATATTTCTGGACCTGACTGTATATGTAGTAATATCCATATGAAATAACCACTTATTATTATACATATTTTTACTGTATCATTTGCTGGAGAAATTAAATGGCTGAGCATCAGAAATTATTTATGAATTTGGCCATACGTTGAATGCAATAGTCTAAATCCTATACTTAAAGCCCCTGGTGATTCCCTGATCCAATTGTGCAGGATTTGTTGGCTTCATCTCAAATTAAGGTCTGATCTAAACCAGTGGGGGCAAAAAGATGGATTTTTTCAGAATTTCAGGTCTATTCTCCGATTTCAGATGAGATTGAAACATATTGAAACAACCTCCTATTACTCCTTTCTGCTACATTTTTTAATGACCATACTAGTTGCTAGTATATGTCCCAAAACATGAATTAGTGTAAACACAGGGTCAACTCACTAACTAATGAATATGACATGACAATGGATTATGGGGCATGGGTCCCTGGTCTCATGGGGCCATTTTTATGGGGCCAGCAGCATGGGACTAATTATTTTATTTCTGTGATCAACAGCAGCCGCTGGCCCCAAGTGGGGAAGGAAGTTTTATTTCTTTTAACTTTTTATGTTCAATTTGCCAAAAATTTGCTGGTGAACTGAACTTCCCAGAATTTGCCTACTTGAGTCAAATTCAAGGCCATTTCGGGGGATTTTGACCCTTATTGAGTATAGGGAATCCAATGAAAATCAACCCGGAATTGGAGGAAGTTACTACTTACTGCTTATACTCATCAATACAAGTATGGTATCGATGAACATGATCATAGTTTTGACATAACTATGTGTTCTTCATACAGTAGCTGCTGTTAAATGTGGGGCACAGACTGAATGCCTGAAAACCTATTAATCATTCGGGGGAATTTGGCCAAGACAACTGAATTATCAGACTTACATGCCAAATCTGAAACACATGGTAACGTGATGATAGCTAGAATCAGTATGTAATTTAGCTGTGCATATAGTAAAACAATGATGGCGTAAGTACCCTGGCCCCAGGAGGGGGGCAGTTTATTTATACATTTTTACATTATTTAAATTATTTTTTGTTGTTTTAATTTATTTATTTATTTCAGGAGGACTTTGGCTATTTCCCCATAGAAGTTTATGGTGAGAATAAAGGCTACCACTTTGATTCGGTGAATATTGGACATGTTTGGCTGCTTTTGGCTTTGGCAGGTACCGGTGTGGAGCTGGCTATGATGTCAGAATTGTGGACGTATTTGGAGGCACATAGGTGCATACTGGGTAGCTGTTGGAGGCACCATTTTGTTGCTGAATATCGGTGCATATTGAGTCAACCACATAAAATCAGTACAACTGCTGGCGAATAGGGACATTATCATGCTGAACACCTAGGTGTCGATTTATACATAAACAGTGAACTTGGTGAGCTGACAACAAATTTAGCTAAATCAGTCCAAAGCAAATGAGTTGGAGCAAACAACTATTTCTGTCTGATTTTTGCAACTTACTTGCCTATTCCTCACATTGCATTGCTTAGTTATATTTTCATGTGTTTCAAAATAAATTCTGGCACTTGATGTCCGGGGACTGTCCAATGATTATGATTATGACTCTTTTGGCCCTGGGACTGGCCAATGATTCTGATTCTGGCTCTTGTGGCCATGAGATTGGCCAATGATTCTGACTCTGGCTCTTGTGGCCATGAGATTGGCCAATGATTCTGATTATGGCTCTTGTGGCCCAGGGATTTGCCAGTGATTCTGATTCTGGCTCTTGTGGCCCAGGGATTGGTCAATGATTCTGATCCTGGCTCTTGTGGCTCAGGGATTGGTCAATGATTCTTATTCTGGCTCTTGTGGCCCAGGGATTGGCCAATGATTCTGATTCTGGCTCTTGTGGCCCAGGGATTGGCCAGTGATTCTGATTCTGGACCTTGTGGCCCAGGGATTGGCCAATGATTCTCATTCTGGTTCTTGTGGCCCAGGGATTGGCCAATGATTCTCATTCTGGTTCTTGTAGCCCTGGGACTGGCCAATGATTCTGTGCCACAAGAAGGACCTTGTGCTATTCACAAATTGAGAGATTTGTTTTGCTGCAACATCTAATGTTAAAGAACGTTTCCTTGAAATGATAATGAATTGCAATGCAATAAACAAAGAAGGTCGCTTATTATCTATGACTTGCTTGTCAAGTTAAAATGTATTCTCACATTGCAACACATAATTTTAACCCTGTATGGACTATTGTGCACCACAGACCCAGACCAACTGCTTCCTGTACAGTTTGTTCCGTTATAATTTTGGTGTTTTATTTATATCCAGAAACATCATATTTTTGCCTTCAATAATATATTGTAAATATACAAAAAATATACCAATGCACATTTCATTGTATTTAACTTATTTTCATGTTGGGTCTTATGTCATTTGTGGTGATTCCATTAATTGTTATGAATTCATAAACAATAATAATTATTTAGCCATAACGCTCCTTCATATTTTGTAACACAACCTGTTGGCAATACAAACTTTGCTGATTCAAAAAACAATTACAAAACATATTTAGATATAACTCTAAATAAGTGTATATTAAACATTGTCACTCCTGTAGAGCTCAATACTGTAATTTAATAGTTGAATTGGAGATTTTTCAAACACTGCTACTTTACTGTTACATTTGTAGTTCCCTTCTTGGTTCCCTGCAATAAGTTTTTTCATGAATAAAGAGCCCTTATTGAATAGATTCCAGTGTTATCATAGTTTATAACTTTAATGGAAGTGATTATATTATAAATTCATTATAATAACTATTGTCATGTAAATCTAAATTGAGTCTAAATTGAGAGCTCTGGATAGGGGCTGCAAAATTTGACATTATGCAAAATATGTCCTCACACAATTCCAGGAAGACACATTGAAAAACTGGAACAATGCCAGGTTAGGGGATGGACCAAGGGGTAACAGCTAATTGAAAGGTTGGTAAATAAATGTGTCAGTCTCCAGCCATAAAAAATAGAACATAATAATATGGAAAGAGACAAGCGCCTATCATGAATACAAATGAGGCCAATGACTACGATAAGGTTTTAAAGCATGTAATAAGAAGGGAAAAGTATCTGTCCTTAAAGGATCCTGTGCAATGACATCAAGAGACTTTATTTCAAAGTCTGTGCAATTCAAGCGGTCCACCAGGTCCAATCACCTCATTGGAATTCATCCGTAAGATGCACAGGTGACCTCAGATCAAACAGACTCTTTATCTGGTTTTTAGTTTATAAATATCTTTTCTTCCTGAAGCTGGTATACGTCGGTTGCTCTTCCACTGCAGGAGACTGAGACACAGACAGGCAAGCAGAATCTAACAAACGAAATATCATGGCAGCTGACAGAAAAAAAGGTCAGGATCATACTATTCTGAAACAATAGTTAATGGTTATAAGAATCCGCCCTTACCATTACTCTCCTAAAGGGAGAAAAATAACATGTTAGCCTTGTGAGATATGTAATCATAGGACGCTAAGTGAAAGTTGCATTGCCAGTTTTGTTCACTGCACAAAGCAGGTGACCTTGAGGTGTCCTTGATAATGTCAGGTTCTTCTATAACATCAGAATCTTGTTTCTAGTTCTGTTTTCTATATTTAATACTGGGTTGACGTGTGGAAGGAAAAAGTTTTTGAAATGGAAAAAATACTGACACATTTTATAATTCTTAACTTTAAGGGCCATCAATTTACTTTTAAGTTTAGATGCATAGCACCAAATTTTCTCTAAAGCAGAACAGGCACTTGTCTACACCAATTTGATCAAGCCCCATAGGATATCAAATTTGTAATAGAAAAGCCCCCTGTGGCCAAACTCATTTTTATGTTCTATACAGTGTTTCTATGAGAGTTATTGGCGTATCAGACAGAATGCATCCATTAATGAAAGGGTCACAGATATGATATATATAACAATGTTTGCAGAAGTACAATACAAAATCCATTTTTTTTTATTTAACAAAACAATTCCCACAAAAAAAGAAAGAAGTAAAAACTATGGAATTTATTTTACCTTTTACAGCATTTAAAGAATAACCTGGATTTGAAACAAATTGAATTGATAAGACTACAGAGCTCTACTTCATTATAATATGTGAGCAGATTAGAATCACATAAGCAGATCTACTACTTACATAACATCAATCTGACAGCGCTGTATGTGAAGACACTCAGCAAAAAAATATGAATTTAAATATAAAGTGCAATGTGCTCTGATATAAATCACATTAAGATCTTATATGCAAATATTGTATAGTGCAGAAACTCAGAAAGTAAATTTATCCATAAAAAAAACCCAACATTGGAAGCAATCAGAACAGTCCTAATTGTATGAGCTCTTTGGTTACCAGTCACTAGTTCTGTATACTGGTCTAGAGTGCCTTCAATCCCAGAGGTACATAGAAAACAAAAAGGGGTCTATTCACTAAAAATCAAGTGTGGCGAGAGGAGGTCGAGTTGGGCGGTTACATTTGACTCCCAGTATACTCTCGCTTCTCACTAAACTAAATTCAATCTCCATCCAAAAATAAAAGTAATCCTCCTATTCTAAAAATATCGTGCCAGCAAAAAAGAACAAAAAAACCCGCAATGGACCTAATGTAATGGGACTGTATCACCTGAACATACCTAATACTGTGACTGTGGAGTGTCCTATTTATGATATCACCTGTGACTTGATAAGCAAATTCACGTGTTTCATTGAAAACCAGTTCAGTTGCACATCAATCTCAGTAAGGCCGAGATTTCAAATATGACATTGGTGATCGCCAAGGGACTTCATTTAAGGTTTTCATTTTTCCACATGGCACCTTTTGTTTGCTAGGGGGGTGGGCAGGGATTTTCTTCCCCAAAAAAGTAGGCGAGGCCAGGGGAACTTGTCGACTCCCTGGATCCATATATTTAATAAGGGGGCACTGCATCACAGCAGGGTATTTATTTATTTATTTTACATTTATTTTAGATTTCTTAAACTTGGATGTTGGTGAATAAACCCCTAAAAAAAAAAACAAGTGTCCTAAAGATAAAGCTTTCTTGGATCAGATACATTAGTGAGGCCATAGATATTCATGTCAGGATAGTAATACAAAGGTAAGAAAGTCAAAGACATAAGTGTATCAAACAATAAACTGTAGGCACATCCCAAAATATGAGGTAACTTACTTGAATGAGTTATTTTTATTAGCTGTCCAAGTTCTTGACTGCCCTCCAGAGATATGGCTCGGTAGTGAGTCACAAGTTATTTATGAGATCGATATGCTTGTTGGGTGCGGTTCTTTCAAAAGTTGAGCATTCAAACAGGGTTTGTTACTATGCAAGTTAAGGTCATTTTCATGGATTCAACCTTTGGGAATTGACATTAACGGACAAGAAATTCTAAAATACATTCTAAAAAAAAAAAATCAAGGATTAACAGGAAATACACACTGTTAAATTTTCTATTAAATATGTAAATTAAATAAGAAATGTTAAGTATATTGTACAAAATCTTTCAGTTATATGTAAGCCATGGTCATTAATCTTGTTTTACTCTGTTCCACAGGTTCCTGTCATCATGATAAGTGAGAAATAAGTAAAATTATAATTAACTTTCTGCAATGCTCTGCTAGTTTCAAATATACTAATTTAATAAAAGGGCACAAGAAAAATAACTCTGCAAAACATGGGGCGGATTTTTTTTATTAGGAAAGTTTGCGTTCAGAAGAAATGTCTGCACTGTGTTATTCCTCTAGTTTGCATGTTTGCATTTTTTAACATTTACAAAAAACTTTCTCTACAGTGACATATAACCTCTACCTGTGGCCTCATTATAGTTCTCCATGTGTTCTTGCCCTATGACTTGCAGTCGTGGCCTTTAAAAAATGATGATAATAATAATGCTCTATAGAACTACTTCCTATCACTTCTATAACAATCATTTAGCTTGCATTTTGTATGTGTTGGGTATTTGAATACAGTTACTGATTAAAAAAAACAACTTATAATTTAATCACAAATAAAAGTAGCCATGTATAGCTTAGCTTTTGGTTAAAGCTCCTCCTGGAGCCCTGGAGGCAATTAGAGAGGGCTCTAGCTGTCAAAATAATTTCTTTGTGACCTCACCTTGAAAATTAGATACCATATTCTGATGGTAGATATTTGAGAGCAGAATGAATAAAGAAGGTACTCATTGTTCTGCCTTATTGACAGCATGACCCATTATTATCTGGCCACTAAGGAACTCTACTGCTTGCAATAGTGTAACCAAACTAATAAAAAATATCCAACTTCAGTCTTTAAAGAGGCCACATAAATGTAACCTGTATTTTTAACCATTTTGGTATTAAGAAGTCATTCACAGTGGTGTTTACAGCAAAACCCAGTTATTGTTACCTTTTTTTAACTGAGTTTTTTTTATGATTATAAGCATTTCACCTAATATATGTATGGGTATTGGTGTTTATATGCAATGTAGCTAGCTGTTGTAGTTTTTATGTTTGTTGTTTTTGGGAAAAGAGTTGCAGATGTCCTCAGCATTGTGCCATAGAAGGATCTGCAGGTCATTGCACAAAGTAAAACACACCACAGGTAAAAATAACTAAAAAAATACTCTCCTACAACTGCTGTTATTTTCACCTGTATTGTGTTTTACTTTATGTTGATTATATTGTGTTTTTTTCCTTTTAATTCACTACCAACGGTTACATTTACATTTAAAGCAACATGGCCTATTTTAACTTTTTTTTTTTTTTTAACTAAGATGAGAGAACTAAGATCTTGGAAATTGTAAGATATATTTATGGATTAGTTCTCTCCTCTAGTCTCTTTAGTAAGTTGGAGAAGCTGGCAAGAAGTGAAAATATGGTGGGAGATTACATCTCCTGAACAATGCTTTAAGTTGAATATTATTCCCCTGGGGTTGAGAATTCCAAAATGCCCTTCCTATGGGGGAGATGAGAAATAATTTATGTCAAAATGGAAGGCCATCTTAGACAAATGTTCTATGGTTCTGATAGAATGTATTGTGGAACTCCATCAGTCTAATTCGGCTACTATTGTAACTAACAACAAAATCTTAAGAGATATGTTTCAAAAATTGGATGATGTAAAGCAGAAAAGAGATACACTGAGAAGAGACAAGGAAGACTAAGGTACAACTAGAATTCGGCCTAGAAACAACACCGAGGTCAGAATGGTAATACAGAAGATGTAGGTGGAAATACAAGGTTTGAGAGAAATAGATCATATCTCACTGCAACCTAGGGGAACTCTCACAGAACAGAAAGAGAACGTTATAATAAACATTATAGCAAGAATTCATCACACACAAACATAAGACAGAGAAAGATTTGTTGAAAACAAACAAGGGAAAATTAGAGAATCAGAAAGTAAAAGAATAACTACATTTAGATCTAGAGAACCATAGAAGAACTATAATTTTAATGTCAAGATATAGAAATAGGGAATAGGGAAATAGTGAGCCATCCTGAAAATATTATCAGGCAGTGGTGTTGCTAACTCTCCAGATGATCTGGGGCAAATGCTCATGGCAGACGGGCTCTCTCACATACACCGTCCCTCACACATATACACCATCTCTCTCTCACACACACCATCTCTCTCTGTCTCACACACACACTGTCTCTCTCGCACAAACACACTGTCTCTCTCTCTCATACATACACAGACTCTCTCACACACAGTCTCTCTCTCTCTCTCTCTCTCTCTCTCACTCTCTCACACACACACACACACACACAGTCTCTCACACACACATAGACACACCATCTCTCTCTCTCTCTCTCTCACACACACACCATCTCTCTATCACACAGACGTCATCTCTCTCACTCTTTTTTTTTTTATTTGGTCCATAAACTTTTTATTTTGGGGCATTTCCACCAAATATGTTTGTTGTCTCCTCTTTATATACAGCCTCTAAAGCAATTTTCATTGACATCACCATACATCTTGTTTAATAATGCTGGCACAAGATATGTCCTGTGTATATTTTACCCTTCTAATATTTCGGACCACTTTTCATCAACTATCGGTTCACCTACATCTTCCTGCCATCTATACCTGCACTAAAATTCCTTATTGTTTATATTTATCATTGTATATAAGTATGACACATATCTGAGTCCATAGTTCCAGTGTTTTAGATATCTTTCACAATCTGTGTACTTATCAGTAATAAGATGTCCTAGATATCTGGATAAGACATTTTATAAATCTCTCTTTCATACACACACACACATCTCACTCTCTTACACACACCCACACACACGCCGTCTTTCTCTTTCTCTCTCTCACACACACAAACCATTTCTCTCTCTCACACACACACACACACACACACTGTGCCTCTCTCTCACGCAGACATGTTCTCTCACACATACACACACACACTGTCTAACACAGTCCCACACACACACATTTTTTCAATGTGCCCCACTCCATGCTTTTTTACTTTTAAGGGCACCAGCAGCACAGACCACGTTGATGTACATTGGCACCATAATTATGCCTTTGCCCATTAATATGCCAGTGTCATATTTCCATTTAATTTGCCAGTGCTCGTTTTCCCATTATTATTCCTGTGTTAGTTTGTCCATCCATATGCCATGGCCAATTGGCCTATTATTATGCCATAGCCAATTTGCCCATTAATATGCCACTGTTAGTCTGCCCATCAATTTTCCACAGCCAACTGGCCCATTGATGTGAATCTGTTAGTCTGCCCATCAATTGCCACAGCCAATTTGTCCATTAATATGCCATAGCCAATTTTGCCCATTAATATGCCAGTGTTAGTGTTTCCATTGATATGGCAGAGCCAATTTGCCCATTAATATGCCACAGACAATTTTCCCATTATTATGCCAGTGTTAGTTTTCCCATTAATAGGCAAGAGTTATTTTCACATTAATATGCCAGTGTTAGTTTTTCCATTAATATGCCAGTGTTAATTTTCCCATTAATATGTATGTATGTATGTGGATCATTTCTTACAAAAATAAGTTTATACAGTATATATATCAGATACTCAGAGGTGGCTCTAGACTTTGTGAGGCCTTAGGCGAAAGTTGAACATGAGGCCCTCACGGACACACATTATTAAATAAAATATATGCAAGTGATAATAAAAATGAACTGTAGAAATAGCATATTTCAAGATCAGACTCAAATCCCAGGTTCTAGAAATGAACAGCTCCTAGAATTTTATTTGTCTCATAATTATTCTACAAACATCTATAAACATTTGGTATAGATAAAATTGTGTGCGGCTGACTAACTCACATTGTTATTGCTGTGTCCTAAATGTGAACACTAACACATATCACACAGTCATTCATAGACACACTCAGTGAGCACACACTGACTCACAGACACACTCAGTCAGCACACAAACACACTCAGCCAGCACACACTCACAGATACACTCAGCCAGCACACACTGACTCACACACAATCACACACTAACAGAAACACTCAGCCAGAAGGAAAGGTACTCAATGTTGAAAGTGGTCTCACAGACCACGTTGTGCTAGAGGATTGGCACTTTGTTCTTCCTCACAGCACTGGATGCACTGTGATTTAGCCATTCAATATGCCAGAATTTTGCCACTCAATATGCCAGGATTTAGCCATTTAATATGCCAGGATTTTGCCCTTCAATATGCCAGGATTTTGCCACTCTATGCCACGATTGTGCCCCACAATATGCCAGGATTTTGCCACTCTATGCCAGGATTGTGCCACTCAATCTGCCAGGATTTTGCCCCTCAATATGCCAGGATTTTTCCACTTTATGCCAGGATTGTGCCCCACAATATGCCAGGATTTTGCCACTCTATGCCAGGATGGATCTTGCCTCTCAATTTGCCAGGATTTTGCCACTCTATGCCATGATTTTGCCCCTCAATATGCAAGAATTTTGCCCCTCAATATGCCAGGATTTTGCCACTCTATGCCAGGATTGTGCCCCTTAATATGCCAGGATTTTGCCACTCTATGCCAGGATTTTGCCCCTCATTATGCCAGAATTTTGCCCCTCACAATGCCAGAATTTTGCCTCTCAATATGCCAGGATTTTGCCACTGTATGCCAGGATATTGCCCCTCATAATGCCACTATTTTGCCCCTCACAATGCCAGGATTTAGCCTCTCACTATGCCAGGATTTTGCCCCTCGCCTCATTATGCCAGGATTTTGCCCCTCACAAGCTGCTCTCCATTGTTTCCTCCGTGCATCTTCCCTCCTGCACGGAGGAAGGAAGTTCCGGTCGCGTGTTTTTTTTTTAACTTTATTGAAGCTGCGCGGGTTCAATAAAGTTTAAAAAAAAAACCCGCTATCGGAGCTTCCTTCCTCCGTGCAGGAGAGAAGGTGCACGGAGGAAACGTCCCAGGTTAGTGTAACAGGGAGCTTAACGGCAGCCATGGTGGATGTTACATTCTTATACACGGCTATTTCACAACCAAGGGCTTACAGGCAGTTACAAATCAGTTGGACAATGACAGACATATGCCAGCAGCAAGATCATTTTTCCTTTTATTTTGTTTTTAATTTAAAAAAGAGAATGTAGCGCATGACAACACCAAACAAAATATTCACATAAGCACAATATTCATAGAATCATTAGAACATAAAAAATATAACTCAAAATCTATATTCACTTTTAGACCAGCTAAGAGCATAATAAGGCATAGATATTGAATTTTCTATTTCTGTCTTGCTAGTACTATAGTTCAAGAATACTCACAACAGCAATATTACTTATAAAAGTGTCATTAAATAAAGTCCCAATTACATAGATAACAGAACGACCCCCTTGACCTAGATAAAATTAACAGAGTTTTACCATAATGGATCAGGTGTTCCATTCAACATATATGATTCACTTTACTAACCCACTCCTCCAAGGCTTTTCTAATGATAAACTTGGATTAGCAAACACAATGTGCCATTGGAACACAGGAGTGATGGTTGCTGATAATGGGCCTCTGTACATCTATGTAGATATTCTATAAAAAACCTGCCGTTTCCAGCTGCAATAGTCATTTACAACATTAACAATGTCTACACCATATTTCTGGTCCATTAGATGTTATGGACAAAATTTGCTTTTCTTTCAAAAACAAGTGACCTCAAACTTTTGAAAGGTAGTATAAATCACAGTGTAGTCTGAACTGTGCATGAGAAGAGTTCTTCTACAAATGAAACGGTGCTATTCAATGAAATATGGAAGATGTGGGCAGAAGTGATGCAATTTGAGAGTTAAGGTTCACTACATCCAGAAAAACACATGCAAGGAATGCTTTGTTTACTTCAAACCATAACTTTAATTCTACTTGTTTTCTTTACTTCACATTAAATTAAATTACCACGGGACTGTATGGTATTTTTTGCTTTAAAAATGATTTTTTTTCTTAGCAGCTACACATGCTGATATCTCAGGAATACACTGAATATCAGACTTTGCTGCACGAGGACATGCTTTGTAGGAAAACTGGCACCATTGTACGTGTTTTGATGAACACCTAAATCCACTTAAATGTTGGCAAAAAATTGTAACTGCTTCGAACAGACTTAAAAATAGAGACACATTTATCATATTTGTTTTCAGATGTGTAATAATATAATAATTTCATTTTTTTACAATTAGTAAGCGTTTTATCATTCTAGACGGCAAAAGACTGAACAATCACATTTGAATATTTAACATACTGAGTTGCTCTGACAAGTTTCACTGGCCTATGACTAACTTAAATAATCTTTGCTCTGCAGTACTGCAAAATACAACTTGATTTGTAATGAGTAGTGTTAATTCAGTAATAATTACAGCTATTATTCAGTCACCAATTCGGTTAATTCCAAGAGCATGCGCTAAACATCGCTGAGTCCTAATGGCACTATATAAATACTTTTATTATTAATTTTATTGATTGCGTGTTGCTTTATGTAACAGTCTATTATGCTCCAGCAATACAGACCATCTAAGCTACGGCAGGGGACAGTAATGCTATACAGATTTGGCACAACTGCCTTATTAATATATAACTTCACACTAATAGTCACATGCTTATTTCTTCAAGTTTTTGAGACACATTCTATTTAAATGCCATTTCAAGTTGGTCCCCCCTCAGCCAGCAAATTTCAAGCAAATATCACTATGAGGTAGCACAAGGGTTCAAGTATGAGCGCTATATTAAGTGTTAGTAATGTCATAGGCATTCTGTGGAAAATGTCAAATGCCACCAGCCTTTTGCTGAACGAAGCATGTTGTGATTTTCCAGCGAAACAAGAATGACCATGTCTGCAATTCCAGTAATATTTCTATCTTTTCTAAAATTAATATACAACAATTGGTCCTAAAATAGTAATATTTAATGTGCTGGTGCACAGGTGCAAGCAATACCGAGTATTACCAAACTTTTATTCACCAAATCAAAGCCTATACTGTATGAACATACACAAAAGAGTACAAAATAGAAGTAATTATCATATTTGCTCATATATAAGACAAAAAAATTTCAGAGCAAATGCTCCTAGTCTAATATTTGAGGTTCATCTTATAATCATACCTCAAATGAGGTCTGATTATAAGGCTAGGATCCAGGGCCCCCCAGAACTGCAGAGGACCTAGATACTACTCGATTGCAGTTGGAGGATGTTTGTGTACTGTGCACAAACACATGTTGAGTGACGGCTCATTATTACAATCTTTTACTACATGGCTCTAAAAAGATAATAAAAACACACCAATAGCACAGTACAGTTTCAAGTCAAGATGACAGCAGTGCAAGAGAACACTTACAGGATATGGTGGCAGTATATGAAATAAAATGTGCAAAAAACGTTCCGTACAGTCCAAAATGTGGAATCTACCATGGCTTTTTGGTGCAAAATGTCCTCCATTTCACTAGTATCACTAGTTTCCTCAGGAAGGAAAATAGTGTGTCCGTGCATCCAAAACTGCATTATCTTTATTGCCAGAGCTACCCTAATTCAGTATAAGACTGCGCTAGGGAGAAATAGCAAAGAGCAAAAAAGAGGAAATGAATAGAAAAAAAGAATAATAGATGGACAGCTAAGCAGCTGCAGATCAAAAACGCAGTTCCCTAAGGCAAGGAGAAGACAGAGTACATGTGTGAATTGGAAAGAGCACTAAAACATATACAACATAGGAAAAATATATAATCCAAATATTTAATATATTATGAAAAGCAAATGCCAAACATAAAAATGATATGCATATGTGGTTACAGGGTACAATTTAATAGATATAGACACGACTTGGTCTTCATTATTGGCCCTTTAGGTCTTCATCAGAGGTCAGTAGAACTGATTAACAGATATCTTTGTAACAGAAACATAGAAAATGCCAGGGGGTGGACCAGTGTATAGCTGCGACAACGAGGATTCTGATTGACTGAAATAGGCAGAATCAGAAGCCACCTTTGAAATCTCAGCATGCCTAGACCGAGGACGGGTGCATAGAGAGGAGCTCTGTTTTTACTTTTGTTTTTTTTAGACCTATATTTAAAAAACAGCCAATCGTATCACAGTTAGCCAGTCAGTAGTGACCTTTTCATTTTTTTTTGCAATCCTTTTGGTGCCAAGTGGTTGGGCAGTGATTTTTTGCAGCAAATTAATTGATTTGTACCCCCCCAACCTGGGAAAAGGGGGAGTTAGATATTAATGCATTTTATCAGATCCAGGACCCTTTGGGCAGGCCTCGTACCAATGGGGGGCATTTAATTTTTTATTTGGTCTGGGAGTAGTGCCCAGACCAGGGAGGGAGGCCAAATTGGGGGGGGGTGGGGGGAGATAAGCAACCCCCAGGAGGGTCAATTATTTTTTTTTGGCTTGAGCCTAGCCCCGTTATTCTACCGGTGGTCTATTTTGCCTGCTACCAGCCCCATTTATTAGAAGGGACAGGGATTAAATACAATGGAAATTTCAGTATCACAGGCACAGTCCCCTTTCTGTCTTGAAGACCAAAAGTCTTGTTAGAAAAGAAAAACACTATCGCCTTGGTCATATGAGACACTCGTGTGCAATAACTCACGATGACAGTTGCCATGGGAACAGTAGATGGTCCTTAGCTGTGGAATGCAAACTGATCTTTGTCACCTCTAGGAGACTCAACCCATGCCCAGGGATTAGGAAATAGATGTATGGTTACAGATAGGATAGGCATGCTACTAAAATAATATACCAAAATAAAATTAATAATGCACTAAATGAACCACTTAATTATTGCATTCAAGTGTTGTAATCAGATCCATTGCCACAAGAGTATAAAATCAAGCACTTAGCCATGCAGTCTGAATTTACAAACATTTGTGAAATATAATGGTTGTTGTGAAGAGCTCATGGAATTCAAGCATGTTACTGAGATAAGATGCCACCTTTGCAATAAGTCAGTTTGTGAAATGTCATCCCTGCTAGTTATTCCAGGGTCAGCTGTATTATTGGAAAATGGAAGCGTTTAGAAACAGCAGAAACTCAACCATGATACTGAAGACCATGTAAATTCACAGTGCAGTACATGTAAAATGTCAAAAATTGGTTAAACCGCTACTAACAAACACAAACATAGCTGAAAAATAGTCTTGACAAGCAGGAGCCCCACCAAAAAATCCTGTGCATTTTGTAGCACCAGCTACTTTATCAAGGAGTGTTTTATCAACCTTAAAGCAACTTTTACATCTAGTCCCAAACCTCTTCTCCACGAAAGTCACAGCACATCCCCTGTGCAGGTGCTTTACTTCCCAATGACTTTCCGAGAGATGGATATACAATGCCGTGTTGGAAATCCCCATTCAGCTTTTGCTTGGCTCACAAGAAAGGACAAGGAATTTTGAAATAGTGAAAAAGAATGTAGTCATTAGAACGATTCCACAGGCTTAGTAAACAGCACCTCAAATTAAAGGGGTACAATAATTTTGCCTGTGATTCAAATATGATAGACAAAGGGGGAAACTCCACAGAATGGATTTATGCTGCAAACTCTCAGCGCTCCTTGCAAGCTCTATACTTTAGACCTTGAGTAATGAGAATAAAAACAAAATATTCACAATATTAGATGGCTTAAACAATTTTCTCAGTTTTTTCTGGCACTGAACGGTTAATAGAAACATAGAATGTGTCGGCAGATAAGAACCATTCGTTCCATCTAGTCTGCCCAATTTTTCTTAATACTTTTATTAGTCCCCAGTTCCCGGTCTTATAGCTAGGATAGCCTTGTGTCTATCCCACGCATTCTTAAAATCCTTGACTGTGTTTACCTCTACCACTTCTGCTGGAAGGCTATTCCATACATCCACTATCCTCTCAGTAAAGTAATACTTCCTGATATTACTTTTAACCCCTTCATGACCAGACTGTTTTTGGAATGTTGTGCGTTAGTGACCGAGGCTGTTTTAACAATTCTGAGGTGTTTGTGTTTAGGTTTAGCTTTCATTTTCTTCTTTGTCAGTTGCTGTACCCACACATATTATATATTGTTTTTTTCAGGACAAGAAGGGCTTTCTTTTCATGACATTATTTTGTTCATATCATTTATTGTATTGTGTAAAAAATAGTAAAATATGGTTAAAATTAAAAAAAATAAACACTTTTCCTGACTTTTCTTTGTAAATTCTTTTACTAAGCTTCAAAAGCTAATGAAAAAACGTGCTAAATAGATTCGACTATAGGTCCTGAGTTCAGAAATACCCAATGTTTATATGTTTTTTTGCTTTTTTTTTGCATGTTTTAGGTTAATAAATACAAGTAGCATTTAGCTGTTTCAAAACCATTTTTTTTTAAATTAGCGTTAGTTGACACTGTAACACAGATATCTGATATGAATCACTGAATAACCCCCCACATGTACACATTTTTATAAAGTAGACATCGCAGGGCATTCAACTTGGGGTAATTTGACACTTTTCACTCTGTCATTTTACCACCAATCTTTGACAAGTTTTGGCGTAGTAATTTTGTGTGTGTTTTATTTCCACACACTTTGAAACTTAGGTATGAATTTAAAGGGACTGTTCTATTTTATTGCCAAACAAAACCCCAATATATGTTCAGCAACTTCCCCTGAGTATAGCGGTACCCCACATGTATAGGTCTGCTAGGTTTATGTGGCAGGTACAGGGCAAAATTTAGGATATGGTTATTGCAGCTTTAAAACGTGTATTTATTATGTTATACTTGTGACTACATTTCCTATCATGCTCAGCCAGCCAAAAGCTACCGTAGCAGAATAGGAAATGTAGTCTATAGTAGGAAGCACCGATTTTTGCTATCCTTGCTATCCTGCGGCTGCATGGATCAAATATCCAGCTGCTGCGGGCCCCTATCTACTGCTGGGGGCCAATGCAAAGCACTGGCCCCACTAGCAGTCTTTTTTTTTTTAAATAAAATATCCCTAGAGGACCACAGACAGACATAACATGTCATTGGTCCTCTACGGAATAACTTCTTATTTGTATACAATTTATTATTATTATTTTTAATTTTTTTATTTATTTAATTTTTTTTTTTTTTACATTTTTTATTTTTTTATTTAACTCTAACCTTAACCCTTTGGTTAGGGTTAGTACAAACCCTAATTCTAACTCTAGGATTGGGGTTTTGATGAACTGCTTTGACAGCTATTAACATCCGGGCGCTGTGATTGGCTGTCACAGTGCCCGGATGTTTCAGGTGGGGTCCTCAACCGGCATGGCTGAAGTGTCTCCGTACCGAGACACTTAGCCATGCAGTTGGTAGCGCGATCGCGGTATGCCAGCGTGCATACCGCGATCAGACCTGCATGACGGTCCAGGACCGTCATCGGTCGTGAAGGGCTTAAATCTACATGCCTCTAATTTAAGACTATGTCCTCTAGTTGTGGTAGTTTTTCTTCTTTTAAATATACTCTCTTCCTTTACTGTGTGGATTCCCTTTATGTATTTAAATGTCTCTATCATATCCCCCCTGTTATGTCTTTCCTCCAAGCTATATATGTTTAAGGTTCGTTCACCATTCAAATACTTGAGAAAATAAGTAAGTTCTTGTTGGCACACAAATAGTTAATTCATATAATACCATAAACATAGTTCAGTGTATAATTCATACAGATCTGTTGGTGATGAAAATCCATTTCATTAGTTTTGTCTTTGGCTTCCTTCCAGCTGTAAATGCCAAGTAAATACCATAGCATCTTCTTGCACTGAATGTTTTAATATGCCATAATGTGTGGCATTGGTGATGCCATAGACTAGTGATGGCAAACCTATGCCACATGTGGCTCCCTGAAACCTCTGAGATGGCTCTCTGCATGTATCTACCGTATCACTGTTAATTATGGAGTACCCAGTAAATATTATGATCCAAAACTGACATTTGAGGCTATTTATTTCAATATGTTTTTATTCAATTATTGTTGTAAAAAAGAAGAAAATCTTTAACATTTTGTTACAGTATCTCTAATTATTTACATAAAACAATCCTCCTACAATTACATAAAATAACATTTATCAAACCACCAATATTCCTATCCCTCTACCCTCCCCTCCCATCATTCATTCTTGTTTCTCAACCCTTTCTATTCCTTTTCTCACTCAGTAATCTAAATCATCTGCTCCAGACATGGTACAAAGAAGGGTCCCTCCAGATATTGTATCCATTTGGACCATTTCTTAGCGTCTGCCCAGCTCTGTCTTCTACCGACTTAATTTGTCCTAATCTGTTCTACCTCTGGTACCCATTCTTCATAAGTAGGGATCCTATCCTGCTTCCAATATCTCGGGATCAGAATCTTCGCTGCATTCAGAAAACTTGGAAGTAGGGATCTTATACTGGCCAATTGATTGTTTCATATTATGCAATAACGCAACCATGGGATCCCTCGGAAAGTCTGATTCTAGAACACTATGTATCATCTTTATTACTAGATCCCAGAAAGGTTTAATACCACCAGATGTGGAGAAAATGACCCACATTCTGATGGCATCTCCAGCATCCATTCAACTTCCAGGGAAATATATTATGCAAGGCAGTTGGCACTCTATACCATCTAGTCATAATTTTATAATTCATTTTCTTGAATTGCTACTGATAAAGAGCATTTATATTTTTGTCCACTGTGCCTCTGACAAACTAGTATTGCAGTCCCTCTCCCACTCACGTATATAATAAGGTTTTAATTCCTCTTTCCTGGTGTGAATATTGGAAATTAGTCTTTTAGGTCCCACAGAAACTACACACAATAACTCATAAGGTGTAAGGGTCTCTGGATAGTGCCTCTGCTTTAAGAAGGATTTTACAGATTGGTCCAATTGTATGTAACAGTATCTCTGGTTCATAGAAGGCATTTGATCTGCCATTAAGTCTTCCAGGGGGACCTCCCCTCCCCTTTGCATCGCATGGGTTATTAGTTTATTTCATTGGTGCAAGAGAAATTATATGAAGGGAAGGAGAGTAGGTATGAGCAGGGTTCCGATATTGATGGGCATAAAAAGGCCTGAATTGAGAGGGCACTTTGACAGCTTCATCCTGGCTCCCTGCAGAAGACTGGGCAAAAAATCTAGTTGGATGCATATTTCTGCTGTGTTTGCAACATTGTTTATATCATTTTGTATGTTTACACCTCACCCCTTTGAATGACACTGGCCTGTTTTAACCATTCTGAACTGTGACTTGTTACCAAACCCTCTAACACTAAACAGACAGTACAATAAACAAAGTGTTCAATAATCACAACCCTTTTACTATATTTGGAATACATTGCAATGGTCATATTGCATTCAGATTTATTAGAATCCAGAATTAGCAGTAGTCATCAAAATTAAAAGCCACCCTCTAACATGTTGCCACTGTGCACTGAGATCCTTGGGGAGAAATGGGTTTATAAGCAAGAGACTGAAAGGAACAGAGGGCAAGACAGGAAAATGTATGTTAAAAAAGAGATTTTACTTTCTTCTCATCCTCAGAAATGGTGGTGGATACATGGGATGGCATTTTTAATGCAAATGATACTAAAAGTTTAAAACCTGAAACATATAGGCTGATCTGGCCATTGATTGCCATGCAATGTTCCTGCTGTGTGACACTCGATTTTAGGTACAATTGGTGTTAATTGGCTCTATAAAATATTACTTGGTTCTATAGATGCAGCTGATTGGCTGGAGGCAGCATGCTGACATCTTCTGGGGTCTATTCACTAAAATTTGAGAATAGTGTTAGGAGGTTTGACTTAGCCTCGAACTCCTAGGCGGACATCTAGTAGCCTCATCTTGACCTCGCAAAAATCGATAGTGAATTCTATTTTGCGAGGACAAGATGAGGTATCTGGGGGGGGGGGGGGGGGGGGGTCTGTTCAAGAGTAGGGGTCAAGATTAGTCATAATCTCTTTTAAGTAGACTCTATAAAGAGTTAAGTGGCATGTATCTACTAAAGTATATATCTTTTCACCCCCAGAGCAGAGTTCACAAGAAAACAACTTCTCTTTCTACTACACTATAGAAGCAGAAGTTGTGTTTAAAATGTAGTGTCTTTTCATGAATCCTTAACAAATAAGGTCTGATGTCTTATAGCAAATAGTTAGGACAGACGGGACAAAATAACTGCTCCTCAATATATATTAAACCTCAATGCCCCTTCGAAGAACATCTAACATTTTTCCTTTGACTGTGCAAAGGGATTTTCTACCTATGGAAGCTATGATGCATTATAACAGAATACTAGTGTAGATTCCAATTAATCTGATATAAGATTCTGGAATTTCCTGGCCAAAATTTGGTTTCAAAATTTCCCCCATGCAAGACTATACTAGGGCATTTGGGAATATTTTCTTGAAATGTTGATTTGAGAACAACCCTTTATACGGCACTATGACCTTCACTGGTACAGCCTATTAGGTTTCAGCAGAATACATTTTTCTGGTCTTTCAACTCATGGAAATGACATTTTAGTTTTTTTTTTCCAGTTTGATGAAAAGCCTACAAACAAACGTTCATGATGCCAGTTTAACACATTCCAGTTATAGAAGGTGCACATTTCTAATCTTCCACATATTCAGAAAATACAATCAAAAGGTAAATCGAAAGGGAATCACAGAAACATAGATTGTGACAGCTTAGAATCAATTACTTACCAAATTGATGATAAATTCAATCTGAGTGGTATGCTAACATATTAGAAGCAGAATCTGGATAATACCGAGCATGTGCTAAACCAACAGCATCTGGGAAATGGAAAAGTTTTAATGAATGGGGTATATTATATGAAGATTATTTCATATGCACCCAATCTGCAGAACTTCCAGGGTCATATACAATAATAATAAGTATGAAGAACAGAGGAATTCCAAAAAGAAGTGTAATTTACTGCAAAAACACACAAATATCTATTTTTCTGATGATAGACATTTAAAAAACAAAAGGTATTGGGATATCAGACTTAAAGGGTAATTACTTTTGAGACACTTATCCTTTTTTAAATGTACTTCAACAGGAATTATCAGTAATATTCGCACATAGGAAAACATGATTTATAACCAAAACACACAAAATAATTATAGTACGGTATATAAAATATGCAATCATCGACATACAAAAAGACAAAAACGCACACAGAAGGATTATAGTGCACTGTCATTTACAGTGTGCAATGATCTATATCTAAATGTAAAAATAAACAACCGAGGGCCTATAGTGCATTGTCATATATGCAATGATCTGTGTATATATATATATATATATATATATATATATATATATATATATATATAGATAGATAGATAGATAAACAAGCACACAAAATGATTAGAATATAGTGTCATCTACAACAATCTATGTATAAAAATATTTATTTTTTAAAAAGCACAGTAGCAGTATGTCATATATACAATGTAGAGAGATTGAGAGAGAGAGAGAGGTGCACACAAGGTTTATATTGTAAAATTATATGACAACATGCAGTGTTTTACTCAGAGGACGAGGACTTAGCAACTGGATCAAGCAGAGCAGTGTTTAATGCCTCCCATGCACAGTGCAGCTCTGTCACTTTTCGGCATGGTTCCACCAATGTCTTGCAGGATTGTCCATCTTTCAAGAATCCATCTCTCTCACAGCAGCCTTGCCTTCTGAACCCAACCTTCACATCTTGACCCTACATAGTCCAAATTAGAAATGCAGCTGAAGAGCAGAATTTTTCAACTCAGCTACTTTGGCCTTACGTTTAGAATTCCCTATCTCAACTCCCTGCAATTCTCTCCTTATTGGTATGACCCTTATGTCATAAATACAGCATCCAGCTAAACATACAGTTAGTGTCTGCCCCCAGATTAAGTGTTGAGAAGACAGTTTGCATAATGAGTTAAATTGCTGTCTTCCCACATTCTCATCCCAGCATGGATTTTTTTAAAATATTCTCTGCATGAAATGTGCTGAATATTTCTGCAGCCAGCAGTATCATACTGGTGAACTGGAGAGGCAATGTGATTAATGAGTGGGTGGGAAGTTGGCACCAGAACGTGCCCTGCTGCTACACGAAGTGAGATTCCAAAACCCAGGTGCCATACACACGTTAGTATACTGGCATCTGCTGCTTTTCCCTGTGCCTAGCCTCACTTTCAGAGGATTAAAAAAAAAACAATAAAAACATTGGATCCCGCATTACCCAGGAGTGTAGGTCAGTACTATCCATTCTCCATATGTGTTGTGCAAATAGTCTGCTACCCAGGTCCAGATTGGTTGGCTATGAGGCAATGCATATCAATGTGATGGAGTAGGTTTGCATTTGCTCTAGAGCTAAATATATATTTTTAAATATCCACTATAACATGCATTAAATCATAAAGCGCTTCAACTTTCTAAGGAGACATTAACAAGATAATATTCTTGAAAATTCCTTATGGAAGCTAAATGTTAAACAGTGTGTGCCTTACTGTTACAGACACATATATGCACACACAGTAACATACACATGAAATACATATTATTTATTTTATATAAATTATTTGCAAGCTTTGGGAACAATTTATATATGTATATACAACAGTGTACAGTATAAGCTATGCTAGAGTAAAGGTGATGGGACAAAATCTACACACCAGAAAAGCCAGAAGACTGATTGATTTTCCCACAGAAATCCTAAAGCTGCAGTACTACCACCACTGCAAGGGATTCTGGGTATGCATATGCAAATACAGTTAGCAATGATCACCTTTTTTCCTTCATACCCACATTACACATAAACACTTGGAGCGAATGTGTATAGATTTATGTTTAATAATATTGACACACATATGTAGAAAGAGAGTCACACACACTTAACATCGTATATCTGCCCGGTTCCCAATGCTTTCTAATAATTTATTTAATATAAATAATATGTATTCTATGAACATGTGACTGTGTGTGAATTAATGTGTGTATATGAATATATGAGGAAGAGATTACACAAAGGAGTATATTGTATTATATACGCCTGTGTGTGTAAACTCATCCATGACTAACTGTGTCCCATAACAAAAAGTGATCAGCCTAGTTCGGATGCAAAACACAATATTGCACTACTGGACTTTTTTCTTCTCTTGTGGTTTTCACAATTAATATTAGCCTTAAGACGATATTTTCTAACTCCTTTTAAAGGACAACTACATTTTTTTGCGTCAGATAAAAAAATAGTGTCCCCTTCTCCTAGCTAAACCCGACGTGTATCTTTAGAGGTAAGGCAGAGCTGGTCAGAAGGCGGATGTGTGCTAACATTAGCCAATCAGAGCTGAGGCTAGTCCTAGCAGGGTCTTAGTTAAGGCCCTCTCTGCTGACCCCATGTAAAATTGAGGGCCTATCTTTGTACAAGTAGAGAGACAGTTGCCAACATGTCCAGTCTGCCTGCTTCCCAGTAAAGCATGGCAGCTATTGGTCAGAGGAGAAACTGTCCTTTCAAAAGTACATGTCCATTTATACTCATACTAGATGTACTACATTATTTTTCACTTGTGTTTCTCTATTAATTATCATTTAAGGTTTTCACTAATATTTAATATATAATCACGTAATATACAGTAAGCCTTATTTGTTTGTATTTTGAACATTGCAAGGGAATCTGCTGGTTCATACAGCTCCTTTGCCTGTGACAGTGATGGTTACTATTGTGTTTCTTTTTTGATGTGTAATATATAAAACCTTTGGCCCAACCTTCTATTGCTACCAATTAATGCCTAACTGAATCCCCTTCTGCTTCTTTAGTTTTGATTACCCTGCACAAGGTTCCCAGTTTTTAATAGGGAACACTATAAAAAATATACACACAATAGGGCTATCCTGATACATTCCCTCTTCAGCTAAAATGCTTCTTTCTCTCCCCATAGCACACCAAGACACAGTGTTATTGTATTCTATGGATCTTATTCATCAACATGTCTAGCAGGTGTCACTAAGTGATAAATTAGCCTCATAGGATAACATGGGAAGATAATTTGTTTCTCTTACATCATTCTTTTCATTTTTCTTCAGTCATCCTTTTTTTCTGCCCAGCGCTGTTACAGATTAGGGAAAGGATTGTACATAACCCCTAATCTGTTTGCACCAGGGCATGTATGTGAACAGTACTATATTCTTTCCTTAAAAAATAATCATCAGGTATTCCTCTTTAAAAAAATATGTATTAATATGTATTAATATGTATTAATATGTATTAATAAGAACTTTCACATGCATTATTATTATTTCAAAAGCTATTTGTTTTCTGATGATATTGTATTGTAAAATGCACTTTAGTTTAAGCGCATCGTCTAAGCCGTTTTGAAACTGAATGGTCGATCTGGTTGTCACAAACCTTTACCGCACATTGCAAGAATTTACTGCTAGCCATTTATTAGTGATTCTGAGCAAAAATAAAGGGTTGTTTTTTTTTTGTATATTAGGGGGAAAACCATCAAGCCTAATGTCATGTCAGGTTCTGCTAAATTTATTGAATGTGTGGCCTAGTCATTTGGCCATTTGTAACCCCGTGAGGACGAGTGACTGTCATGACATGCCATTTCTTTAAATAAGTGGCACAAATCAGGTGAGTTGGAAAAATTCCATCTCTTCCTATTTTTCCAGCTTTCCTTCTATTTTGTTGTAGGTTTTTTAACATTTTTACACAATGACAAATAATGCTGGCTCAGGCGTTTATATGAAATCTGTGACCTTCAGAAGGCTTCTCAGGCGGTATGTGAGGGAGTCTCAACTGCTCATGCAGACAAACAAAGAACAAAATCCCGTCGGCACTCCAAATATCACGGGAAAAAATAGCATTGATAAAAGTCACTCATTTAATTATGGTCCTTAGGCCATGGTAATAAAAGAATTAACCACAAATCACAGCAGTGTTGGTAGGTAATGCATAAAGCAAAAAACAGGCCAAAGCTTAATGCGTTTCACATCAGTGTGAAACGCATTAAGCGTTCGCCTTTGTGGATTACCTGCTGATACTCCTGTGATTAATCTCTTTTTTGCTTTTATTATCATGGATTAAGGTCCATAATAAAGTGAGTGACTTTTGTCAATCCTATTTTTTCCTCTGATATTCAGAGGGAGTTTGTTCTTTGCTATAGCTATATAATAGAGCAATGCAGATTGCATTGTAAGTAATGACATACTATTCAGGAGAATATGTGCATTGGTACAAGATGAGCCAATCTGAGTAGTAACCTGCAATCTTTTTTTTCAAATTCCGCTAGATTTTATCTGCATTCTACCTCCCACTTTGCAGGTGTGTTCTGTGCTGCACAGCCAGATGGTCCATGTGCCAGCATTGTGTGGTTATCACTGGCGTGCTGTGCCAAGCTCCATCTCAGTAAAGAAAACAATCATTAAAAACTTGCAATGAACCTTTGGGAGATATAACTGAGCAGATAGTGTGGTGCATTATCTAAGATTAGAATGAAATGACATTCATTATTATGTTACTGCAGACAGAACCTTGTAGTACCATTGAATATGATTTCAAGATATTGCACGTGCGCTGTACACAAGATTAAAGTTTATTTCAGCAATATACTTAACATGATACAAGAGTCTTAATGTAGCTAACTCAGATTTTGTGATAACATTTAAGCAAAGTATAGTATAGAAGAAATGTATGGAGAGAAGTGCTAAAAGAGAAACTTTACTGCCCTTAAAAGGTGATAGATGCATGGAACACCTTCCTTGTACTGTTGGTAAATTGTAAAATAGCAAGTTAATTAACTAGCACTTATGCTATAGAAACAGTATCACAATAGAAAAGGACTTTTTATAAAATTATTGTGCCCAAAAATGGCAAGAACCTCTGTACGCAGATACAATTTTGTACACCATATACAGGTATGCTTAAAATCCAGGAACTGCATGAAATCCCCAGTAACAGGACTGTAATCAAAGTAGAAATGGGTCAGGGCAGGTACCAAAATCAGGGCAGGCAACACACAAATACAATCGGGCACAAGTAAAAAAAATAATGGAAACATGAAGACACTAGTTAAAACATGCCAATGTTTTTTCAGGAATCAGACCAAGCAGCAACCCTGAAAAAATAATGAAAACAAAGGCTAGTAACTCCAAAAAGGAACCAAACTTAAATATTGGTTTAGTGCCAGGTGCAACAGATGGTGGATGACTGTGACATGCTCAGGTATGGTGAGGGATGTGTGAATGACAAAAATTAGTCTTCACAACATGCAAGATAAGGCAAGCTGTGTCTAACTGAAGGCCCTAATTCATCCAAAAGGCAAGGGAATTCATCCTTGTGCTGCTGGTACATCCAAACAGATTGACATGATATCAAGTGCCAGCACAGAAGTCAGAGGGGGGAATTTAGTACAAGTATGGTGCAGAGTGCTCCATTATTGCCTTGTGATTATACCATTATGTAAAAACAGGAATGGCTCCTGTTTCAACAGTTATATCCTTCCTGTTATATCCTTCCTGCTTTTTACATTCATGTCTCTCCCCATTTCCTTTTACACCTAATCCCATCACACCTCCAAAGAAGTACGGTAATTCCTCTTAGTATGCCAGTTGCAGTGGAATATAACTATCATAAGGCTAGCTAGCAGTTGGCTGAGCATGAGATGTATACCAATGGGTCAGAATAGAGAGGGAAAAGCCAGATCTGGTAGCCAAGGAGTCAATCAGCATAATCACAAAGACAATAAGTAAAGGCCAGAAACAAAATATTGGCAACTACTGGTCAGAAAAATTCAGGTTATAAAATTCAGGATATAAAATCAGCACAAAAAAAGATCCACGTAGGGCAGAGAAATAGAAAAAACAAACTGCCTAAAACATGCTTGACGCGTTTCGTGCTACAAGGCATGTAATCATTAGCTGTAGTAGTAGTTTCTCCTACTTCTAAACCTTTCAGCATCTCATCTCAACTCACCTGCACCTCACTTTTAGTGAATTGTTTCCCCAGTCTCCCCACTGTCACCACCTTCTTTCTTGTCTTATGTTTCTCCTATCTTCCACCCCTCTAGATTGTAAACAGGGCTCTCTTTACCTTATGTGTCAAGTTGTCTTTGCTCGTAAAACAGAGTTTGTAATACTGCTATGCATTCTGTACCAAGTGTTCTGTAAACTGCTCTGTATGAATACATATTAATGTAATGGTTGTACATTTAGATGCACACGGCAATCATCATATATCAAAGTACTAATAATAAAGGTATACTGTTAATAAAAGGATTTGATCAGCCTCCTTCTTGAGCAGGCTAGCATTATTTTTGTATGTTGAGGATGTTGTGATGTACAATGCTAGTTAAAGACAAACAGTTAAAGACATAAGAGATATTTTCACATATTATCAGAGCAAGTCCTGTAATCTCTCTCTCTTTCAAGGCATGGCCAGTCCGGCTCGTTTTATTTCCCAGCTTGTAATGTCTATATTTTACTCACTGCTTCCTGTCCCACCATCAACCAAATGCAGCCTGACAGTCCTATATATAGAAAAGAGAGAGAGATAGAGATGGTACCCATCCCAATGTTGCAGTGAATCCATTCACGTACGTGTGAAAATCTACTGTGACACAGTACAACGTCTGTGCAAATGCATTTCTAAAATAATACAGTGAAGCCAATGCATACTGAAATATCACAAAGAACAGAAATGGTAATTTGGCCTGAGGATTACTTGTATGCCTTAGTATATTCAGTGGGAGTTTGAATCTCCTGGAAAATAACCTCAGGCAATATAAACATGATAATAAACAACTTGAAGTTGTATAGACTGAAAAAGATTGAATTTAATGTGCATTCATAGAAATATAGGAAGCCAGCACTCAGGTATCCCAGGCGCAATGTCCGGTTGGTCCTTATCCTCCTAGAAGGACTAATTAATAGATAAATTAATAGAGCCTGTACTAGACATGCCACCTATTCTAAAAAAAAATTACCGGCCATGCTAATGGTGCCAAAGACTTAACCTTGGCCCAAATACTGTTGACTTAAACAAGGCTGTACATATGAAATTAAATGTACAGAATAAGGCAGGACCTACAGAAAAAACTTCAGAATTTGTGAAGTGGAGGGATATATCAAGGAAACAGAACAGTAAATGAGAAAACTCAGAGTTTTGTCCCTCTTTCAACCAATATTCAATAATCACAGATACATTAACTCATTGAATATAGCCCATTGTATTCCATGTTCTTGGATGCTGTATAAGTATCTAATTTGACTTGTGACTGATGTTTGTGAGCACAAGATTCAAGATCAAATCAAGATGGTACAAGCTGGCAATGTCCTCTTCTTCCTGTACCTCCCACTAGTGTTTTATAGTACACTGTCCGATTATGATCACGCCAGATTTCCTTTTCTCTTCCCCCCTAAATGCATTTGTTATATTCTTGTCTATTTTAGTTTTTGTGTATAATTATATATTTGTATGTAATTTGCTGGAATAGGGGTATCTGGGGGGAGGGAGGAGAGGGAGAGAGGAAGGAACAATGAAGAAAGGCTATACCACAGCTATAACACTTTTGGGGAATCAAATATTATAGAGAACCGTACCTGTATGTTTATATGTGTATTACGTATTTATGTATTTGTATATGAGCTGTTTATACTATTTTTGTACAAAAAACTTAATACAAAATAAAAAAATAAAAGATGGTACAAACTGATCTTATCATTCTAAAAGATGAGTTGCATCTCCACCCTCTCACCACTACACTCCTCTGCAGAGGCAGCTATTGTTTTGCATTTGTTCACTTTCTGTAGCTATCTGATTGGTTTATCCATTTTAATGGCTCCATTATTTAGTGCACATTTTTACTTCCGTTAGAGCGGAGACGCACATTTTTCTACCAACATGGGTTGATTAATGGCACCATTACTGTTTATCGCAAATTTGGCACTCGCTTGTGCCATAGAATTGCCATCAGAATAATGTCGGGTACAGCAAATATCACGGAGGCGGTATGTAATGGGGCACATATAAACCTTACCCAATAATTACTTTTTTCAGTGCAAGGCATGATTGTCTATTTTTTTCAGACCACCAGAATATCACTTTCTTATTACCTGTTACCAACCAATTGTTATGCATGCTTCTTGTCTGTTTCTGAAGATCTGTTCACATGGAGTAATGTATCATTTTGGCTTCATGCATTGTATTGACTATTTTTATGTTTTCATCATATGATTGTGGATTCATAGCTAGGTACTAATGCAAAACTCTTATTTTCCTATATGTATTTAGTTTTTTTTTTAAATCATTTTTTGACTTTTTCAGCACCTTTTAGTTACAGCTTTATGAAATGATCATGACTGACCACAGTTTTATAAGAAGAAAGGGTTCACTGGTTATTAAAGTTGTCTTATCCAGTATATTTAAATTTCATGTGTGCAGCCTCTACCACTTTTGACAAATACAGATCAGGATAATCTCAACCCAGCTCTAAAGAACTGGAGACAGTTTGGGCTCCAGATCCACAGGGTGTGTGAGATATCCGTTGGTACACCTTTAAATTGAATGCTCATCAATAGTAGAATAAAATCCAGGCATGATTAGAACCTTTAAGGACTAGTTTAGATGTCTCTGAGATTCTAAAAACAGTATTAAACACATTTTTCAATAGATGAGACAAACGCATTAAGACGTTTATATTTGATTCACTGATTTATGCTTTCCACTACTTGATATATGGTGCTCAATATACTGTGTGTAATATGTAATGAGAAAAATATATTAGGTAAAGTGATTTAAATCTCTACAAGTTTTAGCACATCTCTGAACATTGTTATTATTATGTATAATAATACAGAGTCTAATAAATACCATAAACTGTGTGTTGCCTATTCTTGCTGTGTAATGCAGTCAGTGTTTTCTATACAGTTCATTTTCAGAACATATTTGTACATAACCATTCTGCTCCGTCTTCAATATTCTAAAATATTTTTGCGATTCTTGCCAAGATTTCTCTGCTTACCACAGAAGAAAGAGAGGTCATTCTGCACCCTCTTTATTAAGTGGAGTTACTGACTTTATGTTTTCCATATATTTTATATAACAGTTTCAATGAACACCCCCATTACCCTGACAGCTTCATAAATTAGCATTTCTGGTCAAGTTCACAGATTTTTTTTCCCTTCTTTGTGAGTAGCTTTCAAGTTTCCTGTTCTACCTTGTGCTCTTTTGGTTCCTCCTTAGGTTCCCCACAACATGCTGCACATCCGACACTTTCAGCACATCTAAGATGGTGGGTGCACCTCTTGCCACCTCCAAAATGGCGGGTGCAATTCTTGCCACCTCCAAGATGGTGGGCATGATTCTACTTGGTGCCTGTACCACCTACAACATGCAGACATGACTTGGTGGGATATACTGTATACAAAACCACACAATAACTTTATTGAACAATTTCCTGGTAGGCCCACAGTTGAGGTTGATTTGTCTGCCAACATAATTCATAAAGACATGGAGGCTCATATTATGCATAACTCTTTCTTTATTTTCCCTCAGCAGCACAAACTGATATAAGAAAAAATAGACCAATAAACATCCAGAACATAACCCCCTTCCCCTATAAAAGTCAATGAGCCTCACACAACTCCCTTTTTATTTGCTGCTCCTTCAGATAAGTATTTCCTGTTAGTTATGTTTACTTATGTAGCAGCGTATTATTGTGGCTGATTAAATTGATAGTTTTACTTTTGTTTCTGTCTCTCCCTCCTCACTGGGTTCACCCTTTGGAGTGACCTAGGGGGTATGGAGTCTCTCTTTACATTACTTGCTTATTGCTCGTTTTTAGTTGCTCACCATTTTATGTGATTCCCTTTGCCGTCTTTTTGGCATCTCCTCACCTATCCCCATTATCAGAAATCAGATTTCGTCTTGTTTTGGTCGACTGGTGGGGTCTTTTTCCCCCCCTGCTTGTTGAATTTGTTGTCAACCGCTTTTATTATAGCAGGCATTTCGACATCAGAATTCGGAAGTCACAATTTTCACTTTTGACTTTTCGTCTGTTAGATGTATTTCGTCTGTTGAGTTTATCCAAATGGCTAGGTTTCGTTAGTACCTTTCCCCCCTTTTTATTTGGATGTAACGTTCACTCTGTCTATGTCGAATTCACCTAATGGCGTTTTCATGTCAGTCTCCTCCTACAAACATCACGGACATCATTTTAACCGTTTTTTCTGCGATCTTTTCTGTGGTTGTGAGGCGATTCTGGCAGATGGTTGTTCTACTCCTGCTAGCAAGTATTTTGTCCTTTTGGGTATCTTTTCACATTGATTACATCCCTATTCACCTGTCATGTCTGGGGATAGGTCACAGGGTGCCTGGGGCGATAGTGGTCTTTCCCCGCAGGGTCTTGGGGAATCGTCTACTGATTATATTAACTCAGAGGAATTTCATGCCATGTTAGATGCCTCCATGGCAATATCAGTTGCCCAAACCCTGCAGTCGGCAAGGGGACAGATGTCCTCTAATATTGCCTCTACTATTTCCTCAGCCTTAAAGGGACAGGATTTTACCCCTTCTACCACCTCAGTCCCTAACTTAGAGACTCAGGACCAGGGCCGGACTGGCCCACCGGGATACCGTGAAAAATCCCGGTGGGCCGCCTGCCCCGGGGCCGCCTTGGCCACTTAAAGTGAAGAGTTCGGCTGCTGCAGCATCCAGCGGCAGCGGGCGAATTTCTTAAAGCAGCGACGCCCGCCGAATTGCTTAAAGTGGCACAGCCACTTTAAGCAATTTGGTAGCCGTCGCCGCTTTAAGAAGTTCGCCTGCTGCCGCCGGATGATGCAGCAGCAGTTCCGGCGGCGGGATGGGAAGCAGAGAAAGCAAGGTGAGTGAGACATACAGGGGAAAGGGGAGGGGGTGAAAGACACTACAGGGAGAAGGGGGGTGAAAGACACTACATGGGGGGGGTGAAAGACACTACAGGGAGGGGGGGGTGAAAGACCCTACAGGGGGGGTGAAAGACACTACAGGGAGAAGGGGGGTGAAAGACACTACATGGGGGGGGGGTGAAAGACACTACAGGGAGGGGGGGGGTGAAAGACCCTACAGGGGGGGGTGAAAGACACTACAGGGAGAAGGGGGTGAAAGACACTACAGGGGGAAGGGGGGGTGAAAGACACTACAGGGGGAAGGGGTGTGTGAAAGACACTACAGGGGGAAGGGGGGGTGAAAGACACTACAGGGGGAAGAGGGGGTGAAAGACACTACAGGCGGAAGGGGGGGGTGAAAGACTCTACAGGGGGAGAGGAGGGTGTGAAAGACTACAGGGAGAAGGGGTGAAAGACTACAGGGGGAAGGGGTGAAAGACTACAGGGGGAAAGGGGTGAAAGACACTACAGGGGGAGGGGGTGAAAGACACTAAGGGGGAAGAGAGATGCCACAGAAAGGACAGAGAGAGAGAGAGACGCCACAGAGAGAGAGAGAGAGAGAGAGAGAGAGAGAGACGCCACAGAGAGAGAGAGAGAGATGCCACAGAAAGGACAGAGAGGCGCCACAGAAAGGACAGAGAGAGAGAGACGCCACAGAAAGGACAGAGAGAGAGACGCCACAGAAAGGACAGAGAGAGAGACGCCACAGAAAGGACACAGAGAGAGACGCCACAGAAAGGACAGAGAGAGAGAGAGAGACGCCACAGAAAGGACAGAGAGAGAGACGCCACAGAAAGGACAGAGAGAGAGAGAGATGCCACAGAAAGGACAGAGAGAGAGACGCCACAGAAAGGACAGAGAGAGACAGGCTACAGATATGCGAGAGACAGGATATGTCTCACACACTGCCCTGATATATACCTCTGCACAGGGCAATTCATATAACTCTGTGTACATACTGGAGGTATATATATTGCCCTAGACAGGCTTATATATCAGTCTTATCTATAAATAATACACTGTTCAGATGTGCTTTTTAAAATGCATGATTTTCCCTTCTATGAACAAAAAAATTATATTATGCTATGGGCTGGTTTAAAAATCTTATGCAATGGGGCTGGTATATAAATTTTTTCCAGGGCTGGTTTTTGTTCCCAGTCCGGCCCTGCTCAGGACACTCACGTGGGAAAAAAGGCCAAACATCAGCTGTAGCACTCCTTCATTAACGAAGTGAATGACGTTGAAGCGGCCAAGCAGACACCCCATATTAATTTAACACAGTGGAACGTGGGACGAGCTTTTTGATCCCGATTTACTTCAGCAGAGTAGATCTGCTGAGTGGGCCCCAGTACCACATGTGGCCAAATACCTGGCAAGCGCGTATGCACAAACCTCTCGACAAGGACGCCTGAGGTAAATTGAAGGCTGAGTGTCCTAGGCCATTAGTCCCTGAATCTGCCTGTAACACTACTGAGGTAGACCCCAAGATAATACAGTGTTTGAGCAGAACAGCTTGGAGGCCTAAGCTGGTTTTGGATTCGTCACTAAGAAGTTGACAGGATAAAATCCTAGAATCACTAGCCCCAGTGGCGTCCCGAGGGGGGGGGGCAGGGGGGGCGGACCGCACCGGGTGACACCTCCAGCGGGGGTGACACCCGTGCTGCCGGCACCCCCCGCACTGCGCTTCTTACCTTTTTTTTTTTTTTGCCGCCGAAAAAAAAAAAAAAATATCACAGCGACCGGATGTGACGAAACGTCACATCCGGCGACTGTTTCTCCCTCCTCCGTGCAGGAGGGAAGACTGCACGGAGGAGGCGTCCGCCCGGAGACACAGACCAGCAGCTACTCGGTAAGTGATGGGGAAGGGGGGGAGGAGGGTGGTTTAAAACGAGCTCTGGCATGGCACTATATTCCTGGGCTCTGACTGGCACAATATTACTAAGCTCTGACTGGCACAATATTACTGGGCTCTGACTGGCACAATATTCCTGGGCTCTGACTGGCACACTATTACTGGGCTCTGACTGGCACAATATTCCTGGTATCTGACTGGCACAATATTACTGGGCTCTGACTGGCACAATATTATTGGGCTCAGACTGGCACAATATTACTGGGCTCTGACTGGCACACTATTACTGGGCTCTGACTGGCACAATATTACTGTGCTCTGACTGGCACAATATTACTGGGTTCTGACTGGCACACTATTACTGGGTTCTGACTGGCACACTATTACTGGGCTCTGACAGGCACAATATTACTGGGCTCTGACTGGCACACTATTACTGGGTTCTGACTGGCACACTATCACTGGGCTCTGACTGGCACACTATTACTGGGCTCTGACTGGCACACTATTAGTGGGTTCTGACTGGCACAATATTACTGGGTTCTGACTGGCACACTATTACTGGGTTCTGACTGGTACACTATTACTGGGCTCTGACTGGCACAATATTACTGGTATCTGAATAGCACAATATTACTGGTATCTGACTGGCACAATATTACTGGGCTCTGACTGGCACACTATTACTGGGTTCTGACTTGCACAATATTACTGGGCTCTGACTGGCACAATATTCCTGGTATCTGACTGGCACACTATTACTGGGCTCTGACTGGCACAATATTACTGGTATCTGAAAAGCACAATATTACTGGTATCTGACTGGCACAATATTACTGGGCTCTGACTGGCACACTATTACTGGGTTCTTACTTGCACACTATTACTGGGCACTGACTGGCACAATATTCCTGGTATCCGAAAGGCACAATATTACTGGGCTCTGACTGGCACACTATTACTGGGCTCTGAGTGGCACACTATTCCTGGGTTCTGACTGGCACAATATTCCTGGGCTCTGACTGGCACAATATTACTGTGCTCTGACTGGCACAATATTCCTGGTATCTGACTGGCACAATATTCCTGGGCTCTGACTGGCACAATATTACTGGTATCTGAGTGGCACACTATTACTGGGTTCTGACTGGAACAATATTTCTGGGCTCTGACTGGCACAATATTCCTGGGCTCTGAATGACACAATATTCATGGTTTCTTACTGGCACAATATTACTGGGCTCTGAGTGGCACAATATTACTGGTATCTGACTGGCACAATATTACTGGTATCTGACTGGCACAATATTACTGGGCTCTGAGTGGCACACTATTACTGGTATCTGAATGGCACAATATTACTGGTATCTGACTGGCACAATATTACTGGGCTCTGAGTGGCACAATATTCCTGGTATCTATAATTGTACAATTGTCACCTCGTGGGGCTCCTGTGTGTTGCATAATTAATGGTGGTCCCGTGTGTGCATAATTATGGGGCACTTTTGTGTGGCATATTTATCTAGCCCCATGTGTGGCAATATTAAGGGACTCTTTTGTGTGGCATAATTAAGGGACTATTTTGTGTGGCATAATTATGGGGCACCTGTGTGTGTGGCATCATTATGGGGCACCTGTATGAGTGGCATAGTTAATTGGGCAGAGGTGAAACATAAATAGTGGGGCTCTGGTGTGGCATAATTTATGGGGCTCTGGTGTGGCATAATTTATGGGGCTCTGGTGTGGCATAATTTATGGGGCTCCTGTGTGTGGCATAATTTATGGGGCTCCTGTGTGTGGCATAGTTAATAGGCCATCTAACTGGCATTACTAAGGAATCTGTTTGGCATTGTATTGGATGAAATTCAGGGGGGTGACACCATGAGTTTCCGCACCGGGTGACACCAACCCTAGTGAAGCCCCTGGCTAGCCCCATCGCTAAAATATTTGATTTGGCAGAAACAGCCCTTAATGAGGGCTCCTTGGTGGACCCTATGGTTCTCGGGGTTGGACCCAGAGGGCTATATGCCTTCTGGGCAATGCTAATACGGCCATCGTGGCTGAGAGACAAAGAGCCATAGTTAGTGAATTTAGCTAACGAGCCTGGCCCTAAGGCTAAAGGTCTACTATTCAGGGATGACTTTGTAAAGGAGCTGGGCTCCTTCAATCAGACCTTCACAGCTTGGGCAATGAGCAACAAAATCTGAGCAAAATCTTCCACGCAAAGGTTTTTGCCACGGCTGGACGCAGTAGAGGCCGTTCGCCCTGCCGCATCAATAGAGGCTTGTTCAGAGCTCCCAGAGGCCTCTACCAATCTTGGACCTCATTTCCGGGCCCCAGATTGGCACCGGTTTTCTTTCCCCAATGGGGCAGAGATTGGCACGGCCGTGGATTCCGAGATACTCAACAAGTCAGACGTCCCTATGGGGAGTACACTTTTTATTTCCCCTTCTCCTGGGATGTTGATAACAACGGATATATGGGTCCTTCAGACTGTCAGTGGTTATCTGAAAGATTTTGTGGCAGATCCAGTCCAAACTTCTCCACCTCGTCCCATAACCTTCTCGGTGAGGAATCAAACACTTATAGACCAAGCGATCAAGAATTTACGGGCGAAAGAGCTGTGTTCCCGGTGCTCAACCCCACTCCCGGGTTCTTCAGAAACCTTTTTCTGGTCCCCAAAAAAGACGGAGGGGTCAGTTCGGTGATAAATCTGCATCCCCTGAATTTTTTCATCCAATACCAACATTGCAGAATGGAGGGGATCCATTGTTTACAGGGATTGGATGGTCAAGTTGGACGTCCTGGGTGCGTACCTCATGGTTCCTATCGCTTGCAAAAGGGGGGTGATGGGTGTTCTCGTGTTCTTCGGCCTCTCTTCCACAACTGGGTGCTTTACTAAGCTGTTAGAATGCTTGGTGGTTCCCTATGCAGAATAGGGGGCAGGTTAGTGATCTATCTAGACGATATCCTCCTCTTGTCTCAGGATGTGGATTCCCTACTCCTCCAACTCCAATGGACTATGGACTTGCTACAAAACATGGGCTTCCTGGTCAATCAGAAAAAAAGTCGTTATTGGTCCAGTCCCAGAAGATAGAGTTCCTGGGATTTGTTATAGATTTGTCTCGGTGTTGCCTGCAGCTACCCTCGAGCAAGATTAAATTGATCAAACGAGAGATCAGGAAGACTTTATCTAGGTCAGCTTTGATGGTTTGTCATATCGCAAGAATAATCGGGCTATTATCTGCTTTGATTAAGGAGATCTTCCCTGGTCCATTGCACTATCAAGCATTGCAACATCTGGAAATTCATTCTCTTCATCACGGAGCCTCTTACGACCAACTCATAGAGCTGGACGAAGAGGCTGTAGAGGATCTGGGATGGTGGCTGGAGCACATGGATGCCTGGAATGGCAGGGCGATCAACGATGCCCCACCGGATCTGCATGACTCTGCCTCCTCAGGAAGGCCTTTTCAGCACGAACCTGCTCCTGTGCAGTCTACTTGTGTGGCCAGTGAGAGTGGAGAGCGGGGATGTCAAAGCTCCTCCTCCAGCATATGGCCACTCAAGAGTCATCAGAGACAGGTGTGTGCCAGAAGAGGGACAAACCTGAGTTTTGAATCCACAGCCAGGGAGCAAGTGAGTTTGTTGTACTGGACAGTAATTTTAACCCCAATCCGGAGTGTTAAGAGACTGTCTGAAGGAAACCAAGAGTTAGAGGCTGTCTGGAGGAAGAAAAGTATTAAGGGGCTGTCTAGAGGAGGAAAAGAGTTAGGAGGAAGGCAAGTATTAATAGGATGTATGGAACATGAAAAGGGTTAATGGGTGTAAGGAAGAGGGAACGTGTGAAAGGGGTGTCTGGGGAGAAGGAAAGAGTTAATGGGTTGTAAGGAGGCATGGAACTGCTGCTGTCAGTGAGGGATGCCCAATGGTGTAGTAAATGTTGACTAGAATCCACATCAAAGATTTAGACAATGAACTAACAGTAAAAATGGTGTCACCTGCTACCCTTTGTGTTTAGTGTAACATAGTTGTGCTATGTTTATTCCTTCAGTCCCATTTTAGTTTGGATTAGTCTGTTTACTTACAACTGTATACTTCAATTTTAATAAATATAAGGTTTATTTTATCTTTATAGATTCTATTCAATTTTAATAGTTATCTAAGTTTAACTGTAATAGTTACAATTACAGAATTAAGAATGTCACATAAGTGATGCATTTCACTTTAACATTACTGACAATATATAACATTACATGACATTACTGACAATATATAACATTACATGACATTACTGACAATATATAACATTACATGACATTACTGGCATGTTCTTTGCAATGAATGGCTCCAGCAACATCAAAACCAGCAGGGAAGGAAAATATCTATGGGCATTGTCAGCAGGAACTTGACATCTCTGTGTTGTCCTCCACCATTGTATCTACATCTGGCAATGAAAAGAAGAAGAATATTTTCAGACAAAAGTCTCATATTGTTCTTGCAAAACCAACAGGAGCTGTTATATTATATCTGAGCCAACGTGTTCCTTTTCACCAATGTATCACATCACATCACTACTGGTTACTTAAGGCAAGCACTTTGGCTAATTATTTATTTGAAAACTATTATATTGACATAATTAAGTTTTGTTCATTTCAAGAAAAATCTGGTTTATAATCTATGCAGCACTACAATGTTACCTTATATGTTCATGGTTAGAGCAGAGACCTGCAAATCTATTAATATTTCTTATCAAAACTATTTATATCTTTTAAATGAAGAAGGAAGGTCTAGTTTCAACTCTGTGCTCTTGATATTAACACACATGTGCACTGTGACAAGGGGAGTGCAATGTATTAAGTGAATGATGGCTACATGTGAGTTAGGTTTCTGGAGCATCATTATTTGGTGATCATGCACATAGATCTTGTGAAGAAGTTACTATCACACTGAGAGAGGATTATTTACTTACCACTTATCTCATTAGTGTCAACTCTATCCTAAGAATGGCCAAACATATAAAATATGAGCCACCATGTGAGCCACCATGAAAGCTAGGCACCTTCTTTCTGCACCACTGTCTAGAGTAGTTACTTGTGTCTATAATAAATTTTAGCCTTTGCTGTCTATCTGCTGTAGCCTGCGAATGTTCTTGCTATATAGCGGGGAAGGGCTGCCAACTTCAGCACAAGGGAGATATACAGTTTTGTGGTCCATGGTGCAACTTCAGCTCACCTGTAATCATCAGAAATAGACAGACAAAGAAGAATTTGCTGACACATAAGGTACAGAGATTGATAGACAGATAGACAAGAAATACAAACAGCTATTCTCATTTCTGAAATCTGTTATAGAATCTATTATTCACCCAAATCAAACAGGCTTTGTCAAGGGGGCCAGGCTTCTGGGAATACCCGTAAGGTAATAGATCTAACTGAATATGTTACATTTCCAATAAGATGCCTACAATAATGATGGCCTTGGACTCGGAGAAGGCCTTTGACCGAGTCGACCTGGGATTCCTAGAGGAGGTCCTAAGGTAGTTCGGTTTTGGGGACTCCCCATTCAGCTCGATCATGGCCATACACACCTCTCCAACTGCCCTTTGGCCCCCATGTTGTATATATTATCTTTGGAACCCCTTGCGGTTAGGATAAGGCAATCAGAATATATAAAGGGGATCAGGATTGGTGTGCGTGAGTGCAAGATAAATCTCTTTGCGGATGATGTACTGCTGACCCTCTCCGATCCGGAGAGTTCAATAGAATGGGTTTTGAAAGAGACTGAGATGTACGGAGGATTTTCTAATTATAAGCTGAATCTAGGCAATACACATGTAATGCCGTTGTTGATTTCCCAAACTGATACTGAGACACTAACTGAGAAATACCCCTTTAGATGGGAAGTGAACCATCTGAAATACCGGTGCATACAAATTCCAACAAAATTGGACTGAACTATATGATGAACTATACTCCCTTGTTGAAAGATTTGCAGTGGCAGACGGGGGCATGGAAGGCCATGAATCTATCCATGTTAGGCAGGGTGAACCTGGTCAAGGCCTTTTTACTACCAGTGTAGCTATATTGCCTTATAATGATACCCATTCCAATACCGAAAGCCTGGCCATCAGCTTCCAGAAGAGAGTATTATATGCAAAGAGCGCAGGCCCCGAATTGGTAGAAATAGTCTCTGTAGACTTAATGAAAGGTGTGGCCTAGGTTTCCCCAGGATGTTGAGATACACCCAAGCCAGTATGCTGGAGCATGCTCAAAAGTTACATCTTCCTTCCTCTAAACTTGAGAACTGGTACTGGATCGAGCAAGAATTGATGGGGGGGGGGGGGGGGGGGGACTGGCATTTCAAGGAATTCACGGAGCAACCACGCAGGGAGGCTCCTAAAAATATGGCTAGTTAAAAAGAAAATTAAAAGGGATGGGAAAATTCTGAAGTTGGTTACGTTAGATATATTTGAGGATTGAATCTCAGATTTTAACCTTGGTTCCTGACGCGGGGGGGAGTTATAAGAGCCACCGACCTCTTTAGGGGGGTTACATTTAAGAAAATTGACAGCGTTAGCCTCAATCTGGGTATCCCCATAAAGCAGTTTGTAAGTAAAAACTTGTTCCAAAAGGGCAAGGGGAAACTAAGGGATCAATTGGAGAAACTGTTTGGTAAACACATCCTCCAAGGGATCCTTGGTCCCAGATAGTTACCCTAAGGTCTGGGCAAGCTGGGGAAGGGATCTAGGGATGGGCAATGTGTGGGGTAGATGGTCACAGGGCTGGAGTTACACAACAATAGCCTCACACTGCCTAAACATGCATGAACTTTAATATAAAATAATGTTTAGATCCCACTTGGTCCCAGTAATGGTTAATACATTTGCTCTGGAGAAGCCTACTGTTTGTTGACGTTGCAAAGAGGAGGAGAGCAGCATCCTCCGTATATGGTAATACTTGGGGGTTATATCAGAGGTTGACAAAGCACACTATGGCGCCCGATCCAAGATTAGTGTTGCTCCATTGGGGCCTGGAAGTGTTACCCAAGCACCACAGGTACTTGGTGACGCAGATTTTTATGGTTATGAAAATGCTCATAGTGTGGGGCTGGAAAAGCGAGAGCTCAATAAACTGGGGGGAGGTAGAGAAGTTAACACAACATATTGCCTTAATGGAGAAAGGATTTTTCCAAGCTCAGTCTCATTTGGAACACTATAGCCAGATTTGGCAGAACTAGTTGACGAAATACAAAGAGAGTGAGCCCTGAGTGTAGAGAAGGAGTCTAGAGGTCTGAATGGGGCAGATTACCCCCCGTAACATGGCATTAGAGCTCGGATGGACACACAACTTGTCTGGAAGCGTTCTATATTGTTTTGTATTGTATCATAACGGGCTATACTAACCATGAGGTTTTTGCTGTTGGTGTATGATTGTCTTACAATGTATTTATATACTAACACAACAAAGAGATTTGTTGGAATAAGGCAAGGGGGAGGGAAGGGGGAAGAGAAGGATAACTAAAGTCATGTGGGAAAAATCTATTTATTTTGCTTTATTATGTTTTACAATTGTTTCAGATAGGACCTGCATAAGGCTGGCTACACGAAGGGATATAGTTAGAACTGAGCAGGTTATATGTTTGTTAAATACATATTGTTTGTTTCTTATTAGTATTGTTCTTAGGTTTGAAGCTTTTAATATAGTTTGATACCTGATTTATTATTAATGTTCACATTAATTCTATTTTTTGTATTTTGATAGAAATAATAAAGATTTATACGAAAGGGAAAAAAAGAGATACAAACAGCTAGACCAGGGGTTTGGCTCCAATTAATTTTGCTCACTTTCCACCCTCTTTTGTACCTCAGATACAGCAGGGACCCTCCTCTTACACCCATGCATGCCTAGGAGGTTGGGGTTTCTCACCTGTTTTAAACAGCAGTACTTTCTTACGCTGGGTGGCTCAGCTGTTTTATATTGACCAGCTCCTTTCCTCAACAGTTCCCATGGTTATTCACCTTGTTGTTTTCAGCCAGCCCCCTCCTACACAGTCCTGGCTATTTAAGCAGCAAGTCTAAACACCTCCTTGTCCTGTGATTCCTGTGGTTTACCTGGGTCGGCTGACTTCCTTTCTGGTTCCTGATTTTTGGCTTTGTTCCTGATGCTGATCTCTGCTCTCCTGATTCCGACTTGCCTGTCTACCCAGTTTCGTTCCTGACTCTGGTTCGTCTGACTACCTGCTTTGGTTCCTGACCCCAACTTGTCTTCTGGATTTAGTTTTTCTATTTATTATTAATAAAGGTGTTTTGCATCATACTTTCTGTCTCTGTTCCAGGTCACTAACAGGGATCTGCATAGAAGGCCAAAATAAGAACCTTTCATAACATATGAATCCCAGTCAGAGCCTCATTTGAGGAAGGCTATCTAGCCTATGCACTGGAACATTTAGAATTAAAAAGTGGTGCAGCCACAACTCCTTGAGTCAGGTTAGAGGGCAGCACAAATGACCCTTTTACCCCTCTTGCCAGCCTTCCCTTGCTAGATAGTCAGTGCTCTATGCACTGCATGACCATGGCACAGCTATACAATTTCCCTAACAAACAGCAATAACTCTAAAATCCATCTGTTTCCTAAGAGACACAATTCATTGTAGAGAATGCCTTGCTGGAGTTTTATGCTAATCGCACAAAATTAGGAAAATTTGCTTTCTTTTCTGTCTCACTATTTCTTTTTTTCTCTCTCTCATTTAAAAAAGGTTTCAGAGAGCCCGTTCTCTCCAGAGCCGGCAATGTATTTATCCATGCAAGAGCTTCTTTTCTTCTTTCCCCAGTTAACAGCTGAGTTTTTAAGAGAGGAGTGATATTGCACCTGCATGTAATTGGCTGTTCGACAGCATCGGCTGCGGAAAGCAGAAATCTGAAAAATTTAGACCCATGGCTGTCTGCCAATGTTGGGAAAGATCCGTAGTTGAGATATTTCCCTAAGCTTTCCAACAGGCTTCTAAAGTTAGGTTTTCATTCACACAGCTTATATATACAAAGGAAACATTGTTGACGGTGAGTGGTTTAACTGACATATCTCATTTTCTGGTGCTATAGTGTCAGCAGATTATACCCCGTAGCACTGATAGGACCATCCAGCATGGTCACTGATGAATACACTTATTTAGTGTTTGGAACATAGAATGGAATTATTATAGCCATCGGTGGAGTTGTCTTCCCCTTTTCTCTTTCTTTCCCAGGGGTACGTACTTCAGCTGGTAAAGTACCCTGTGAGTCTCGTCCAGGCTGATTATCTGGTATCCTGCCTCTGCCTGTGTATATCGAGGGTTGCCACCTTTTGTTCAAAAAAATACCGGCCTTGGCACTGCCTCCTTAGACTTAACATTGGGGTCAAGCCAAGTTTTTACCGGCCTGCAGGTAAAATACCGGCCAGGTGGCAACCCTATGTATATCCCTGCTTGCTATGTCCTTGCTTGCTGTGTCCTTTACACTTACTGTGTTCCCTCTTTGCTGTGTTCCTTTAATGTTATGCTTTATGATTGCTTTTGCTCGATGTTTGTTTTACTATGTTTCTTGCTCTGATCTGACCCTGGTTTTCCTTTGCCTTGCTTCACTGCTTCTATACAAATGTGCCTCACCTGTTTGTTCTGTGTGTTTTAGTCCTGCCTGCTCTAGGATGCTTGCAGGGTATAATAAGATCCTGTCTTGTCTTATACTAGGTACAGCAGGTACTATCTTAGGGCCCTACTATGGGGCCGCGCCAACCTGGGAGGTCAAGCTGTTAGGTGAGAGCAGTTACCTTGCACCAGGCCTTCTGACTCAATATCTGAACCTGAACTCCTGTGCATTCCATGTGTGGGCAGTCTGTGTCCTGTGTCATCTGGACACTGTCCCTGACTACCCTGCCCTTGGTAGAATCTGTTTAGCGTGTCTGGTCTTGAATGGATGAACGTGTGCAGAAGACAGAGCCCAAGCTGCAGTACTTTTTTTTTTTGTATTCTATTTTGCCTTGGGCAAGATTTTTCATAATTTGCCTGTCCTCCTGTAAACTGCTAAGTGGTCTACTGAGAGTATAAACCAAAATGAACAAAGAAACTACAGTGAAGAATAAACAGGTTCAAAATAGATATGAAGCAACAACAGCAAAAGTATTTATCCATACTTAAAACAAAAGTATGACTTGGAGGATAGTGCTATAAAACAGATCTGCAGCTACCTCTTTCTGCTCTCGAGGCAAGAAAGGAAAATGGCACTAAAAATAGTTTTATGGCATTTTTTTACAGAAAAAATAAAACAGATATATAAATAACAAAGAAATGAATGACTTAATTATAAGCTCTTGTCAGTATATAGTGGGTAATTTTTTTGACACTGTATAGCTCTCAGTAAAATATAGCTAGCAACACACAGCAGTAAAACATAGCTCCAATCATTATAAAGCCAATTCTACCAATATGTAGGGGATAATGATATTTAAATGCTAAGAGATGGGTTTATCAGTATATAGTTGTTTATACAAAAAAAAGTCGCTTTTAGTCGCGGCATCAGTTTAATTATGTAGCAAAAGTTCCCTGTATTTCAGAGCCACATTCTACCATCATTACACCCTCTCAACTATATGCTCCAGCAGCTAGTGCTTCAGGCGCAACACCTTCATGAGTGTTCTAATAGAAAACATGAAAAGACACACAATAGACATACAAGCCTATGCTTTTGGTGTTTTTTCCCCCATGTTTTTCTTGCAATAGCCTACAAGTTATTTTTGCAGCTTTAAGTATGGATAAATTAAATTTATCTGGATTTCAAATCTGTTTCTTATGGAGGGAGGGTCTAGGTTTCCCTATACAACCAAAGCTAATGGGGGCCCATATGTCAGCCATTTGCCCCATCAGCATAACTTTCTCCCCTCGTGCTGTGTGGACCCCACAAGCAGCCACTTAATTCATTTATCTGGTAGCACCCCCACTTTACCTTTGTTTATTTTGGTTTATGCTGGATTTATTAATGATAAGGACTCTGTTTAATGAACATTTATACTTTACTATGGAGGAGGTGAATGCTTTAATCAGCTGCAGAAAAGTTAATACTGGGCTGTAGTTTAAACATATTTGGGATAAGCATGTGGCTATTCTGTACCTAAGATGAGACCAGGGACTTAATAAGGCATAAAGCTTTATAGTAGGTAAAAAGAGTTGGTTGTTATGTCCTGACTCATTGTGTTAGTCCCACCAAGAGTCATTTCTTTTTTTTCTACTGCTGCAGAAACAAAGCTGACTTTGAAACAACTGCTGAGAGCCTATTCCAGCTTTTTTGTTTTCTTAAAAGGGGAACTGACTCTGAGAAGAAGAAACGTGGGGTTTAAAATTTGTTTTGCAATTCCATGGTGGCCATCTCAGAGCTGAAAGCAGCAATATTTCTCAAATGTAAAGCTGTAGCTAACTTTTCTACATCTCGGTTAGATAAAAAAATAATATTAATCTGCTGGGAACATAATTTTAAAATGTGAAGACATTTCCTGGAGACAGAACCACTTTAATATTTCTTTTCGGTTTATATCAGACCTCAGGTATTCATATAAACTTCTGAAAGGTGTGAAACCGAATTAAAGTTATATGAGGTGTCATTATGTAAACAAGGCCGTAACCTTCTTTGCAATTTCTTCTCTTGTTACAAAGCAATTGCCTTGAGCTGATCTGCTCCCATCTCTGAAATATTAGTATCATTTGTATTGTTTTTCTCTTAGACTTTGTTAAAGGGACAGTTCCACCTCCAGTTTCTGGAAAACAACATGTTTAGTCATGTTCTGCATCATGTGACAAAAATAATATGTGAACTGGGTGCTAATCAAATAGTGCTGCAAACAACCTGTGTACTTTCCCTTGAAACACAATTTAACATAGTCATGAAAAATCAAAAGGTGTTGCACAAAGAAAAAAAATGATGTAAAAATGTGTAAGAGATTTAACATATAAAACTTATCTCAAAATTCTTCAGTCAAGATGAAAAGTAACTTTAGCATGAAAGACAACATAAAACACAAAGAAGAAACAATATATGTGTGACTCTGTAGTGGTACTGTGGTATGACCACCCTTAAACCAGAATAATCATGTGTACCAGCCAATCACACTGTATTTGCAGCATGCTCACACCAGTTTGGTAAGCTTCATTTTATACATTTATATTATTTGAGCCTGTGACTAGCTTAGCGCACCAACATTTTTCTTTTCCCTGCTTGCACATATTTGAGGTTGTTGGCTCCTCATTGTCTGGTTGCAGCTTGCTGGCAAGGGGTTAATTGTGAGGAGGTTTAATTGCACCTCTTCCAACACATTTAAAAGGTTTTGGTAGCTGTATAAACTGCTTTGTGTGCCCACTAGATAGGAGGTGAGAGTAGGTTCTCACCCTATTGAGAGTGTGCCTTGACGTGGCGGGTGAGCTTAATTATGCTTTGGCCAATTCATATAACCAAAACCTCTCATTTATATTAAGTTTATATATTTGTTGCCAACTTTATTAGGGTGCAAATTCATTTAGTAAAAAGAGCGCATAAGGAAAAATAGGTTGGGTGGAACCGCCCCTTTAACATGGCATCATCCTATTTGTCAGTCACAGACTACTGTGGACGGCAACTTCTAGACATGATATGATATCCAATAACAGTATTAAATAAAAAATGCAAAAGAATAAAGAAACAATATTTGTAATTGATATTGTCTATTGTAATTATATCTATTTTCAGTATAAATATATTACTTTGTGGCCCAGCTCCACATCTAATTAACCAATATTTATACAATTTAGTGTAATTCAGTTCCATTTGTTACGCCGCTTTGCACTGTTACGGCATTGCAGTGCCTTGTTGTGTTGTTTCGTTTAGAATAAAAAATTATCTATCAATATATTGCTCGTCTACATCCAAATAACCTTGTGTTCCAAGGTTATATTTAATAAAGAAAGGGAATTGTCCTTTTGGGGATTTTAGATCTAGATGTTCTTTGCAGGAAACAAAAGAATTCAAGGAGGTTGGCCAAGAATTACTAGGGGTATAAATCATTCTGAGATTTAGAACAATAAATATTCAGTGAGGCTTTAAATGTATTTAAACTGACACTACATATCATAAAAGTATATTTTCTTTAATTTATTTCCCTTCAGTGTTTTAAATTAAGCAGATATTCCATGGCATAAAGGGATCACATTTTTCTATTGCCTTTCATGGTATTCAATGGCATGAGGTAAATTACCTCAGGTCGTTGAATAGACAGTTCAGAAACTTTAGCAAACCTGTCCACTGGTCCAGACTTAGAGGGGCATGTACTAAAAAAACGCAAACATATTTTATGTACAAAACTATTTTTGCGGTTTGCTCCTATTCCTGTACTAAACATTTACCACTCAAATAGTACATACGCGAAAATTGCGAATAAAAATGGGCATAGTTGTTAATAAAAACAGACAATTTTGCCAATATTTTTTCTACCTCTTTTGGTAGCACTTGCCAAAAGCTGGTGTCATTTTCACACGCAAATAAGAATTATTTTTCAAAAAATATTCGCGAAGCTCTTTATCGTGCGCAAATATAATCGCAATTTATTAGCGAAACTGGAAAAAGGCACGCTAAATAAAAATAAACGGAAGAGGCGCAAATCAGGAAAAAAAAGTGCAAAATGTTACAAATACTCGCAAATTGCTCCTTACTCCTGTTTTACCTACTTTCTTTCCCACTGCACTTGTTTAGTAGATGACCTCCTTAGTATGCAGCTTTGCAGCAGTATAACATATTTTTGGTCTCATGCCAAAACTAATACAATAGGGTCTACTCAATAAAGAGAGAATTGCATGGAATTGAGACAGGAATTTCAAACTTAAGGTTAAAGAAGAGTTGGAGAAATTTTCCAACTCAACTCCATTGGCCTAAAGTTTGAAGTTCCTGTCTCATCCCTGCAATTCTCTCTTTATTGAGTAGACCCTTATGTCATCTGATCTTGTCTGACAAATTAAAGATTAAAGGTCATCAGATATTTATAATTCTTACCAAATGTAGTCTCTATAGAATATAACATAAACATGTGATAATACAGACATAGAAAGATAAACCCGTCAGTAGAACGGTCATTAAATTCCTGTCTTTTTTCCCCCTTGCTAATGAACATTTTCACACACAGATTGATCATTTCCTCCTCCACCAATGTAAAATGCACCCTTTAACACATGATAAAGGTCATTATGCAAATGTAACCTGCATCACTAATGTCTGATTAAACTTCTCATTTTTCTACCACTACCAACAAAGATGAGCAAAGTAATTTTAACTACTAAGAACAGAGTTTTGTATTTGTACTGATAAGTTATAAAAAAAAACATATTTGATTTAATTGTTTTTCAATTGTTAATGGAAAGCAATAAATAAAGTATTTAAAAAAAATAACAGAGTTTTGTCCATCCCGACACATTTCCCATATGCCGCGATGTCTGTGTTAGTATTAGCAGCACGTTCAGATGTGGTACTTGTTCTGCCGTATATCCCCGAATGTTCTGCAGGGACAATAAACATATCCAGAAATGTCTGGAGGAAGGAACTCAATTTATATGACTCATTTCAGATAAGAATCCAAAAGAGACTTACAGAGTACACTTCCCAGCTCTGGGAACATAGCATTTCTTCTTTTGTAATGTTTCCAAACGTGTGTAAAAATGGGGGGGGGGGGGGGGGGGGGAGGGATATTAGAAAATCTTACATTGTTCTGCTTTAAAGAACGAAAGCACAAAAGAAAATAGTATTTGTGATGATGTAGATTGTTAAAAGAATAAGTAAAAGTTTATCTTTTTTTTATCGTACAGATACAGAGTGTATTGTAGGGCAGAGTGAAGGAAAACATTATCACCATGTACTATGCAGCCCAAACATAGGAAAAAGATCCAGCAAAGAAAAATCTTATTTAAATTAAGGACAGTGCAGGTGTGAGATTTTAACGCAACAAGTTATGAGCAAGTTACTTGACTTTGATGTTATCAAATATAGATTTACTGTGCTCAATGCGGTATGCAGATAAAGGGCTAGACGTGATCTCTCTATGGACCCTATGGGGTGACTAGTTTTAATTACCTTATTCCTGACTTTTAACTTCTTAGCAAGTCCTTCATCACCTTACTGTGATGCAGCTCAGTGGGAACAAGTAATCTGCAAAGATAAGGCATAAATGGTTGTTTTGGAAAAATGATCCAACTTGCCTATCTTGCCTTCTGCCAGGCTACCGGGGCTGCTCCTGCATGCAGCTTTTGACCTACTCTGCCTGCCTTGACCCTGTGGACTTCCTTTGACCTTGCCCTTGCCTGCTCCCCTGGTTCTGGTGCTTTTACACTGTTTGTGTTTTGTTTCTCCCCATGTGCCGGTGCATTCGAAGCATCCCTGTGCTAAGCTCCCAAGCACCAACCCAACACCTACACAGCTATTAGTTCATGATATTTGCAGTTCATTTTTAGACCCCTTGTTAATTAATTGCCCCCATTGAGAGCAAGATTAGCACACAGTGAACTGTTATGAAGCGACAACTAAATAACACAAATCTGACATTAATAAATGAGCTGAAAAGCCAGGTAAGTTGGAGAACTTTTCCAAATCAGAATTCAATACCTGAATTTTTCAACTTGGTTATCAGTTCACTGTTAAGTAAATACACCCAAGTAGGTGTACTCAGTCTAGTGAATGGGAAAACGCATAATGGGGTAAATCATCATCTGCTGCTTAATGAATATCCCACAGTATTATTCTTCTGTTATGTACTGCAAGCCATTAAACATTTCAAACAAAAGTAACATGTTTTGCAGATCACTGTATGATGTTGCCTTGTAGATTTTTCCTGTTTCTAATACTAACAGTAAATACAATTACACACATGCAGATCTGACTACATATCTGGATATTACGGCGAGAAAGTATTGACATAAAATATTAGCACTGAAGTAAAATGCAGTGCATAATATTATATGTGACGCTTCACCCCAGGGCCTGCTTTCCAATCAGCAACTTCCAGGGCATAAGAAACATGGCAATGTAATTATTGCAGATGATTTAAGACAAGGCTTGTACAACATGAGAGGTACTGGTTACAGAGCACAGCTGTCACATGTCATGAAACCTAAAAGCAAATAAGATACTCATTTAAATTTAGAGAATGTTACTACACATTTTACAAATGTATAACAAATGTATGGCAACACAAACCACTGCCTTGGGACCTATTTATTAAAATAACTGCACAAAAGAGAACAATCACAAAGGTCAAACAATGTCATCTCTGAACAAAGGAGATGCCTCAGGAGAAGAAAGCACATCTTAGAGTATGAACAATAAAGACATGGAATATAGCATCTAGAGAGTGAGAAGCATTTTTCATGCATAATTACGAGCTGCCTGTATATTATTCCTGATGTTTAAGGATAATTTGGTGATAGGCATTTGATCACTGTTTAGTGAATACACTTCCATATAAAGTGAAAGTCATCAGCAATAAGACTTATGGATTCCCCTTCTATAATCACTAGTGAAAGGCTCTGTATTTGATTGATGAGCATCTAGGGCAAACTTGTATTTATAGTTGCAGTAGAGTATTTAGCATCACCCATCTCCACTGGAACACTCTCTTTTAGCTGCCATCACTTCCGATTTTTTGATAGATATGTTAATTTTGGGGCTGTCCTCAGCACTGTTTCCTTGCTCACAACCAACTTTGCAAGATGAAAGATATTTCTGGGCCACTTAAGATGACATATTCCCAGTTATGCTAGTGAGACCTCATCTAGATTACTGTTTAGTGAATACACTTCCATATAAAGTGAAAGTCATCAGCAATAAGACTTATGGATTCCCCTTCTATAATCACTAGTGAAAGGCTCTGTATTTGATTGATGAGCATCTAGGGCAAACTTGTATTTATAGTTGCAGTAGAGTATTTAGCATCACCCATCTCCACTGGAACACTCTCTTTTAGCTGCCATCACTTCCGATTTTTTGATAGATATGTTAATTTTGGGGCTGTCCTCAGCACTGTTTCCTTGCTCACAACCAACTTTGCAAGATGAAAGATATTTCTGGGCCACTTAAGATGACATATTCCCAGTTATGCTAGTGAGACCTCATCTAGATTACTGTTTCCAAAGCTTCAAGAGGATATACCTACTTTTAGAGAGAATTCCATATAGAGCATGGAAATCAACATTAACAATTTCAGGTAGGGAAATAATGTTAGAGCTTGCCCAGATTTCCACTTGACTATCTATTCAAAGTGGTTCCCTGGTGGTCCAGTGCAGGGTCTGAGCTATCTGTATCAAGCACATAGACACAGATTCATTCCACTCTGCCCCAATGCTCTTGTTTTTGTCATAGCTCAGGAGATGTCATGTGACATTATTCTTTCTCCACTCCAGAAGACAAGGCTATTTCTCTATGCACTTAACAGTTGTCAAAATCTACTGCAGCATCATTTGGGGAGTGGTTTATTTGGGTGTTGTGTTTTGTAAACAGGTGAAATGCATTGACTATTAAATGACCTGAATTATTGTGTCTCCTGTCATTGGATACCATACACTGCCATAGAAATCTGGAAGTTAAAAGCTTGTGCTAAGTGATAGCTCATGTAATTGAATAGGCAAATCTTTGTATAGTTTTCATTTTTGAGTTCTCAGTTTGCCATTTAGCATTAGTTGTCTTCAAATATAAGCTTAGGGAAAAGGGAAGGATACGGCAGAATATTTTAGGATGTAATTTATTAAGGAAGCAAAGTAAAATAAGCAACATGGAAGTGTACTTGAGGAAGCCAGGATTGGAGAAGCGGATCTGTGTGTAGACATGTGGCTTGGTGAAACTCGAATCCAACGGAGAACTACAGAAATCAAATTCAGCATGGAGCCGTTGGAGCACGCCTGGGAGCTTGGTGTATGACGATTATAATCTGTGAGACTGCCCTTCTTCTTGCTTTATGCACTATATGTTTTTTGAAGTAAGCTTTTAAAAAATGGCAGTCAATATACAGTATCAACATTCCTCTGTTTCTCTCCTCCTCCTTCTGCTTTATTGCATGGATATGAATATCCATTTGTTTGAAGTGGCATTGTGAAAGATTTCCTGCATATTTTTTTTTTTTTTTTTTACAAACTCCGAACTAGAGCCAGGGAATATAATTTGGCTTTGAAAAGTGTGAGCTTTTTTTTCCTTTAGAAAGGATATAGCAAACCAAAGCAGAATCATACAGATACACACACATGTTTTTGTTTGTTTGTGGGGGTTTTGACATTGAGGTAGAAATATAGAATGAAATGATCAGGTTTCACTTTTAGACAAAGGCTATGCAGCAGCCTTAAACCTTCACAAAGACTTATACACAGGGCTTTCATGACCAGACACTTTCCCAGAGCACCCCATGTTGGGGTGAGACATGAAAGGCATGTTGGTGAGATATATTAGTAGCTTTGCCTTCCCTATTCATAGCTCACCCATAAAATCTTTTTTTTTTTTTTTTTTTAACTCTTAGGCACTATCCCTTTGAAAGCCTCATATTTACTTTGTTTTAAATGGGGCTTGAAATGTCAGATTGGTTCCTTATTCTTCAGACTTACATTACGTTCTAAGGTAGTTTTTCGACAGCTATATCATTACATTTCTATAATACAGTTCTTTATTTATTTATCTTCAAAAACCCTTGTAAAAATGTAGTTTTTCTGGGTTTTGTAATTGTGATTATTAAAAAAAATGTATATATATATTCCCAGTCATTTACCCATACATGTCAGATGCCAAAAATAAACCCAGAACCATTTTTCAATGGGTTAATGTTGTGTGTAATATCAGCCTAATGCTGTGTCACATTACCAGCCTGATGGAGCAATATGATTAAATGGTGTATTAAATGACAACAGGAGATGGGGGATGGTTATTAACTAATTCATTGCATGTTCCTAACATTTTAAACCACATAGAAATATGTGACAAGAAATGCAAAGCCACACAAGCTTACTGGTACAGACATGGATCCAATAAGTCATCATTTAGAAGGCTGATGGGTCTATTCACTAAAATTCAACTTTGGAGGTCGACCCAAGTTTGATTAGAAAAAAAATCCAGGTTCACATTTTCCCCATAAGAGTTATTTTTTTACAAAATATTCACACAGGTTTTGAGCACGCGCAAAATATAATCACAATACATTACACAACTGTAAAAATGCACACTACATAAAAATAAATGGATGAGGCGAAAAAAGGCGCACAATGTTCCAAATAATCACAAATTGCTCCTGTTTTACCTACGTTTTCCCATTGCATTTGTTTAGTACATGACCCCTAAGTCAAAGTTTGTGGTTGAATTTCAAAATGAAAATTGCGCTTAAATTTGACTGAATAGACCCATTAGTCTATATAATATATATAATAAGGATCCTGCTACAGCCACCACCCAGCCAGGTGATGTTCTATTTCATCTAAATGTACACAGTGTCAGTGGGTGCCTGGCACCTGTTCTGGCAAGGGGCCTATTACATTACACCTCCTACACAGCACATTTATGGTAAATGTACTTTGCATGATAAAGCAGCACAAGTAATGCTGGATTAGGCAAACGTGTCGTTGAAATTCAGCAGTGTGGGTGCATACCATTTCCTTAGTTCACAGCCTCTTAAAAGCCTACAAATATATTTTGATTCTAGCATTTGCCATTAACCATTTGCATGCATGCAAGTATGATCCCATGAAGCCATTCTTCGGGTGCCTAGGAAAGCAAAGGGTTACAAGTGATTACGTGGGCCACTAATTTAATGGTATATACTCCTATTCTTACATGTGATACGTGAACGTTGCAAGGTTAATAGTATACTGTCTCATTACTGTGTTGAAAGGGAGCTACTGAAAGGGACTCTGTCACCTAAACATTGTTTTTTGCTGTCAGTATGTAACTGTAGTGGTAAATTAAATGCCCTTGACTTTATGGAATACTTTATTAAATAAACATGTATGATAGAGTGTGGCTAGTGCTGGTTGTAGCCTGATACCCCAAACCCCTGACCCAATAAATAATGATGCAACACTTGATGATGGTGAAACATAAGCCACAGCAATTTTATTGAACATCATATAAAAAAGATGACTGTATCGGCTAATCACCGTAATTTTTATCTCAGGTAGATACAGCCTAACAAAACTGTACATAGTGCAAATAGCAACAAAATGAAGTAAGTACTCCCCTCCCCCTTTGTCCAAGGGTCTCTCACCCTTTTACCTTATCCTTCTCCATGCTTACCACTAGCCTACTCCTCGCCCAGTGGGCACGTACTAAATGGTGACTGATCACCTTAATAGAGGTTAGGGGAGGGCTGAGCCCAAAATTTCTAGTAATGGGTCTGACTCTTTTTCCATTAACAACCCTGACTGGCAAGGACATGCATTTTTGGCAGAAATGTAGTAGGCTGTGTTTGTGAATGCTATGGCACTGTGTTGGATAACCATGGCACTCTCAAACTCAAAAGACTACATTTTACACAGGTAACATAAAGTAATTTAGGTTGAAAAAAACTAAGTCCAACAATTTTAACTCTCTGTACCTGCTTTTGATCTAAAAGAAGGCAGTAAATGCTAATTGAGCAATTTTGAGTTTTGCCTTCAAGAAGGATAATTTATTTTTTGACGCCAAATGGGATACTATGGATAGGTGGGAGCACCGGTACTAGACACTCAATAGATGTAGAAAATCTTCTTTAATCCAGACAGAAAACAAATAAAATGGAAAATTGTGCAGCATCTACCAGCTTCATGGATTTGCACATCATATGTTGGTGTGACTATACATATTGTAAGTGTATTTTATCCTTTGTGTGTACTGTCACTTTTAGATGCCGCATAATTTGCCTTTTTATTTGTTTTCTAGTCAGGATTAAAGAAGATTTATTGATGGACCTATTTCCTGATCTTCTAGTTGCTGCCCTCCCATCTAACCAAATTATGTGTATTGTGTACAGAAGAGTACATATACAAATGTGTAACATAGTAACATAGTAACATAGTAATTTAGGTTGAAAAAAGACAAAAGTCCATCAAGTTCAACCCTTCTACCTATCTTTTCTGCGTTTTGATCCAAAAGAAGGCAAAAAAACCCCTAAGGAAGCTTTTTCGAATGTTGCCTCCTAGGGGGAAAAAAATTCCTTCTTGACTCCAAAAGGGCAATCAGATTTCTCCTTGGATCAAAAAGCTCTATTATTAATGCTCATTCTATTATTAATACCCCTGTATGTTCTGCTTTTCTAAAAAATCATCCAGACCATTTTTAAATGCATCTATTGTGGTTGATAGCACTACCTCTCTTGGCAGTGAGTTCCATAATTTTATTGTCCTTACCGTAAAGAATCCCTTCCTTTGCTGCCTATGAAATCTTTGCTCTTCCAGTCTCAGGGGGTGACCTCTTGTTCTATTTGCATTTCTATTAATGAACAGGTCCCTGGAGAGCTCCTTATATTGGCCCTGCACATATTTATATAATGTTATCATATCCCCTCTAAGACGCCTTTTTTCTAAAGTAAATAAATGCAATTTTTTAAGTCTCTCTTCATAACTAAGATCCTCCAATCCCCTTATTAATTTTGTAGCTCTCCTTTGCACTTTTTCTAGTTCCTTAATATCCTTTTTAAGGACTGGTGCCCAGAATTGTACTGCATATTCAAGGTGAGGTCTTACCATTGATTTGTAAAGAGGCAAGATGATGTCCTCCTCCCGTGAATCTATACCTCGTTTTATACATGCCAATATCTTATTGGCCCTTGCAGCTGCTGACTGGCATTGGGCACTGTTGCCAAGTTTGTTATCTACAATGATTCCTAAATCCTTTTCGTTAATAGTTTTTCCCAGGGAAATACCATTTAACGTATATGTTGCTTTGTTATTATTTTTCCCATAATGCATAACTTTACATTTGTCTATATTGAACCTCATTTGCCACTTTCTTGCCCAGTTCCCCACTCTGTCCAAATCTTCCTGTAAAGAAAAAACATCAAGATTAGTCTTTATTACCTTACCTAATTTTGTGTCATCAGCAAACACTGAGACATGGCACTCAGCACAACGTGGGAGATCATTAACAAACAGATTAAAAAGAAGAGGTCCCAAAACAGACCCCTGAGGTACTCCGCTCACTACCCTGGTCCAATTTGAAGCTTTACCATTTACAACAACCCTCTGTGTTCTATCTTTTAGCCAATTTTCAATCCAAATACATACATTTGCCCCCAATCCTATTTCTCTCAATTTATAGAGTAACCTTTTGTGTGGAACTGTATCAAATGCTTTAGCAAAATCCAAATAGATCACATCAACTGCCACACCTAGATCTATATTTTTACTGACCTCTTCATAGAATGTTATTAAGTTTGTTTGACAAGACCTGTCTTTCACAAAACCATGTTGACTTTTACTAATTATATTCTGATTCAAGATGTATTCTTGAGTGTACACCTTTAGCAATCCTTCAAATAGTTTCCCCACTACAGATGTCAAGCTCACTGGCCTATAATTACCAGGCAGGGATTTTGATCCCTTTTTAAATAGTTATGTTACTATGTTACTATGTTACTATGTTATGTTACAGTTAGCAATGTAGTCTCACTTTTGTAATTACTTCTATTACGCAATCCTTTCAATGCCATGCAGGTGAGCAAAGAGCAAAACATGTGCAGTGCTTTTATCTCTCTCACTATATTATTGCTGGGGTATTCTCATCTCTGAATGGAGCATCCATGCAGAGCTTCTTCTCTGCCTTGACTTCAGAAGCCTCTCTATGTTCTATAATCCTTTCACTAGGTGTTAAAACTCTTCACAGTGAATTAATCCCACAGCACAGAATGAAGATAATCCAATAGAAGCCATAGATCATATCATTTATATAAATAAAATAAGTTATAAGGCCAGAGTTCCCTTATATCGGTAATGTAAAACAAGAGACGTGTAGAGCACAGAAGGATTTGCATAACAACACACCAATAATTTCTGCAAATGAGACATGGACCAGGAGAGGCCTCATGTGGGGGGGGTTTGCAAATGGAATAATATGCATACCAATGTACGGCCTATAGGGCATGCATGGTTGCAGGCAGTGTGGAAATTAACTGGTCATGGACGGTGGGGTTGTCAAGCAACATCCTAGATGTTGATCGCACTTGTTATGAATTATGCATATGAATTCAGGGTGATGGGACAGCAGGACTCTGGCCGAAAAACTGGGACTGTGTTGTGTCAGGCAGGTGTGTGGTGGGAGATGGCCAGTCATCAGTATGCACTGTCCACAACAGCTGGAGTGCCAATGTTTGTAGTTGCCAACAGTCCTGCAGGTACAGGCCTGTTTTTTTGGGTTCTGTCCCATCAAATTTGGGTCCGTCCTGACTTAGCTTTAGCCTATGCACAGTCTAATGGACTGTGAAGAGTCTGCTTTGCAAACATACAAACTCTAAATACGTGGCAAAGAGCTCCAGACACCCGGTGTGGAACAGTAGTCTGGCGTGCAATCTGTTCATAGTAAGGTGGCAGCTTTAAAAGTCTAGCTATCGAGGCTTTACCTGGACCACAGCTAAATAGCTAGCAATGATTTATGAGGCTACAGGCATTGTTTATAATAAGCAATTCTGATACACTGCTTTCAAAGTAGAAGAATCACCAGCAACATTCTAGTGCTTTCAATAATGTTTTCGTTAATTTTAACACTATACCGCAGAAATTGCTCTGTATGAATAACACCCTATGCTAATTGTTTCTGCAGTTAATCATTTTTGGTTTGACTAAAGACATTTTCATAACATCTGGGAATACTGCCAAATGTATTTAATACATTTTGTGTTAAATCAGTGTTACATTATTCTGCACTTAGCTCCCAGACAAACGATGGATGGGGCCTCCTCAATAAAGAGGGAATTGCAGGGAACTGGATATTTCAAACTTTAGGCCAAAGTAGTAAATTCTCCAATGCCACTGAACTCAGATACTTTGGACTTAAGTTTGAAAGTGATGTCTTAATTCTCTGTAATTCCCAATTCTCTATTTATAGAGGAGACCTTTATATATACAAATACATCTGCAAGTGGACTATTTTATATAGGGATGTGGTTAAAAACCTAGGGAATGTTAAAATAAAAATATATATATTTTAAAAGAAGTAAATGCACATTTTTTTCATTGCCCCTGCACAGAAGGAGATGTGGCATACACTTTACAAGATATACCTCTTCTCCTTCTGTGCCCAATAATATATTTATGTAATCATCGTTTAATAATAATGATGCCATTATGTTCTGCTGTTTAATGGCTACCACTAAGCTTGTCTCCAAATCTGGCTATCCCCAGCAGACCTGAAAGAGGAATTTCCCAAAGCAGCAAATCTGCTAATTGAACATCAAAATAACTATTAGCAGCAGCTTCAGGACTAGTGACACAGAAATGCCAGTAATGAATAGCTCAGTGCGAGCTCGTTCAGCGGGAATCCCTCATTATTATTATTTTTTACAGCTGGTAGAAATATGGTCAGACTTGATGGAAAGAAAGGTTCTCAATCTTCTGATACATTCTACATGTTAAAAGAGATCCTTGTCTTCTCAAATCATAGATCTTCATTTGTATGTTTCTTTAATAAACAGGAGTTTCTGTTCAAACAACCTCTTGTCTTGTTCTTTCCAGACAGGTCCGATCAGAAGAACAAACATGGTTTTTTTCTAACAGATGTTAAAGTGCTTCCAATTAAGCTTCCAATCATTCTACTACTAGTCTAAACTGAACAAACACACTCTGTACACAAATCTATCCTGTCTCAACTGCTAGCATAATAGAGCTGAATGGATTATACTCCTTAGAAAAACATGTTCATGGTATACAATGAATCTCTGTGGGTCAAAAATAGATACATTTACATTGTGAGAACATTCTGGACTTTATTATGATATACATCTAAACATATGTGCTTTTTTCTAATATGTATTATATTATGTTGCTATATTAAAAGAATTAAAATATTGGGAAGAAGATGTCATGCTTACAACCTGACTCCGCCCATCCATTACCACTTTGTTCACCACTACTTTACTCTGTATTGTGACTGTCTTTTGCTCTGCTTTACCGTGATTCTAAGTCATCTCAGTCTTGCTCATTAAAGACCTCATTCAATAAATCTGCAAGTGTGCTTTTAAATGTCAGCTTCCTCCTGCACTCTGGGCCATTGCATTCGTTGTCATATACTAGTGTGTGTCCCAGAATATCTGGGTTGCTGACAATCATTTTTTTGGACATGGTTATTTGTTTCAGCTTGTTTAAGACCTTCAGCATGTTTTCTAATGAGTCCGAGTAAGACCTGGGAACCCTAACCTGGTGTCTTAACCCACTCGGGAAAGGTTCCTTTGGTCACAGTCCAAATCAGTTATCACCCAAGTTCTTGCCCTAAACATAAGCCTGGATTCTCTTTACCTGTTTAGAATGGGTCTGTGTATCCATTGTATGTCAGCAGTACTGAAGCTCCTTCTTGATCTTTAACAGTGATCCCTTGGAGCAAATCTATGTCCAAGAATCAGCTAGAGAAGGGGAAATGTTATGGTTTTACTCTTGAATAGAAGGGGAATCAACAGACTATAGATTGTAAGTTGAGCATTTTGATTCCCATTACCCCCCTCTATGCACTGAAACTCATCATCACTAGACAGAATCTTGGAGGTTGACAAAATAAGTATTGGATAAGGCAGGTGAAGTCAGAAACTGGTTATTATAGCAATTACACCAGAAAAGTAAGTTTGGCTGAGTCTCTTCTTTTAGAGTTTTTTATTACTAGACAGGGATAATACCATGTTACTTGGAGACAAGCGTCTACCACACCTTGCACCTTATTTGACAAGCTCTTTCTGTTAGGAATAAGCTAGCTATTCCTTATTCCCATAGCTGCGCATTCTTGGATGTATAATCAAGACTCATACCCAAGAGGTACGCACAGCTAAGGGACTGGAGATGTATATTATGGGTTTTTTGAGGACACAGCAATAAGAATAATTTCTATCAGCTTGCTTGCCATTGCATAAGTATCTTTTTTTGCATTCTCAGCCAGCAGTGAAGAAGTACATTTTTTTATGCTCTAAACACTTTGCTTTTTTCGCAAAAAAAAACACAAAAAGAAGCAGAACATCATTAATTTCATTCGACTTGTTGAACTGCTAATTTCACAGTAGGAGAAACACCTTTTATAGTTCAGAGAAAAGATCACATCTCCTGTGCTGTAGTTAAGCGAAATTACCTTGTTATTTATAATTATTTCTTACACCATCTCATTCAGATGAGACATTTATTACATACAGTAATGAAATGTTCCTACAAATGAAATCCTTTGAATAGAGCCCATGTAAACCCAGGTAGGGTTCAGTATGTAAAAATTCCTAATTACACATTCCTATCAGTTTGCTGTATGGATTGCGCAGAGCAATTTAAAGTGGTTCTGTCACCTACACAGCTTTAAGCTACATGAAAAGTATTTATTAACATTGTGTATAGTTTGTTCTTTTTGTATTTCAATAAAAAAAACTTTTTCTTTTTTTTTTAGAGATTTTTTAGAGATATTCAGTTTGCACATTCCGGATTATTTTACCTCATAGCTGAGTTCAGTCGATGGGAGATTTTGTAAATTACATGTTTCCTAATGAAAGCAATTCCTTTGAAGCTCAAGCAACATTAACAATAGATACCACAGACAAATAAATATATGTTTGTCTTAATCTACACATTTGCTAGCACTCCTGCTTGCACAATATTTAGATCATTTTTATTTATTCATTATTCTCTTCATGAATGCACAGTAACCACTCGTTTACTGAAGTGTCACTGTCCGTGTCCAGGGTGCTGAATAGGATGGTAATCTATAAAGGCCTGTAATATGAGCCCAAGTCAAAAGAAAGTGGTGATATTATAATAATAATCATGATCTGTACGCTATCCAGATAATCGCACAACTATTTGTGTACAGTCTTTACACTTTGGTGTGAAGTTAATACACCATTTCCCCCATTCTGCGACACATTTAGCAATGCATAGACATAAAGGAGTTGCTTAGCAAACCAGATTGCTTTGTTACATTATTATGTCAAGACATCAGCCACCCCATGATCTACTAAGTGCTCATGATGCTCACAAAGCATCTGTTTGCACTTCAAATTGGTTCTAACTTCTCCCCTTCCCCTGCAGTGAGACATGAATGAGAAAAGTTTACCACTTCTCTGTTATTTGGATAGAAGTCATGTTAACTCCTTGCAGTCATACATAGAGCAAGAAAAGGAAAATGTAAGCTATTAAAAGTGCTTGGACGGATGGGCGCCATCAATGTAAAATCAGAAGGATGGTGACAGCTGTTACATTCAAACAAGTAGAGAAATTGACCTTGTCAGTATTATATTATAGTTTCAGAGAAATCAGATTTTTCTGACAGACTGGGCAGTAAAATTGTTTAATCATGAGTCTAGGATATTTTAATGTCTGGATTTGAGAATCAACACAACTTCAGTTTGCTGTCCAAGGCTTGTTTATCTTCCCAGCCCTGGATTGTTTGTGGTAAAGCATTGTGGATCTATGCATGTTTACTGATATTAGGAAGTCCGTTCCGGAGAAGCTTTTTATGTAGTTTTGTGGCTCTGTGTCTAACAGCAGACAGGCAGGTCTTTTTGGTTCCATGCTGCTCTCAAGGGCTTTCTGAGTGATCGGCAGTCTATAGGACTACATTGTTATCTCAACCAAGTGCTTTTCCATGAAAGAGTTAACCCTATGTCACTCTGCTTGGTCTATAATTCAAGCGCAAGGTTTGTCTGGATTTGAGTAACATAGAGATTTATGCTGAAGAAAATACCTAATTCCATCATGTTCAACCCTTCAAAATATCCTTCCTGCTTTTGATCCAAAAGAAGGTAAAAAAAAAAAAAAAAAGGTAATTAAGCTATTTGGAACTTGCTTTTTAAGGTGAAAAATCTTACTTGACTCCAGATTTCTCAAATGTAATCAAAATGAAAATATCCAATATTACTGTTTATTCTATCATTTCTACTCCTGTATGTCCTGCTTTTCTCAATATGGCAGTGAGTTTCATATTCCATTATTGTTCTTGTCATAAATAATCCCTTCCTTTTTTGTCTATGAAATCTCCCTTCTTCCAGTCTCAGAGGGTGACATCTTGTTCTTGATATATTTGTGTTATTATATAGGAGAGCTCTTTATATTGTCCCTGCACATATTTATATAATGTTCTCATATCCCCTCTAAGATGCCATTTTTCCAGTATATATATATATATATATATATATATATATATATATATATATATATATATATATATATATATATCAATGCAACTTTTTTAGTTTCTCTTCACACCTAAGATCTTACAATCCCCTTATTCATTTTGTAGCTCTCCTTTGCACTTTTCTAGTTTCACAATGTCCTTTTTAAGGACCAGTGCCATGAACTTCACCACATATTGATGAGGTCTAACCATTGACTTGTAAATAGACAAGGGAATCTCCTTCTCCTGTGAATCAATACCCCATTTTATACATACCAATATTTTCTTTGCCTTTGCAGCTGCTGACTGGCATTACCCATTTTTCTCAAGTCTGTTGTCAACAATTATCCTTAAATCCTTCTCATTAGTAGGGAGATACCATTTAAAGTATATAAATCCTTCTCATTAGTAGGGAGACCATTTAAAGTAAATGTTGAATTGTTATTATTCTTCCCGTTAAGCATAATTTTTCAGCTGTTTATATCGAACCTCATTTGCCACTTGCCTTCCTAGTCCCCCACTGTATCTAAATCTCCCTGCAAAGAAGAAGCATCATGGTATTACCATATCTAAATCTCCCTGCAAAGAAGAAGCATCATGGTATTACCATATCTAAATCTCCCTGCAAAGAAGAAGCATCATGGTATTACCATATCTAAATCTCCCTGCAAAGAAGAAGCATCATGGTATTACCATATCTAATTTTGTGTCATCAACAAACTGTTTGACATTAGATATTAAAAACACCTACATAAAGCTTTGTCCTGTTGGTGGGTTGGTGGAATCATACACTGCAGGTATGCTCAATACTTCAGTTTGATGGGATGCATTATTGTACTTGAACAAGACAATACCATTCGAGCTGGCATTATCTACATGTGGGCAAGGGTTGTAATCATTGGTATTGTTCACACATGGACTACAATGCTTCCTTTCAACACTAATTGCCTGTTTATTGCTTGAGGGATAACAAGAGAACCTCATGGTTTATCCATTTGTTAACCATTTATTATAATGGCCCAAGAAATTGTTTTGTGGAAGTTTCCAAAATAACTAAGTACTAAACAAGACACCATTAAATGAAATGATTATATCAGTCCAAACTTACACTGTTTCATTATTTCTGTCATCACATTTTCTCTTTTGTTCCTTTTCTAATGACTGAAATGGATAAACAATTCCTTAAAAACTAAATTCAGAATTATTATAAATAAAATCTTGTAATTTCTATTGCTCCTTCCAGAAAATATTATCTTTTGTCTTTGAAGTTTTTTATCCATTACTCTTTCATTTGTACGAGTGTGAGACCTTCAATTGTGATTCTACCTGCTTGAAGAATAATCAATTTTTTCAGGCTAATAACTTGTTTTGTAAAAAAAAATTCTGTTTAAAACACTAAAGGGTCTTTCCAATTTACACTGTTATGGCTTGAAATGGATTCCAATCTCCAAAATGCAGCTACTCAATATCCTTACATTTGAGTCTGAGTTGGCTCTTCGGGCCGATTGGAAACCACTGCATCAGAAGCATTTGGATTGTAAAAATGTTGCTATAAAAAGCATACAATTCCCTACTAAAAAATGTTTTAATCCATTTTAGCATGAGAACTAAATAAAAAAGTATAGAAGTCAACATATTTTAAAACACAAAAATATTTACCCAGTATGTACAATATTCATATTAATGTTATATATTATAATAGTATATATACATTAATATGAGAATATTTACATTTTAATTGAACATATTTTATATTATCGTATGTTCATTTGCGTACTTAATGTGTTATGTTATTTTTTTATTTTTAATAATTTTTATATTATTACACTTTTGGCCATTACAGGAGAACTTTGGCTATTTTGGCTATAGTCAAAGTCCTCCTATTGACATCTAGGGGGGAAATCCAGATATATTCATAATAGCCGAGGTCCTCCAGAAATGGCCCCGATATAAGCCAAAGTCCAAGGACCGAGGCTATGACTGTATAACTGTGAATTTTGGCTGCATTCAGCTTCAGAAGAAAGTGGTGCTAACTGGCAATGATTTCTGAATTACATATTCAGAGGCACATAGGGGCTACCTGGGTATCTCAACGTATGGGTCCTGTTGTGCCCCAAATCAGTCCACAATTCGGAGGAACCATTTTGGGGTTGATTAGCAACGCATACTGAGTCAACTTTTTAATACAAAAATTCAATATATAATACTCAAAATCATGCATGAGACACATGCTGTTATGACAATCCAATTTAAGTATTAATTCCTAATCCATTTACTGCAAGACATTTGTGAAGTGGTCATTCACCTTTACACTCAAAGGATTAAAATAATTATCATCTTTTTATAAATCACATTTACCTCTATACTCAACTTTAAAGAGCAGCTAACACATCTCACACATTTTGTGGTTCAATGTACTTAATAATTATGTAGTGGATGTTCCAGATTAAAATCACTAAGATGTATGTGTTAGGAAAGTACTTTATCTGATGTCAGTGGGGGCAGCCATTTTGAAAGAACTTGTATGACTCTTTCCTCCTATTAAGTTAGCATTAGAAGGAGTGAGAAATAATATGTGCAGATGTATGCCCCACATGTCACTGACTCACAATCTAAGATATAACAGTGCTATTACACTGATTGATGTGAGAGCTCACATTATAGATAGTATTAATACTAATCTAATGGCGCTAAGAGTTGTGAAAGTGATTGTTTTTAATGAATATGTTGTTAAAACATTTTTTTATTCATACATGATAGTGATTGTAATTTGAATCCAACTTTGTAAGTTATCCGACTTCATTCTTTAGTGAATAGACACCAGAGAACTATGTTGCCATTTTCTTATAATTATCTTCTCTGTACTGGGAAGTTGTCAAGTATTTTACCTTCATGATAAATTCTTCAAGAAATGGGCTTTATTCTCTAATCAGTGAAGTGACAGGGGAATAGCTGGTTGCAGGCACATTCTCCAATTTATTATTCTGCCTCTTCCTAATCCCCAATCCCTCTATAGACTATAAGCATATGAGCAGAGCCCCCTACCCTTGTTATCAGCTCATCTCTGTATGCCTTATTCAGTCTGTGACCCCTCTCTAAACTCTGTAGGAAGTGCTGCACAAATTATTGGCGTCACATTAATACATGTTAATGTAGATTTAATTCCTGATTTTCCTATGGTTGTAATTTCTCTGTTTGGACCTCAATGAATCAAGACTATCAGTGGCTGTTGAGTGTAAAAGAAATAGTGGTCAGTGAGGTGCCATGAAGATAACCATCCAGTGCTTACATCATCATTGCAAGGTGGGACTTTGAGCACAGGAAGTGGTCATAACAAATATGCACGACCAGACAACCAAACAGAAAAGATTCATAAATCAGATTTAGGAAACATCAGCCATGACAAGAGATACAGAACCTGAATTATTTCCATTGCAAACAGTGCTTGTTTTCAAATATTCCTTGTACATTCATTAAATCTGTTATCAACTGCTATTGCTTTCTCACAATAATATTTTTGTTAGAATATATTCGGCTTCTTCTAAACTTGGATCCTGTGTGTGAACAGCTGGGAATGACTGCAATAAAAGCACCCATGAATAATCATGCATGAATCCATACCTCATATCATTTTCCACAGATCTTGCCATTATTCCACACTGTCTGCTCTCCTCCGCTGAATGCACATCTTACAGACAGCTCTGGTGCACCTACAGATGTATTAAGCACTTGCAGACCAGGAAGATTTGCCATCTGGACGAGGCTTTATATGTGAAGAGATTAAACTTTAACAATGGAACATTTATCATCTTTAGACTGTATCGTTCCTTTGGGATAAAACACATAAAGATGCTACATTGAGTCCTGTTACCATGCACACGCTCTAAACACAAAATGTACATCCATAATGGCGTGTCATAGGAGGGAGAGCATAAATGTGTATACGTGAATCATAAAAGTGTATTTTCCTCCCCCTTTTAACCAAAATTAGTGCATAATTACAAAGTGCTATAATGTGAAATGATTTCCAACTCTGCTTCATGAAGGGGTTGACTCAGGTAGCTTTGATTTTCTTTGAGAATATTGGAGTTCTCGTTGGCCAGCCCCCAGACCCAGGGGCTTCAATTAGTTTATATATGGGATTTGGGGGTCTTTGGCAAGCACCCAAACCCTGGGGGAGTCAAATTATTTTATATGAGGGGTACTTGGCCAGCCCTTGAACACTGGGCTAAAGTATTTTTACATAGGGGGTCCAGATGCACTTGGCCAGTCTCTGGACCTAACCGTTTTTTATTATATAGGTTATAAGGGCTATTTGCCAGTTGGCATTCTCCCAACCTGATCATTATAGGGGGGAAGCAGGGAAGCAGACCTAAGGTATTTTGTGCAAAGAGCAAATTCTGCTTCAAAGTAAGGAAAGCGAAGCAGTCAGTCTGTAAGCAGAATACAAATGCATAGAGCACAACTTTCAGTTTAAATTGTAGTATGGAATGAATGAAAGAGAAATGAACAGGAAGCTATTGGTCTATATACACCCCATCCTCCCAGCAATCAGTGCTGGCTCCCCTTTTGCCTCATGTTAGTCCTGAATACCAGGCTTTGACATTTTGACATTGCCTGCTCTGAGTCAGTCCTGACATCTTCAAATTACCTACAGGGAAATAGTAGAAAGCTCTCACAAACAGTACTCTGCATCCCGCTGGTTACATCAGACCTTCAATTTCCAGAGAATTTCAAACTCAAAGCACATAAGACAAACAGATTTGTTGCTCGCTTAGCTAGTCTCGTGTGGGGGTTAAATAGTTATGTATTTATGCTACATTTAGGATTCTTTTTAACTTACTGAAATATGTTAGCTGCAAGACACTGAGCAAGTAGAGGATGTGGTATAGCGGATGTAGAGCATGTGATATAGAGGATGCACAGAATGTGATTTAGAGGCTGTAGAAGATGTGATATAGAGGATGCATAGGATGTGGTATGGAGGATGCATAGGATGTGATATAGAGGATGTAGAAGGTGTGATATACAGGATGCAGAGGATGTGATATAGAGGATGCATAGGATATGATATAGAGGATGTAGAAGATGTGATATAGAGGATGCATAGGATGTGGTATGGAAGATGCATAGGATGTGATATAGAGGATGTAGAAGGTGTGATATACAGGATGCAGAGGATGTGATATAGAGGATGCATAGGATGTGATATAGAGGATGTAGAAGATGTGATATAGAGGATGCATAGGATGTGGTATGGAAGATGCATAGGATGTGATATAGAGGATGTAGAAGGTGTGATATACAGGATGCAGAGGATGTGATATAGAGGATGCATAGGATATGATATAGAGGATGTAGAAGGTGTGATATACAGGATGCAGAGGATATGATATAGAGGATGTAGATGATGTGATATAGAGGATGCATAGGATGTGGTATGGAAGATGCATAGGATGTGATATAGAGGATGTAGAAGGTGTGATATTGAGGATGCAGAAACATGATTCTGTTTCTTCCTGCAGTTCTGTGGCAAGACTGGTTGGTGTGTGGCCTCTGGGATGCCAAACACACATTTGGCTGGAAAGATGCTCACTTCCTAGCCCAGCTAATGATGCACATATCGATGATGGAGGAAGTTTTTTTCCGGCTGAGTTCAATTCAATAGACTGAAACCTATTATTTTTCCTGCCCCCATAGAAACAAATGGGAGCTAGTTTGTTTTCACTCTCCTCCATTTCAGCTTCACCACATCTCGATCTTGCAATAATGATTAGTGAATACCATTATGCACTTTCAAACCTGTCTCTAGTGGAACAGCAGGAGCTGTTTCAATAAGACTTGCAGGGAGTAAGCAGCTGTTTCCTGCATTCAACATTCATAAAGCCATAAACCTAAAGAAGGCAGGACAAAGTTTACAATCTCCGCCTCCATCTGGAGTGACAGCCCTGTGATGTAATCATGTGGTCACCTCCCTTCCTGTTAATTATACGGGACTGAATAAAAAGCATTCTATTTTTTATGGTACTGTCCATTTGAGAAATATGGCCATTGTATAGTGCCATTCTTTAGAAATGATCCAAAGCATTAGTAATAACTATGATAATATAATTGTTAGACATATATCTTCTTATAAAATAACAAACATTTTAATATAAAAGTTAATTATGTATGACATGTTAATATACAATTCTATAGGTTTATCTAGAGACCCCTTTGTGTCACATAGCAAGGAAAGCAGCCACATAAAATAGTAAAAAGAAAAGGATGGTATGACAGGTGGAGGTGAAGGACCACTACAAGCCCCAGTAATAGAAGTGTATCTGGGGGTGAGTTAAGAGAGGCAGTTCCTGGATATGAAGTCTCCTATGACCAGCAATATCTGCTGTATTATATTACCGGACTCCCAGCTATTCTATCCGGTTTTCCCACAATGAACTGCTGTGTTCAACCTTTTGCTTTTCTAATAACTTTTCTAGATTGTGTGACGGCCTGAATCTCCAGGAAAGTCCCAGTAGGGGATTGACTACATGCGTTATGTGCATGACCAGTTTTTAGATTAACAAGACGTACAGTCTTCCTCCATGCCTTCAAAACAAAAAGCTGGATGCAATGTTTCGTTTTGGTAACAGAATATGGTGTGTGTAAATGGTCTCTGTACGATTATGGTTAACAAGGCAAATGGTGTGATAAACCCACAGAGACAATATGTTAATAGGGTGCTGCAGACACTCAAACACATCTCACGTCATGCACAGAACATTTAGTAATTATAAAGAATGGGCACACAATAGAATAGGGGTACTTGCCCTTTAAGGGTTTTTGTTGCTGTATTATGCTATCAGAGCTTCAATTCACTTGACAAACACCGTATGGAAAAATATAGAGAAACAGTTCATAGTGCAGTAATCCCACTAAAAACTCCAAGGAATAAAAAGACTCTTGTCTCAAATGGGACCCACTGCTAATGTGTTAAAGTGCCCCATTTTCTGGTAATCATTGTGACTGCTGGGCAATCTTCTACTCCCTACAGACATAAATGCATGATGGAAGAGGTGGAAACACGCATTAAATAATCAACTTTAAAATAAACAATATCTGCTTACACTTAAAGGGACACTCCCACCAAAAAATTAAAAGGTATTACTTGTTTTATTTTGGATTGTTGATTTAAGATATGTCTTTTGTTTTTCTTATGTGACTGTATTTATTAAAATATGTAACTAAACAAGTGTGACTGGGCGCCGCCATTTTGTGAAATATAGTGTTTTTGGGTGCCACCCCTCAGAGACTTAACAGCACAAATTTCTCAGTTCGGGGCTTGGGGCACAGAATGCAATCTATAAGTCTATGATCAGAATTCTTATCTTAACCCCTTTGCGACTTTATGACAAGTTAACTCGTCATAAGAGCCGCAGCATTAGCGACCTTATGATGAGTTAATTCGTCATGCAGTCTAGCCGGCGGTGCGCTCCATGAGCACCGCCAGCCAGTCTGATACGGGTCCAGGACTTTGCCTCGCCCCCGAGGTAAAGCTCCTTGACCTGATCGGTGGATTTCCGTGCATGTGATCGCGGTCAATGACTTTGCCTCTAATTCACTCTCTGTGCTTCACATTCTTATAGTGAAGCACAGAGAGTGACCTGCAAGTAAAAATAAATAAATAAAAAACATTGCTTGAGAAAAAAAAGAAGAAAAAATTAACCCTTTCATTGCTGATCACTGTTTGTAACTGTGATCAGTTTCCTTCCACTTTATGGCCCTCATTTAGTTTTTTTTTAACATTTTTTTTTTTTTTTACAATTTATAAAGTTTTTTTAATAAATAAATGTAATTTTAATATATTTATTTAATAAAATGTAACCACTGCCTGCCTGTTGCGTGATTTTTATGGATCTGACATCGCACTCTTCAGAGGTTTTTTTTCTGTCTTTTTTGTTTATGGGCGTTTGGGAACCAATAATTTTCTTTTTTATTAGTTAATTAATTAGGTGGGATAAGTGGGTTAGTGTTGCACTAGTTGTGTAGCTTGTTATTGGGAAAATAATGGGAAAAACTTTTTTTTCCCCCAAAATGTCCTCTTTTATATGTATTTTTTAATACTAAAATGTAAATAATTTTTATGTATAGGGTATCAAAAGAAAGCTCTAACTGTCCTTTAAAAAACAACATCTAACTTGTATGGGTGCGTTAAATGAGATAGAGGAAAATTATGTTTCAAAAAACGCATATTAAAAATTGAAAAACGCTCTGGTCCTTGGCCTAGGAAAATCCCTGGTCCTTAAAGGGTTAAACTTGCATTGGATGGGAGGGTAATGTAACTATTACATCACAAAGGGGTTGAGTTATAGTCCTGTTTGATCAGGTTAATCTCCTCTCTTTGTGTTGGAAGGCAGGTAAAAAAAAAAAAAAGTTGTACAAAGCCACCTAGTCCTGCCCACTATGATACACAGTAGCCATTGCCAGTAAGAGAACAGGGCAGTATCTTCTGACATCAGCATGCAGGCTTTGGCAACAGTTGTAAAATGAGACTGGCTGAAAGATTTTGGATGATGTTGCATCATGGGAAATATTCTCAAAATGGATGCTGGAGTGTTTCATTCTGTTTCTACCAAAAAGAAAGCAGGCGTATCGGTCTGGTTTCATAACTCCTTGTCTTTTACTCTGGTCAAATCTACTGTTGACGCAAAGGGCAGATTCATAATTGTTGAAGCCCTAATTAATAATCTCCCCTATGTTATTGTTAATCTATACGCTCCCAACTCCAATTCTTTAGTATTTGTCAAAAAAATTATTGACAAGGCCCCAGTAAATTTAGGGGCGGCCACCATAATATGTGGCGATTTCAATTCAATTGCTGATTATTCTATGGATTCTTCAGCCTCTCCCTCGGAAAAGTATTCACGAGTCTTAAAAGCCCAAAGCCATAAATTCCAGAAATTGTTGCAAGATGCCAACCTTTATGATACATGGAGGATTCAGAATGAATCAATGAAAGACTACACATTTTATTCTTCAGTTCATAATACGTACTCTAGGATTGACTATGTGTTGCTAGATAAAATTACGCTTCAAAGAGTCATGGAATGCAATATTGGTCAGATTCAATGGTCGGATCATGCCTCACTCACTCTCACATTAAGGGAAAATTATCAGTATAAAGGGCAGGGCTCCTGGCGCATGAATGATTCCCTCCTTGCAAATAAAGAGTTCGTTGTAAAAACAACTGACACACTGAAAGAATATTTTTTATTAAATAACCTACCGGAGATACCAGCGGAAATAATATGGGAAGCCCACAAATCGGTGCTTCGAGGCCATATGATAGCTGCGGCATCCTACGAAAAACGAAAAAGGGAGATCAAATTAAAATCTTATTTATCAGAGTTGAGACAGTTAGAAATTCTCCACAAACGCAATCCAACGAAACTGGGGCACACTAAAATAGTGGAACTAAATAAGCTTATCTCAGATATTCAGTTATATTGCACCCAGTTACAAATACAAAGATTGCAGCAACAATTTTATACCAATGGTAATAAAGCCAGCAGGATGATGGCACGTAGGCTGAAAAAAGTAGATTCAAAAAAAGCTATCTCTCATTTAATGTCTTCCTCAGGAAAAAAAATACAAAACCCGGCGGTAATTCCAGATGTATTTGCTGATTATTATTCTTCTCTTTACAATTTAAAATCTGACCCAAACACGCCCCAACCTGATTTAAACAGCATAGACGAATTTTTAAATAAGATCGATCTGCCAGAAGTAGATTTTTCCTATCACGCTAAACTAACCGCACCCATAACAGAAACGGAAGTATTAGATACGATAAAGACCCTTCCAAAAAACAAGGCCCCAGGACCAGACGGTTTCTCCAACACATACTACAAATTATTTAAGTCCCAATTGGCCCCCTTTTTAACGACTACTTTCAACTCTTGCAGCTTCAAGGGTGAATTCCCCTCCTCTATGCTACTGGCCCACATTACCACTATTCCAAAAGCGGGAAAACCGCCGAATATTTGCCCGAATTTCCGTCCTATCTCACTGTTAAATACGGATGTAAAGATTTATGCTAAGATTCTGGCCAATCGTATGAAAAATATCTTGCCATCTCTGTTACACTATGATCAGGTGGGGTTTGTCCATGGAAGACAGGGAACAGATAATACAAGGAAAATAATAGATACTATAGCATTAATACGCAAAAATAAGAGCCATAGTCTGTTGTTGGCCATAGACGCGGAGAAGGCCTTCGACAGATTGCATTGGATGTACCTAGAGAAAGTCTTAATTAAATTCCGATTTCCACAGAATTTTGTAAGAGCAATAATGGCGCTATACGCGTCTCCTTCTGCGAAAGTGTCTTATGCAGGGTTTCTTTCTAAACCTTTCCGAATTTCAAATGGCTCTAGACAGGGCTGTCCCTTGTCCCCTCTGTTGTATGTTTTAGCACTGGAACCACTGGCGGAATGTATTAGATCAAACCCTCTAATAACTGGTATCCCGATTGACCGAAACAAGAGTATCAAATTAGGTCTTTTCGCTGACGACATCATTGTGACACTCTCAAATCCCCTTCAAACCCTCCCGTATCTACAAATCGTTTTATCTGAGTTTAGTAAAGTATCATATCATAAGGTCAATGAGACGAAAACTCAAGCCCTCCCAATAGGTTTACCACATGAAGCTACAGAGCATTTGAAATCCACATACAATTTTGAATGGAGGAGAGACAGTATCTCCTACCTAGGGATTACAATAACATCTGACCCAAGCAAGCTCCTGAAAGCCAATCTGACTAAGTTGTGGAACAAAATACAAATTGATCTGCACGCTTGGTCCACTTTTTACCTGTCTTGGCTAGGTAGAATTGCGGCTATCAAAATGTCAGTAATGCCCAAATTGTTATATTTGTTTAGAGCTTTGCCAATAAATGTTCCATTAACGACCCTGAAAAATATTCAATCCGATATACTTCGATTTGTAAATGCAAACAAACCTGCTAGAATAGCTACTAAATGGCTTACTCTACCACAGGATAGAGGGGGGTTGGGGATACCTTCAGTCCTGCAATACTACCGAGCAGCGAGAATGGCCCAAACCATGTTATTTCATAGTGACCCAGGAACCATTGCATGGGTGGATTTGGAGGACGCTCAATTGGGGACACATAGATTTGCGGATATGCTATGGGGGCAGATGACTGCCCCTCCCAAATGCAACATATGGATGCAAAGTTCAGCTGCCTTACTAGCTATCTGGAAACTCTACAGCAAAACAATCCCGGAACTAGCCCAATTGACCGTAGCTACCCCCATTACGACATTTGAAGTTTTGATACCAGACCTCAAGCTCCGGAAATGGAGCCAAGCGGGTATTGTATGTCTGAAGGATATGTTCCATAAAAACTCAATGAAATCCTTTGCAGATCTCGTTAAAGAATTTCATCTACCCCATGCAGAATTTTATAAATACGCACAAATCAAACATGCTATAGCATCTTCGACCAATATGTTGTTTAACCCTCTGCATGTTCCTCATAGTCTGACTATATTGTGTCAAAACATAATTTATACTGCTCGGAAGACTCTGTCACAATGTTACAAAGCTATACTTGAACAGACTGTGATACAATCGTTTCCATTTGTAATAGCGTGGGAAAAGGAACTGAACTGTGAATTGTCACCCACAGCCTGGAAGCAGGCGATAGCTTTTCCTAAATCTATGTCCCACAACTCGAACCATGTGGAGCTGTCAAAAAAAATTCTGTACCGATGGTACCTAGTTCCTACGAGATTAGCAAAAATGTATCCGTCCTCTTCTAATTTATGCTGGAGAAACTGTACATGTCCTGGCTCCATGCTACATATTTGGTGGGGATGCCCCATAATTCAAGTGTACTGGGCAGATATTTTTGAACTCATAAAGAAAGTCTTGGGATTCCCTTTACCCAAAACCCCTGAGTTAGCAATTCTACATATATTTCCAATTTCTCTCAAACAACCCCAGAAAGTGATCTTAAGTCAGATTTTACTTGCTAGTAAGTCCTTGATTGCAAGAAATTGGAAAAAAAATTCAGCTCCGTCAATAAAAGAACTCCACAATCTTATAAGCCATAATCTGAAAATGGAACGTCTATTTTATTTTATGTCAGAGAGGTTACAAGTGTACCACACATGTCTAGAAATCTGGGATAGATATGAAAAAAATGAGGTGTGATTATGACTGTTTAGAATGATAATTCTGGGTAAACTCCCTTCCCCCCCCCCTCTCCCCTCCCCACTATTCTCCTTTTTCTCTCTTTTTCTATCATTTCCAACTCTCTACCTCACCCTACGTGAGGAACCTTTCTTTTTTCTTAATTTTATTATAAAAACCAATGTTGTGGTGTTTGTAAACAAAATGAGACCGTCATAATTATTTGTAACCAAATCACAAGTATTTTATTGAGCACCATGTTTGTGTCGATTAATGTGAATGACCCACAATAAAAAACTTTATTGGAAAAAAAAAAATGGATGCTGGAGATAAACACCTAATTTTATGTTTCCTTTTACATGCAATTAATTTAATCATATACAAAAAAACAGTGGTATGTGATTTATATATGTGTTTGTTTTAAATGATGAGGTTATCTAATTACATCTTATGTAATGTCCATCTACTAAATTCCCAGTCTTAGTTATAAGGGTCTACGTGATCTAGAGGGAATTGCAGGGAACTGAGATGGGAATTCCAAACTGAAAGCCAAATTAGCTCCCTTTCAGTTGCATTCGAGAATTTTTCCAAGCTACATTGGCCTAAAGCTTAAAATTCCCCACAATTCTCTCTTTATTAAGTAGACACAATAATTAATTGAGTAACAATTTCCAACATTCTTACAGAAAAAAGTTTGCAAATACAGGAAGCAAAGTAATTTTTTGTTTTTATGGTACCAGCAGCTCATTCAGTTTGTGACATCATTGTGGTTCAGTTTTTCATTAAAGAGTAGGTTGTTTATTTATAAAGTAACATGGTATCACATTGAGCTGCCTCAAAGTCGATTGGAAATCCACCATGAATTCCTGAAACTATTTCTATTTGGAAAAATAAATACAAATCGAATTTTATGCTTATTGTTAAGTAATGTGAGTTTTATCGGAGAGTTCTACGTTTAAAGCTGTGGGGTATATTTCTTACCCATATTTCAAGCCATCGTGTCATCTAACCTTTTGTTCATATATGTGTGTGTTTACATACCAGTCTTTGCTTATGGCTTGTATATTTTCCTCCTAGAGCTCCCTAAACACATATTTACTGGAATAGTTTAATAAGGTTGTAAAGCAAGGTGTGCGTAGTATTATTTTAATTAGTTAGAAGTGGGTCTCCAGCTACACTCCTAACTAATTCAATTATAGTACCTCTGTACATAAACTAAATGTAAGAATACTTCATTAAAGCAACACATCTCAACTGTTTCATGTAACTTCATGTAATCACCACCACAGTGGCCATATACAGCCAAGATATTTTCTCATGCTACCATGTAGCCACTAGAGTTGGACACTGACAAAATTTTCATTTTGTTTTCATCCTTACAGAAAAAAAAAAAAATGTTTCTACTGAACCGAATCTGTCCATTGATGCGTCTGTTTTTTTTTACAAAATTCATTTGTTATTTATGTTTCGTTATTTTCATTCATTCATTCAGCATTTTGACTAAATTTTGCCCCCATTTCACCTTAATTTCAGCTTAAGTTCTGGTTTGTACAGTAATACATTGCTAATAGCATTTCATATACAATAACGTGAGGTAAAATTGAGTCGAAATAAGGTGAAGTTAATGAGAATGGACGAATTCCACACATCAGATCAGAGTCATCAGCCAGTATTCATTTCAGATAAGTTTTTATTCCGCATCTTATTATGCTATGCTTAATAAAACCTAATTTGGAATAAATACTGGCTGTCTAATGACACTGATCTGTGGAATTCGTCTATTCGGCAATTTGCCTTAATTTCACCTCCATTTAGACTAAATTTCACCTTAAGTTATTGTATATCTAATACTATTAGGAATATTACAAAAATAAAGTGTACTGAACAGATTGCCGAATGATCAGAATAGCTGTTGGCGCAAATGCTGGCCTTTGAACGACTGAATGGACGTAGGAATTGCGTTCATTTTGTATTTGTTGTTTGTTTTTCGTTTTGGACGAATTAACGAAAAAGCCATTTTCATCTGAACACATGTCTATTAGCCAAACACATGTCTAGTAGCCAAACACATGTCTAGTAGCCACTGTAGCCAGTTGTGGAAAAATCTACTGATACAAGGAAATGTCATCTGAGAACTATTGCTTTGAGGAAAGGGTAGCTCTGATTTTCTATGTATGACTTTGTGATCTGAATAGCTTTTGTGCTTCTGAATTGACATAAATATTTAAAAATGTTGGCATCCAATTTCTTAGTATCATTAAAATAGTAGCCTCTACCCTCCCCACAGATTTATATGGGGAGGATAAAGACTAATATCGGGTGGACTTTGGCTATTATGAAAATAGCCAAAGTCCTCCCCTCCCCCCCCCCCCAAAAAGAGTAAAACATATATATATGTTAGCAGGCTCTCTCACTAGCCCCACATAACAACATATTCCTTCCATGAAATCTTTTTTTACTATTTTTTTTATTTCTTTTTATTTCCATTCTCCAGTTCTTAAGTGGAAACTGGCAATTTCAGGCCGAAATCGACTATACTGAGTAGACAAACTTCAGAAAATCCCTGAAATTCGGCTGCTTTAACCTATCTGGCCAGATCAGTCTTTACTGAGTCTATCCTTAGGACTTTTCCCTTCTCATAAGACATACAGTGTTAAAAACAATGTATTTTCAGAATTATGTGATTTTCTTCAAAGGTCAAAGTAATTTACTAAGTTTTAATGGCAAAAAATCTCTCACGGAATACACATAGAGAAATATGAGTAAAATAGAGAGGTCAGCACATAAAATGGCCACTGTAAGTACATAGCAATGCTTTTTGACCTTTGTAACACTCTTGTACTCTTCTGTGTATTTATCTGGAAGGTTTCTGTCAAGGTAATTGACAGAATTGCTATTATCCACTGCAGCATTTCTGCTTTTTCCAGATTCTGCAAGATCATTGCTATTGGGACAGCCAAGTCTTGCTAAAACTAAAAAAAATAAGTTCTTATCTAAATAAGAGATTCGATTTTAACCATTTCATTTTTTGACCTTTGTATCTTTTACCACAAGCCTAGAGATGGGCATAGCCAATGAGCCCAGTCAACGAGCTGGAACATAGAAATTCAATGGGGTTATTTGTGAGAGTCAATTTTGGGCAAAGTTCTACAAGAGGTGCAATAACCATGGAACAAACAGCATGTTCCTGTTGCTTAGATCACTTTTAGCTCTTTGCCCCATAATTGAGTGTTATAAATAACCCCCAATGACTTCAGATGACTATCGTCTATTCATTCCGAATATTTTCACTTGTGCTGATTATGGACAGTAGAATAATGAATTTATTTAAAAAGTGGGACAAACATTCGTGAGCAATGTTTTTAAGGTGAAAGTGAGAGGATTTGGTAAGAGGTTAAATGTGGGGGGATAAAGGAGAGGGTAGAGTCACAGATGACTCCAAGACAATGGTTCTAGTTACTGCTAAGGGTACATTTAGGCAAAGGGGTGGAAATTGAGGGAGCGTGTCAGAGCATTCATCAGGTCAGGTAGGCGTTTCAGTGCAGGGTTAGAGTCTGGTTGCATGATATTATTTTGCATGGTTGAGAACAGATATTGAAACGGGAATAGATAAGTATTGTAATACGGACTGTAGCAGAGACAAAAGGGGAGTTTAGCAAGGAACTTCAGAATAGGAAAAGGGTCACCAAGAGGTTAATTCAGCTTTAGCAGAGGATGCAGAGCAGATGAAGCAGCTCTCCAACTTCAATACAAAATCCCCATTTGCAATAAAGTGCAGGTATTTAACAGGCTGAGTTGAACCAGCTAACACCAACAGAGGGGAAAAATACAAGCAAAACAAAAGATAGGGTGGCCTCTAGAGGAGGAAGGAGAGATATGAGCACAAAAATAGACTTTTAAATGCATGTGTCAGCAGGTCAGGGTAGAACCTTTTTTTTTTCTGTATCAAGAGTACCCTGGTATTGATATGTCCCAGTTATTTTTCTCAGTATACCATGTCTCAGTAACGGCCACCAAATCTACATTCTCAGTTGTCATTATTGCCACAAGTTCATGTATCTTATTCTCTAAACTACGAGTAGACATGACTCTAACACACATGCTACAGACATCCAATTACATGCTCTCTACACTCTCCATGCCGTTAAGTGTGGCGACTTTAAAAAGACAGGATGGTGGTCACAGGCTTTGCTTGGGCACCCCTAGAGTGGTGGGCTTTGTCTTAGTTGTGACCCTTTCAACTATGATTGTTATGCCCTGCCTGAGACTCATATTCACTGGAGATTGCTGACACCAACCATTGGCCCAGGGCAGAGGTAGCTGCTGCATGTCTTTCTGATACCTGGAAGGGAGGATAAATAATCCAAGCTCCTCTACTCTGCTGTCCTGTCAATATACATGTTGAGTCATCTGACCGGATCCAGAGAATGCAGTCTAGTTTCTTCATCATTATAGGGATCTGGAAGAAAGAGGGTATAATTATCTCCTGGTTGAGATGAAAATCGAAATAAACATTTGGGAGGAAGAAAATAAGATAAAGCTCCTGCCAAAAGAAAGAGTGGATCTCAGAAATCTGTCTGGCTGAAGTGATAGCCAATAACAAAATTGTCCTCAGGGTAAGTAGTGAGCATCACAAATGACACAACACTTGTACATGCTCAAATGTGACTGGCAGGGAGTGAGGAAAAGGGGTCATGATGACATCATAAATGCTGAGAAAGCATGGCCAGAATATTAAAGTGTCAAAGAAGAAGGAGGCAGTCTGTCCCAGCAACCTAACAATCATCATAACTGCACCATTGCATAATAAAAGCATCCAAGTAACAGGTCACCTTGCTAGGCCTAATAAAACTGTATACCTGACGGCTACCTGTGCCAAGGGAATTCTAGTTGCATGTAGACAATAGGCTACTTGTCTTAAGGCAAGGTTACCTGGGCTCACCTCCTAGTCACTAAAGATTGGAATCCTTTAGGCATAGGGGCTGTGTGCTGAAGGCAACATTAAAATTACTTACAAGAGGCAGAAAAAACGTTCTGTCTGAGGAGACAGGGAGAAAGAGTGAGGTCCTACTTTTAGATTCTGTCAGATGTTTTTCCTGCCCTGTCAGCTGAGTGGGGACAAACTACCCATATGTAATGCTGCATGGATAGCCAGGAAAATGATATGACAATATACCTATGGGCATCATGTGCACAAAGTTCCAGTAATTGTGCTATGGATAATTATTACTGATACACAGCAAAGTCTTTAGATCACAATGCAGAAAACTGGCCATTGCCTGGAACATGTCAGCATAAGGAAGGAAGATCCCATTCTCCAGAATTATTTCCACCTACCCTTATTGATTGTGCAAAAAAAACATGAAATGAGTCATCCTTGTCATCCCCAATCCACATTGCTATTCTATAATCGTGATTTCCCCAACCCATAACTGAGACAAATATGTGCAAAGCACTTCAAATTGATTTGTATTGCATTAGATAAATATTTCATTTGTATTATCCTCTACTCAAAATTGCAAAAAAATATAAATGCTTATAGCATTCATTAATGACAAAGAAGAAAATCAAATGTTCTAACTCGCAAGTTTGCTGAAATAATTATTTGTTTTCCATTACAGGAGCCTTTTTCAATGCTGTAATAATGAAAAAGAATTCTTGTCACCAAGAACAGACTCTGCCAACTTGCTCAAATTTGTAATTCCGTCAGGGACTTTTCATTTAGTTATATAATCTCTCAATACATTAATAAAATGATTTTTTTTAGATTTAGTTTTCCTGTGGGCAAGCGGGGTTAAAAAAATATTCACAACAATGGACGAACTAGGTCCATTGGTGACATGCGGTGGAATGAGCGATGTAAGCGATCAATGTTCACTAATACCACGTCACTGTAGGGTAAAATGGTTCGGAAACAAAAATAGCTTTTGGTTATTGCCCTATAATAAAAAACAACAGAAAAGCACATAAACATAGCATATCTCTAAACTCAGGAAAAAATATAGAAACTATACAAACTGTGTAAAATATTGTTCTGGTCATGGTTAGAAAAGGTGTTTTTTCAAATGTTTTCATAATATTTTATGATTGTTTTGCAGTAAATTATATGACGAAAATAATGGTATTTTAATGAAAGTGGATAAAGACAATATATAATTTGTGTGGGAACAGTATATATATATATATATATATATATATATATATTTGTGTTAAGGGCTCATGATAGTACAGAAGATACAAACACTGATAAGTGTGGGATGGTATTAAAAGAGCAAGTCGGTTGTGGTGTGCTGGAACCGACGATGAGGTAGGCCTGTAAATAAAGAGGGCCCACCAAGAAAAAATGTAAGAGAAAAGGAGTTAATAATGAGGAGTGGGTGGGAGGGTGATGCAGCGCTGACCTCGAACGGTATGGAGCCAGGTAAGGGGTGTCCCTTAAGTAGGGAGAAGGTGAGTCATACGCCCCTCCCACAATTACAGGCCAAAAGGCCTTAATACTTGTGTTAAGGGCTCATGATAGTACAGAAGATACAAACACTGATAAGTGTGGGATGGTATTAAAAGAGCAAGTCGGTTGTGGTGTGCCGGAACCGATGATGAGGTAGGCCTGTAAATAAAGAGGGCAAAAGTAGAAAATCGAATTTATTACGAAACGAGCAATATACATACTTTAACCAGACATGTCTTGAAAGGCATTTCTAACTTCTTGTACCGGGTTAGGTATGTATCTAGAGTATGCAGAAGACTTCCAGCGCCCTAGTGACTTGATAACATGTACTGGAATGTTTGCACTGGACGCTGTGGAGGCCGCTCCTATGCGGAAGGAGTGGCCCGAATAGTTAGCTGATTTTAGGCCTAGTTGTGTAAGTAGAGACCTGACGTGGGTCATAAAGGTGGTGGTAGTGAGTACCGAACCTTGTAGACAGAAAAGTGGTTGAGATGGTGATGCTTTGAAATGCTGGGTATATGTGTCCAGTAATGTGACGGGGCACCACTCGTTGTGGGTAGGATAGTATCTAACCTCTACCGGAGGTGCGTGTTGATTGGTTTTGGAGTGATGCAGAGCCAAGATATAGTAATCCATGTGTTTTGTTAAGTGTGAATGAAGCAGTATGTGAGTGGATTGGGTTGTGTTGATGGCGGTAAATTCTCTTGGTCTCAAAAACCCATAAAAAGCCACGTATATGGCGGTTTTTATAACAAGGTTTGTGTTGTTGGCAAAGGGTTTTAAATCTAGTAGGCTGGATAAATCTTTGAAAATATTGAAGTCTATGGGTAGCCTTTGCGCAGTACGTGGGGGTTCAGATCGGCCTTTGTTTATGATGTGGCAGGTTGCTTGGTTGTCTGAGTAGCAACGTACTGACGAACCTGCCCATAGAGTCCCCCATGTCACGGCAGCTGCCACAATGTGATATATCTCAAATAGAGCTGAGGTAGTGGAAAAAACCCTCCAGGTCCTGAACCTCTGGAGGCCAGCTACCCCAAAGCCATTCATTCCCGTAAAACCTGTGGTAGACGCCGCGTCTGACCAGATGGTAGGCGAGGAGTCAGACAATTTAGGGAGGAACATGCTTTTAAAAAGTTTCTCCACATAAGTATGTCTGCCGTGGCTTGGGTATCCAGGGGCAACCTGTGTGCATCATGTCTAAACAGTGGGAACATGTATAGGAGCCGTGAGATGAAAGCCCGGCCTTGAGGTATAATGCGCATGGCAAAATTCAGTGACCCAAGTAGAGACTGCAATTCTTTGCGGTCGCAAGTACCGAGGTGTATGTAGAGGTTAATGTTGGTAAGAATGTTCTCTATCTTGGTGCGTGGCAGGCTGGCTTGCATGGTGGCTGAGTCTAGCGTGATTCCCAGAAAGGTGATGATTGTATCTGGTCCTTCAGTTTTGGTGGGGGAGACTGGAACGGCCACCTGTTTAAAAAGACTGATGGTTTCTATGAGGCTACTGGGAGGGGAAATATTCTTTTCGATCAGTAAGAAATCATCCAGGTAGTGTATAACTGTAGGGCATCTGGCTATATTTAATAATAACCAGCATAGTGTTTCGGCGAATATGTCGAAAATGGCCGGACTACTTTTTGAACCAAACGTTAAGCATGAGAAAAAGTAGTAGTGCCCGGCCCACTAAATGCCGTGCAGGTGCCATAGTGTAGGGTGGATAGGCAATAATTTGAAGGCATTTGTAATGTCGGTCTTGCTGAGCCATGCACCGACCCCTGCCTGCATGATAGCCGTAATGGCGTGATCTATGGTGGAGTATTAAAGTGAAGATTCCTCAGAGGGGATAAGGGAGCTCAGACTAGGTGTGGCAGAGGTGTGAGGTGCAGACAGATCGATGATAAGTCTTTGTTTGTGGGAAGATTTCCCCGTGACAATACCGATGGGATTTGTCCGCCATGTGGAAAATGGAGGGGACTGAAAGGGTCCCAATAGGAAGCCCTCTGCCACTTCTTTGGCTATGAGTGTGCTAACCGCTGTAGGGTTTTGTTGTGCAGATTGTAAATTAGGACATTCAAGGATTCCTGAAGGCATGTGTATGAGACCAGTATGGAATCCTTGTGATAGACCAGTGATGATGAAGTCTACCAAATGTCTAGATGGATGTTGTGACAGTAATGCCGTGAGTACAGAAATATTTATTTCAGTTAAGTATTGCTTAGGGTACATTTTATTCGGACACATAGTTTTCGCATGTGCCCTAAAACATTTTGAACATATATGCAATAACCGACATCCACTGTAATTACATGCACCGACATTGAAATTATTACATATTTGGGATTTCCCCAAAAACTTGATAGGTCGACCCAGTTTGTCTTTGGGTGGATTTCTCTGCCGAACCAGTGGAACTAGTGTCCTACGAGGTAGTAGGTTCGTTCGCAGTGGTTGGACAAAAATTAGCAGTATGAGCCATGGAGGAGCAGTATGCACAGGCTGGTGCTCTTAGACCTGCAAAGTGCCTGCAGAAAATGATCGTATCAATCTTGCTCCAGTTGGACCTTGTCCCGTACTGTGAGAAGGCGCCAGACACTTTGGCAGAAAAGGATCTATGGTAGTCATAGAAAGCTGACCCACCATATTTGTTGCCCAGGTCCACCAGCCTGTGCATATATAAGTCAAACTCCTCACGTCTGTGGGGATATACCGTACAGATCACATCACGATAAATGCCAAATGCTAATACAAATTTTGGAATAGTTAGCTTCCTATTTAATCGTGCATCCCTAGATTTGACCACCACAGAAATATTGTCATAAGCGTACGTCTTATGTTCCACTATATTCTGGGAGGGAATTAGTAGTGAGGCCAGATTGACATCTTTACCTTCCAGGATATCTTTTTTGAGGTGCTCAGGTATCATGTGGGCAGGGTAAACCTCTTGGTCATCCGAGGTGATGGCTGGAGAAACTGATTGCAACTCCACCACTGCTGGAGGGATTGCCGTGGCCGGTCCAGCCATAGTGAGGGCTGTAGTGACCGATTCAAGTTTCTCCAGCCTAGAATTGACCTTGCTCATAGATGCCATGAGGGACGTGAGCATGCCATGTATGTCTCCTGGGTTAGACTGGCTAGACCCTTCCCCAGCGTCCCTGTTATCGGTTGAGGTGTGCAGTAACTTGTAAAGTTCCGCTTTCCTTGCTGATGCTGGAAAAGGGATTTGTCATCTCCTGAGTTCGCTAGTGATGCGAGGGATAGTCCATGACCTGAAAGATGCTGGACTAGCCGTATCTTCCACCTGTGATGGGGTGTTTGCTCTAGCCGGAGTACTCGGGAGGGAGAAATCCTCTACCCCTTCTTGAGACATACTAGATGACAAAATATATGGTTAGCGTGAAAAACCCCAGGGGATGTACTGGCAGGCTAATTATGCCGGATGAGGCGAAAAATTTATCTTGTTCTTTGGTGACAGGTGAGGCCCTGCTAGTTGCCAAGTGGCTATGAGAGGCTCTGTCTATGCGTTGGCGCGAGGGGTTATTGAGGCCACCCGACGTAGTGGCAGGAGTTCGTAGGCCTCTCGGTGACAATAAAAGAAAAACAGGGGAAGGGAGTGACAGGTGGCGCCCTCTCTATAATTTGCGAGGCGGCTAACTCACGTGTGGCCCGGGGGGCATTACCTCCGAAACGTTGAGGCGGGGTGTTGGCCTCGCGGACCACTAAATGATAGGCAGAATGCCCAGAGGGGAGATACCTATTTGGGCCTATAACCCCTAGAATTTGCCAGTACTCTATGTCCTAAGTAGAGATGGAACCGTATGTGATATATGGCGTGAGCAGGCTTAACGTACCTGGTAGTATGTATGAGTTAGATAAGCGACAAGAATAGAAAACCTGGAAAAACCTAAAGGGATAGAAAACAAGATATGAATACAGTCTATCTTAGGCCGTGAATGTAAGCCACAAAAAGAGGTAGGTAGAAAATACTTGACAAATTTTCCCAAAACAGGAAAAAACGTGACGTATGAGTGGTTGAATCAAGACGTGTGATTCAACCCGAAAGTTTGTGAGATTTGAGACCGTGTTCTCGTGTACTTGGTATGTCGTTTGAGTACACAAAGAAAAAGTCAGAAATGTATACGTGCCATGTAAGAAACGTGTGTGTACATGGTGTGATAGAAGCGTAATCTTCTAAGTGAATTAAACATACCGGTAAGTTATAACATAGGTGCTACGTGAGATATCTATAAATAATGTAAAAGCTTGTTTAAGCATAACTCCATATATATATAAACATGAAGAAATTCCAATATCACTGATAATGCAATATCTGCTAAAAATTGAACCATAACCTAAATAAAACCTATTATTAAGTATTTAATAGGGGGGGCTTCAGTCATATGCAAGGATTCCGTCATTTGCATAAATAAATACCAATAGTAACATGAACAACAACTACAGACACTGATATTGCAGAAAAACGAGAATAAGTTTGCTTAATACAAGAAACCGAAACGTCAGTCAGCACATAGAGTATACCGCGATCATTGCCGGAAGCAAAAGGGTTAATATGCCTGTGACTTGGCTGTAAAGCGTGTGGCCGTAAAGTAAGGCCATTTTAAAATCGCAACGCCGTGGGAAATGATCCAGGCGACGGACTTACGATTTTGAAGTCCTGTGGACTTAATCTGCGACGAAAAACAGGTAATGTGCGAGGCTGGCCGGGTGGAAAACCTGTAACGGCTCCTGGACACAGCTACACCAAACGAAACCGCGGGTTTTTTGAAAAGCAAGATGGCGCCGTACGTGAACCGGAAGTGGATTCTTATGCAGTGCTGACCTCGAACGGTATGGAGCCAGGTAAGGGGTGTCCCTTAAGTAGGGAGAAGGTGAGTCATACGCCCCTCCCACAATTACAGGCCAAAAGGCCTTAATACATATATATTCAGATGGAGAAAGGTTCATCGAGGTTACTTGATATCATGAAGAATCAGAGATTTATTTCACAAAGATTAACATTTCCAAAAAAAAAGAAAAAAAATAGATATGGGTGTGTGTGTGTGTGTGTGTGTGTGTGTGTGTGTGAATTGTAGCACAATAACACGTTCATTCTGTCTTTTTCAGGTATTTTACACAAGTGGAGGATTTGGTGGCATCTAGAAGGCTATTCTACAGATGAGGAGTCCTGTAAGACAACGCAATTCAGCACAGTTATTTTTGGTAAATTGGAATTGCTGGAGTTGGACCGGAGTTTGTAGGATGAGTGGGGAGCTGGAGTGGGTATTCTCTGTGGGTGCTTTCCTACATTGAGGTTACAAATGAAGCAGGCTAGGTGAAGAAAGTGGCTGGAGTCAAGCGTCAGCCAGTTTAGCTCTTTTAGCATGATATTTTCTGACCTGTGCTGGATGGACTTTCTAGCACAGGGAAGGTGCTCAACAAGGTGTCAGTAAGGTGAAAAAAAGGGGTGATCACCCCATTCTAATGTATAGCAGCAAGGGCCTTTTATATACATCCTAATACTTTGTTGGATGAGCTCTGTGTTTCTGCCAAACCCTGTTTTTCAGCACATTTCTGTACCATTTTATAAAATATGCCAGTACAATCCTGTATAGTGATTTCCAAGGTGTTGACAGTTGGCTATTAGCATGTGCACCTTCCTTATTAATGTCCTCCAGTGTGTTTCAGAGGGAGCAACTGAAACTTTGTACAATAATTTAGGTGGCATGTGCAAGTCAGGAGCAACAAACACACTTTACATTACTTGATTTTGGTTTTGACTATTCATTGCTTGCAATATGTCACCCTCAACAGCTCAACCTCACTTCCTCAGACTCTTATTTTTCTAATTCTCAAGTACTTGTAATGTAAGTTACTTTACATAGGGGAGTTCAACTAATGCAACCCTTGTGCTTTTGCTAGAGGGAGTTGATTACAAAAAATAGATTGGAAAGCTTTGGATCAGACAACAAAAAAGAGGCGTCTTTATACAGGAAGCACTCAAGAGCCATTGGGAGAGAACAAAACAAAATGGAGGCGGAAGCGTGAGGTGAACGGGAACAGTTGCAGGGTGCACGTAGCTGGGAAGGGTTAAGTTATAGAAGAGTGAGGTAGAATTTTGGGCAGCAGGGAAGACATACCTGTGAATGAAGATGGGACTGGGAATGACTAAGAGCCATACTGTCATTTAAATCATATCTGCTTAGCTATCAGACCAGGTATGTAGATATTAGAAGCCTGAAACTTCCATGTCTGCCTGGCACTGACAAGGTTAAAAATGTATGGTGATTCTTAATAAGAGAACAATTTTACTCAGGGCTGCTACTTTATTAAAATATTAAATGTTTTATTAGAAAAGTGTAATTCATTTTGTGGATGTCACCCATCTCTTTGCTGATTAATCCTGAAGCTTGGAATAAAAATGTCTAACATGAGTTCTATAATTGCCTTCAAGGATTTGGGATCAGAGCAATTTTATAATCCTGGGAGATGCTCAGAGGGTTATTTTCTAATGAAATATTTTCAGAGGCCATTCCTTTCACCATCCTATCGCAACGTATTGTACACAATCAATGCAAAGGTTACAGTGTTTCAGGCACAACAGGTTTAAACACAACCATGACTGTTGGAAATTAATGTCTGCATTAGTGTAAAGGTCATAATGTTGTAATTGATGTTTACTTTGCTAATTTCTTGGGTGTGGAGTTACTAAGAAACAATATGGAATTTTTTCTAATTAGCATCACCTCCGCAGAGAAGCTTATTTTAACATGAAAATATTATCATCCAGCCAAGAAAGTAATCAGGTATGTATAAACCAGACAGGAGATACTAAGTAGCCATACACCACAGAGGACAGCACTGTCAGTTAGACAAACACAAAATAGGAAGGCCAAAATGGGTAGTGCTCATTTAGTTGTATCACTAGTAGGGTTGCCACCCAGCCAGTACTTAAAAATGAGTTTGAAGTCAATGTCAAGTCTATGGAGGTAATAGCATGGTTAGTATTTTTTTTTTTTTTTGGGGAAGAAAAGGTGTCAATCTCTCACTTTCAGAATCAAGCAGTGATTGGGATTTCTTTGGCTCTTTTTTTTTTTCAATGAAGGAATAGAGGAAAATAGAAATGGTCCTTTTCAGCAAGGACAGTGTTTACCAATGGGCCAAAGCAGAATAGTTATTTGAACACTCCTAGCAGAAGTGTTTCTGCTGGCAATGGGTCTGTGGATATGGTCGCCAGCCTTATGACACAACCCTAATCGCTAATCAAATGTCTCTGTGATTGAATTTGTAAATAAATACCTCCATGTATCTTGGGTTCTATTGATTTTTTATAACATTATTTCAATCTTTCTTAAACCAACACAATTATTCTAGACAATGAATTCACTGGTTACTGATGATGGAGATAAGGTCCCATATCCTTAGGTTATGACATTAAATCACCTGCTGAACTGGACCCCAGAGAGTTCTTAACATTGATTCTGAATATATGTTTGTAGAGCTAATATCCACTCATGAATGCTTCTTTGGCAAGCCATGTTCTATCAAAATAAAGATTTCGATTTAATCCATTGAAGGGAAACTCTCATGTTTTTTTATTGTTTCATTTACCTTGCCAAACACAGTTAAAGTACGGTACAATAATGTTTAGATCAATATACACCCAGTTTCATAAATATTACTAACATCATCTCTAAATATTGGAAAAACTTTGCCTGATCTGATGAATCCAGGCTTCTGCTCTTTAACAGTGAAGGGAGAAATGCTGCATATGTGCCAACTGTCCCTGATTTCCAGCAGTCCAGGTTTTTGACACCATATTTGTAAGTGTCCTGGAGTATGTCCCTTTAAATGAACATTTATTCAGCCTCAAGAAACGAGGAACAGGTAGACCGGAGGAGCTGGCATGGGTAGATCTTCCCTAAGAAGTCGCTCATTTCAGACACATTCTGCAAGTGCAGAGGAATCAGTGCCTTTCCTACTAACCAGTAAAACCTCTTCCTTCTGCCACACTCTGCTTACACCTCTATCATTCAGACCTGCTGGTGTCAATAGACATTGCTCTGACCAGCGCTGCAGCACAGTACCTGCATGGGACTGGGAGGGTTCTGTGCTCACTGGCATAGACCATTCCCAGAAAACCCATAGATAGGGCATTGAGTCATATGATGCTGGCTGGGTTTAAAAAATAAATGGTCCTATGACATAGCGATGAGAAGACAGATTGTTCTTTAATGGTGGGCACATGTTACAAAAGGTCCTAAGATGCTGGATGGCGCAGGAATGTATGCCGCAAGCAAGTGTGGACCCATCAACAGCTTTAATATATATATATATATATATATATATATATATATATATATATATATACCGTATGTATATATATATACATATATATTATATGTATATATTTATTTATTAATTTGCTTGCTGCTGTGCTCAAATGGGTAGGTGCATCCAACGGGGAGCAAGTCAATCAATTAATGTTTTCTATGCAGTGAGGTAGGAGAAGATGAAAATATATTAGTAAATGTACTTGTTTTACCATATATGCAGGATCTTGGCTTCCAAATGGAACCTGCCTTTACCATGCTAGTTGGTGTACTAACTATAAAATGGTGTCCAGTGCGCCAAGTGAGAAAAAAAATAAGGTAAAAACTTAATTTCACCCATAACCTGGCTAGAGTAATACACACAACTTTAACAAAGGATCATTTTTTTTGTAAAATTAAAGATATCATTACTGTTTGAAATAACTAAACTAGAAGCTGTATTTCAATGAAAATGTAAACTTCTTCTGCAATATTCAATATATTGATTTCCCCATAAAAACAAGACTCTCTGCATGAATCATTCTTAAGCTGATCAATATTGAACTATTAGACATGCCTGACAAACAGGGACCAACTCATGCACTGAAATAATTAAAGGAATAGTGCACCCTTTTCTCTTGTATTATGATCACTGACTGTGATTTGTGTTTTACTGCCTGAGGTTGAAATGCATTTTTATGGTGTGATGGCTGATATTACAAGACAGGTCGTTAGTTTTCAAAATAATGTCTAAAACCCTCTCCAATGCTACTGTCCACATAGGAGAGAAGAATTGGGTGGATTCTTTAGACAATTCACCACTCACGTCACCAGGATTTGCAAACTGGAGATGAACTTCCCATCTGGTAATGTCAGCCCCCAATATGACCAAAAAACTGATTATAACACAACAACTAAATACTCCTAATAGCTGATCACTTACAGTTGAACCACCACCTACACTATCAAGAGATGGAAATTCTATAATCTACGGTATATCTTTTTTATCTCAAACCCTGATGACAGAAAAAGTGGTCAGAGACTCAGAGTGCTCTATTGTTATATGACCTCCTCCTAAGCACATTACCAGATTCACTTTACAGAGCCAGCAGCTAACTACTTTCTGATATGATGTAGAATTTAGGGATTATTAGTGGAAGCTCCACTGAAGAATAAAATGTATACAGTTATCAGAGTCTGCAGGCAGTAATTGCACAGGATACAAACCATTTAGTTTTATTTTTGCCAGATAATATGCTTGATATATTACTTATTAGAAGGGGATGTAATCGGTTCAAGACTAGGCACACTGAAATATCTGTTAGATCAAATATAATTTACTATGAAACAAAATCACTTTTTTTTTTTTATTGGTAGCCCAGCGAGGCCATGTATTTTATTATTTTTCTCACTTATTATCTCATGTAGCACTGGATCAGAGGAGCCCAGGAGCGAAGAGGGGACCACACAGGTATCAGGAAAGACTCTAACAGTTCAGTTTTTCACCCTCCAACTACCTTCATCCAGGGGTTGAGCCCCAGATGCAGGTAGCTGTGGGTCTTGCAGATGATCCATCTGAAGCCTTGAGCAATCCTAATAAACAGGGGGAGCATACCAAAAAATGGTTACACAGGAAGCCAAGGTCAGAGCACAAGGGAAAACAGGTGAGCGGAAGTACAAGTCAGAATAAACAAAAACAGGTCAAAACAGGAGATCACAGGATACACAGGTCAGGATACAGAAGACCATCCCAGGGGCAAAGTGAATGGCAAATGAGTTGTTTAAATTATAGGCAGAATAGCTACAGCAGCTTCAGTGATAAACAAGGTCATGTGAGCAGCACCATGTAAAGAACAGTTAGGTAACTGTACAGGTAGAGGAAAAGCAAAGCCCAGTGGTCACACATGAAACTGCAGGAAGGCTGTGGTGTGATGGTTAACCTGCCAGACCCACAAGCCAAGAATCAAGAATCAAGTATGAGTCCTGCTACTGGTGGATGTAAGTAGAACCCTAACAGTTAGTGTTTGGGGGAGCTCCAGTATATTTTTATACTTGCCTAGTGAAAGTCCCCTTTATCGCTGACTTATTACTGAAGGTCTATCACTATCACAGCCTGAGAGTGGATCAGAGTCCTCGCTTTACAGGGAAGCGCGATGGTTGTCAGTAAGAGGATACATTAGCATGGGACTTATCCTCATACTAGGGGCACTGACTATTTCACTTGCTTCTATATTAGAGTGAAGCTGGTTTGACAAAAAGCATAACTCCCTTGTTAAGAAGGTTCCTATGTTCCAGGAACTCACATATGAAGAACAGGTTCCCAAAAGAAAAATCGAAAATGCATCAGAATCCAAACAATGTTATTTTGTGTTCCAAAGAGCGGATACACATGAGAAATGTATATTTCATTCATCATAAACAAAATGTATATTAAAAGAATTCATATATATTCAATAATTCCCTTGTGCCTTCGTGAGAGACTAATCCTGTCCACCTTTGTAATGTGTGCACATCCGGAAGATATTGTCTGATAAGAATTATGACAATGGGTGATGGGATATATTTGGAAGTGTGGATGCTATTAATAAAATGCAGCAACTAAAAATAATGTGTGTGCATTTTTGCTTTATATATACTTTAATATACCTACAGATCATGCCATTCTAGGAAATCTATACTCCAGGGCTATATTACTCATCGCTACAAGCTAAGATTTTTTTTTTTTTTTTTTTTATATGCTGGCCCAGTTAACCCTTTGAGGATTAGTATTTGACAGAGCACACATATTAAAAAGAAATACTCACTCCTATTAGACTGTTAACAAATATCATCCTGCTTATAATTCACACAACAATCAATAGATTGCTATAACAGGCCAGACAAAAGGCCCATAAAATTCATAAAATGATTGCAATCCCCCCCCCCCCCCCCCCCCCACCACACACACACACACACAACCTTTTATTTTACTATATGATTTAAGGCCAAACACATGTGTCATTTAAATGACAAGGCCTGGTATGCAACGCATATGTAGTTTGTATGATATTTGTCATTTGTATTTCTTACTTATGGATAATATTCACTATTTGGATATTGATACTTTTCTCTATATTATAGACTGTAAGCTCTTGGGTGCAGGGTTCATATGTCCTTGTATTTTAGTGTGTCCAGAAAGGTAAAGTCATAAAATACAGCGCAAACGTTTTAAGCTGGTGTGAAAAAATGCTTTAGCTTTGTGTGTGATTTGGAAATAGGATGAAAAAGGTATGTGTATATATTTTTGTTTCATTTAGAATGAAATTTTATCTCACTTGCTGTGCATTCCCACACAGGTATTTATGCTGCATTACTGTCAATCACAAGGGGCAGACACTGTAGGCAATTATATTAATGAACTCTGTACCTCTCGACTAAGTGGGATGCATTTCAATTTTGGATTGCCAGTTGAAGAGCTGTTGCCAGCAATGCTTGTAAATAAAGAGGATAAGTAATCCGTGGCCCTAATGTGCTGACTGAGAGTCATGTTTTTTCTGTAACAGTTCTTCCGCTCAGTTCCCAGCTGGCTATGATAGCCGCGTTTGGGGGGATGTGTGGTGGCATCCTCAGGCCTCCCCGGGTGTTGTGCATACTCTAGCTGGCACCATGGCCGAGCGGGCGCAGTGTAGTGTTGCAGAGGCTTCCACTCATGCATGGTAGTGCCAGTCAGGTTCTCCAGCAAGATTCTTCTAGATATATTTATACTTTTTTACAAAAACTGTCAATCACTTTCTGCGGGTGGGGCTTTCTTAGAAGGGGCATTGAAAGTGTCATTTGCTACCAGACCTTTGCCTGTGATTTCTGCCTCACTAGCGTTCTTGTATTGCATCCTGATTTTCGTTGCCGATTCCTACTTGTTCCTGACTATTATAACCATTCTGTTATCCTGACCTCTGCATTGTGACCCTGACTATTCTCCTGTCCAGTCCTGTTCAGTTTGTCTGTCCTGTTTCCCAGTTCTGCCTGTTTCTGATCTTTGTATCTTCACCACCAGCCCTGACCATTTTCTGAATTCTAACCATTCATTGTATCCTCCATGGTCCATCATCCTCATCTATTTTCTCATCCTGTTTCTGGTCCTCTGTTTTCAGTTCCTTGCAGGTGCCTGCTGCTCAACCTTTGGTATTCTCTCATTAAGGTGAATACCTTCACTTTACTGTCTAGGTACCTTGAGCATGTCCCTTAACTTGTCTGTTGTGCGGAGCCTTCAGTTTCAGTACCATAACAAGTAGAATACCTTGGTTCCTGACATTCCTTGCTTTGTCATTTCATTGTTTTGTTTTTTTAGCACCCAGTGATCCAGTGTGTGGTCCACTGATCACAGTCCATATCCACCATGTCTACCAACTGTTTGCATGACACCACGCAATATGGTGACAGATGGTCACATTGGGTTGTGGGATTTCTGGAAATCTGTATGCCAAACCTAGTACATGCTGACACAATCTCTATGGATACTGCACCCACAAATGTGTGTACATATGCATATCCACCAAGTATTCAAACCCAGCATCTCCAGTGAGAGACAGAGAAATTTATGACTAAACAAAACAAGGGAATCACTAAAATCAGTCATTAAAGGGACTTCATCATCTAAACACTTATTACACTGAGAATAAAAATGATCAAATTGTTCTATACATTGTCATAGCAGAAATGCAAACAAATGCATAAAATGAAACAACATATGTTTTAAATGTGTCTGCTGAGTTTCCTGCTTATGACCTCACCTAGTGGTTTGATGTGCAAATGAAGTACATTCAATGAGAAATGTGTAATTAGCATATAAAGGTGATGTCATAAACAGAAGACATATTTAAAATATGTTTCTCTTAATTTATGCATTTCGTTCAGTTGTGGTAACACAATATACAGAACAATTTGCATTCAGAGAGTAAGCAATGTGTAGGTAACAGACTCAGGATAACATCTCCAACTTGCTTTTTTAAATTACTATTACTCAACTAAATTGTATTAATTTCTACCTCATGAAGGAATGCTTTAACCTGCCAGGAATTGAACCTGAAACCAGGAGTATTCAATTTTGTTTTGGGGGGAGGGGTGATTGATGGTATGGCTGTGTGTGGGGCATAGATAGGGGCCTATGGCCAATTGACAGCTACTTATGAAATTCAGTAAGATACTTTGACTGAGTATAATGCATTTTATTTGCAAAACCTAATATGTAAACACACTTACTGCATTTTAAACACTCTCTGTGAAGATTTTTAATGTCTTGAAATGTTGTGATACAATCATACCATACGTTAGATATATGTGCTCAACATCGCCAGATGTGTCCACCTTCTTCAGGAGACAACATATGAATGAAAGTGTCCAAGTGCAATCCAAAGTGCACTTAAATAAATTATTATTTAATTGATTCTCTACCAGAGACATGTGGATTTTGCACAGTGCTGGACAGCATATTATTGTTACATTTGCTCATTAGAAAAGTGGCTCATTTGCCCACCCTAGCCATGACAAGTCAGGTTTCCAATGAAGACCACTATTAAAACGCAAATATCTACTCAATATAGAGAGAATTTCAGGGACCTCAGATGGGAATTGAAATTTAAGGCCAAAGTAGCGGAGTTTGCAAAATTCTCCCATTCAGCTGCGTTGGGGAGTTTTTCCAACTCGGCTACTTTGGCCTAAAATTTGAACTTTCCATTGCAATTCCTGAAATTCTCTTTTTTTTAATGAGTAGACCATTCTATTCTTCAATGAATTTGTGTTGTGAACTAATTTTAACGGTTTGCATTTTGAAGGGTCTCAAGGTCATCTCATTTAGAAATCACCAGGCAAACTTGTGGAATTGCTCAGTAATTAGGCTGTGAAAAGGGCAGAGGTCACTTTCATTGGATATTTTCCCTCCACGTCTTTAGTAGAATCAGCCTCTAAACAATTTAACCTGTCACTATGCACAGGAAAACTATCTCCTCCAAACAAGGTGTGTTTCCTTGTAGAGTATTATTTTTCTCACAAATCTAGCAAGTCTATTTTCTGCACACAAGGTTCTTTCCTCTCTGTTTAACCCATTTGCAGAGTCAGGGTTTTCCCATTCCTGACAGTACTCAGCTGCTGGCTAGCTGCTCAGTACATAAAGACATTGCTGCTGATGCTTCAGGAACATAAGTTCATACCAGGCAGCAATTCTTTATTTTCATTGTCAGGAAATATATATCCGAGGTCTGAGGACAGGTCTAGCCAATCAGCGAAGGCCACAAACCAAATCAATGGCAGGTTCAGTTATGCTAGTGTGAAAAAAATGAATCACAGCACCCAGTATGTGGACGATGGATGGTTTTGCAGGACCATTCAATGACCTGACATTTGGCCCTGTCATGAGCTTGCAACATTCTATATGCATTGCACTGGCCACTTGTGTTTCCACAAAGTAACAAATTATCTCTTATGTCAATAATTAGACATCTCTATGTCTAGTTCTGGGTTTATCTTCTGCTCCATCACCTGAGTGAGATGAGCAGTTCATCTGTAAAACAGTTCATAGAAACATAGAATGTGTCAGCAGATAAGAACCATTTGGCCCGTCAAGTCTTAAACGCTTCCACAATATTAACCTCTACCTCTTGTTATTTATAAAACTCCAGTCTGGAGCAAAGTTCTAACAGTGATGATTTCTAAGTTCTAACATTCTGTTGGTTTCCATTGGGGAGTTACAGAAATTTGCCCCTGAACTGACTTTTATAAATAACCCCCTATGTGCTGTACATTGTCCTGGCATAAAAGGTGCTCAAAGCAGCCTTGTAAAACATACTTGTTATTAGGTTCCCGCTATGAGGTGTTACTGTACTGCTCATCTTAGAGGTAACACTGCTTTCATTCCCTCCAAAGCACCTTAGCAAATCATGCTACATGCAAGTCACACTTGACAGCTGAAGTGAATAAACAACTGAACAAGCTTACACTGACAGGTATGAGATGGGAAATGCCCATTCAAGATGGATAAAAGCTCTGGCGCCTTAGTAGTTCAGTGATGGCTAACCTTGGAACAGCAGATGTTTTGGAACTACACATCCAATGATACTCTGTCACTAGACATGTGCAAAACTAAAATTTCCGTTTCGTTTTCGTCCATTCGGACGAAAACGTTATTTATTTCGTCTAAAACGAATTTCGTTAATTACTGCATTCGTTTCAGACGAAATTCGTTCATTATTTTCGTTTCGTTTTATTCGTTCATCTTATAGAAAACGTGTAAAACTATTGGCTTTCTATAAACCGAACGAGAGCCCCATTCATAAGAATTTCTTATGAATGGGGCTCTCGTTCGGTTTATAGAAAGGCAATAGTGTTACACGTATTCTATAAGCCGAAAGTCTATAAACCGAAGGTCGTTCAGTTTATAGACTTTCGATTTATAGAATACAAAGAATTCTATAGTTCGGTTTATAGAAAGCCAATAGTATTACATGCATTCCATAAACCGAAAGTCGTTCATTATGTCGGTTTATGGAATGTATATGTAATGCTATTGGTATTCTATAACCCGACTCTATTTCGGTTTCTAGAATGCCAATAGCATGAATGGACGGATGGACGAATGATTTTCGTTTATTAACCATTCGTTCATTCGTCTTTCGTTAGTCCGAAAACGAATGCACATGTCTGTCACCCTCAAAGATAACTGAGCATCATGGGAAATGTAGTTCCAAACCATCTGCAGTGCCAAGGTTAGTTGTCACTGCCATACAGCCCATCCAGGCAACTAAAAAATAAGACATCCCTTTGTAGCCTGGAAACTACTTAATTGTGAGTGATACTTTTGCTCAGAACATAGTTAATTATATTGTGAGTTCTGAGCAAATCGCTTCAGAGCCTCTGAAGTGGTTGGAATTCAGCGGGTGCAATTGTGCAGCATGAATCCTGTTCAAATGATAATATGCAGATGGCTAAGCAGTACATCCAGCACATTACAAAGGCGATGAAGAGAATACATACAAGAAATGGTATAAATATGCCTTCAGTAAATACACCCTGAAAGGGTTTATCAACATCTATTACTTCTTATAGGGAAATCGCTCCAATTGATGGTGCTTGAAGCTCCCAGTTTTGTTATCAAACCAAATAAACCTAAACGCTGCTGATACTGTGACTGTAGAGAATAAAACAATGATGTCAAATGATCCATACATTGTGTTAGCAGAATTGCAAACAAATTGATGAAACAAAATTTTTTTATTTTTTTTTTAAATGTGTCTGTGGTGGTTTCCTGTGGCATCAACTTGTGGCTTAATATTTAAAATGAGCATTTCCCATGGAAAAATTGAGTTAATTTGCATATCAAGCCACAGGTGATGTCATAAGCAGAAGACACCACATACACATTTAAAACATATTTTTCTCTTATTTTATGGGTTACCATATAATTCTGATAACACAATTTATAGATACATTTTCATCATATTTTATTCTTCACTGTAAGCAATGTTTAAGTTGACACTGTCCCTTTAAGGTAGATACTGCATAAAATGCAAGAGATATTCTCTCTTTTTTAAGTATGTCCTGGGGATGCCATTGCCTGACAGACAGTGTTACTATTATCCTGTTTAATAGAACTCATATTACCTACTTCAGGAGAGTCAGTCCTGTCAGAAATTGAACCTGCAACACTGAGGACAAAACACATTCTTCAGCTACTGCACTGCCATATTTGTTACCAATGGGCACATACTGGGCACAAACAAAATGTCCTCTTGCATAGCCATGTGTTACATAAAACAGTAGTTGCCTTCCAGGATGAATTCATTGATCTTCCTCCAGATAATGCTGGGCAAGCACGTAAAACTTACTTTTGTCCAGTAAAAAAAAAAAGGCTGATCTGCCCACCCAACTGATGACAAGCTGGGTCTTCCATCATGATCAGAAAAACAATGATTCCTGAAGATTGTTATTTGTGCAGATTCCAAAATGGTCCATTGGAATCTGTTTTATTGAATCTCAGCGAGCACAGTGACGGACAGGTTATGTAAAAGAGTCAGCAGGAACCACAGGTTCTTAAAGCATATACAGTACTAGAAGTTACCCAACAACATCCAGCAACCACTGATAGTGAGCAATCTCCCTCTTTACAAAGGAAGCAACAGTTGTGTTTAACTTTACATCAGATCTTACGGGCTGCTTTACACATGATTCTATTTTTTTCTTTTAAAACTATCTGAGAGTTTGTTTGCTATGCTATGATGACTTTCTCACTATCAATTAGTCTTCTGGGTCTATTTACTAAAATTCCACTTTGGAGGTTCACTTTCATTTTGAGACTAAGTCAAATTCGGCACCAGAGTTTGACTTAGAACAAAACCCAGGTTAGAATCTTCCCCATTGAAAATAATGGCAGGTGAAATGATTAAAGCTATTTCTGAGACCAAGTCAAAACTCAGGTGCTGAATTTGACTTAGTCTCAAAAATCGCTTTGATTGTATCACCCATCCCATTACTTTCAGTGGGGAAGATTCGAACCTGGGTTTTTTTTTTCTAAGTTAAACTCGAGTGCCGAATTTGACCCATAATGAAAGTTGACCTTAAATGTCGAATTTTAGTGAATAGACCTATAAGTTGCCTTTTCTGTTTTTATAACCCATTTTCTGTACTATTTATATTGGACGGAGACTGGTGCTTATTTTCTTTGTTTCGTTTCATAGTATCTTCTAGGCTGCAGGATGTATTTCCTCCTAGATCTCTATGTTATAGTCTGTCGTTCACATACATACCTCCTTGGTTCTCTGGGTACGTCCTACCTTGCAATTGTAATTTAGAAGCTGCACTGACCTAGCTGATGTATAATTCTTCTACAACCCAGACTTACAATACAACTACACTCAGTTGGTGGAATAATAGTGATTCAGGTCATTAGCAATAGAGGGGGCGAGTTGGTCTTTGTTGCAGCTTTAAGGCAGTTATTTATGATTACACTTATTTTTAGAAAGTATAACTTGCCACAAGATTTAGTAATGTCATTGCCCCTAATGTTCTGTGTAATGTAATGTACTGTAGGTCTTACTTGTCCTGAGGCTTGACTTTCCCTTTAATGCTAAAAAACGGAGCTGAAAATATGGCTTAGAGCGACTATTGCTGCTGTGCAAGATATAGTGGACGATAAAAAAAAACTAGGTTAACAAGGGTCCTCTCAATATCACAGGCTCTGCTTCTCCAGGGAACAGATACAGTGTCGGGTTTGCTTTGGTGGCTGGGAAATCATTCAACATTTGAATATTCCAATTTCCAAGGATGACATACTGAGGTCTAAGCACTAAACAGTGAACTGACACAGGAATTGCAAAGACAGGCATTAATAGCTGAGTTGGAATCTCTCATGCATTCTTCTCATTAATGGGATAGGAAAACAGATGCACTGTTTCACTAAGGTTTAACTACTAGCAGAAAGGAGAGCATGTGTTATTCCATTCAATGAATACATTCATTCTTATTTAGCCGGTTTCTCTGCTTAAAAAACAAACAAACAAGAAATTCAATGCATGCATAGCCATATTCATATATGCTGCAGTACTTGAATGGTACCCAAATGGTTAAACATATAGATATGCTAACTGAATGGAGCACAATGTTCAGTTTTGTATTGATAGCTAAGAACCACACACATTACAATTTTGACATATACAATCTTTTGAAAAAAATAAACATTATGTGGATGTTTTGAAATACACTCAAGTGGGGGACAAGGTACATGGTTATTATGTAAAAAAAAAAGTTAAATAAACAAAAAGAAGACTTTCAATATCTAGAACAAAGCTGGCCTACACTCACCATTGTATCCCCCCAAAAATGTGCTGGGGATCAAAACACAAAAAAGGTCCCTTTTTACCACAGCTCAACCAGGAGGAAGTTACATGCTCCCCACATCTCCTTGTCATGGGAAGTTATATTCAATAATAAATGTGCAGTTGTGGTTCCCAGTGCCAACTCCACATCAGCAATGGTGATGTGATGGGTTGGTGGAAGAGTAGGTGAGCATCTGTCACATACCCATTGGTTGAGCGGGGGTTTCTCAGAATCCCCTAGGATGAGGAAACATGAAGTAGTGCATGGCTAAACAGCCTTGGTAACTGGGATGCTTGTTTTTGTTTCTCCTGTTTACTTTTTCTTACTATTTAACTGTATTTTTGGTTGTTCACACAGGAATGGAGCTCAGCAGGTTTCTGCTTTGGACAGCTCCTGGATCTGTAGATCTGTAGTTGGTAGACTTCAGGCTTCCAAATTAATTGAGATTTAGAATATAGTAAACCTGACTGAATGGAAGAGAGAATCTCCACAAACAAAGATAAATGTCCACTGCCAGTTCCCATCCCATGTACATCATAGCTGAGTGCAAAATAAACTGTGTAACTACTATGCTAGTGTGCTTTAGTCATAAAGACTTATTTCATGCTACCTACCACCTAGCTATAGATAATTGGTTTATTCCTGTCTATACTGTTGTCAAAGGGTTAAATAAATCTGCCTTGTTCACATCTTCTCTGACTCATCTGTGTGTAGATAGAAGGAGTGGCTTTGGTCCTGTAGCAGAGGATTTCATGTAGCAGCAGTAACAGCAGTGTGTGTGAGACTTGATGTGATTCTGTCCCGTGTGCTATATACATTCTAGCCCTGCCAGATTTGGATATCCACATGCTGGTCTCCACCTAGAGATGTGGACCTATGCATCCAAGAGGTAAGACCTTTATCTCAACCTTGTGGGTTTTTCCATTGCAGTTTTTATGTCCATAATAACTCATTAAACTCCAAACACTGGAATTTTCATGTACTTTACCATTTAATTGTTCTCTTTATATAGGTTTTGCCTATATTGTTATTTTATTCATGTATTTATTTGCCCTCTAAATAAAAATTCAATCAGGATACCTTGTATCTATTTAGAAAAAAAGTGAATCAATGTACACTCAAAATAATTAACCTTGAGTCCAGTGAATCTTTTCTGCCTGAAAAAATGTATTTAGTTTTCATTATTGCTGCTTGGTGCTACCTGGAGTAAATGGAAAACAGAATGTTGTAATGTCCATTTCAAACAATTATTTAAGGTGCAAAATGCCTTGTACCAAGAATGTTTTCTTGAAGAGGAAATCTCAGCTTAATGTGTGGAAATGCTTCTTGATTGTAGTTAAAGCTCTTGTGCATTAAATTGAGTAAATCTATTATGTTGGGTAAAACAATTTCCATCCAGAATAATAAGATTCAGGAATTTATTCGAAGAATTACATATTTTGAATATTCTATCAAAGAGACAGCTAATATATATTTTTATTTTTTTTATTTTCTGCTATGAACATGTTGTCCGGTCATTATCATAGAAGCATAGAATGTGTCGGCAATTAAAACCATTCCTCCCTTCCAGTATTGCCAATTTTCAGAATACTTTCATTAGTCCCTAGCCTTATCTAGATGGACCGACTGGTTCTGATCTTGCAGACACAGTCTATGTTTCTTATATGTAGGATAGCCTATCCCATGCAATGCATGATTATCATAACAGACTTATGAAGCAATTAATGGGACAATTTGGAATGCTTGATTTAACCCCTTCAGTGCCAAGTAGAAGGGCAATACTTTGTAAATCTGTAAACAAACCTGTCTTACTTACCACTTTGCCTTTGAAGGGGTTGACCTTGTCTCTAAATATAAGTGTTGCAAATCACTGAGTTGCGTATACCTGTGGTATAGCTAAGAAGAGTGCTAAAGGTATCACAATTCAGTGTGCAAGAATATATAAACACATTCCCTGTGATTTTCCATTTAAGTATTTCCAACAGTTTCTGTCATTGTCTCATTAAGTGATATTTTTTTTTTGCAGTTTACCTGCTGTTAACTGTGTATAGAATAATGTGAGTTTTCAATGACCCCCTGCTTTTTGCATTATCATTGGAAAGAAAATAGTCATTTGAGATAATTTATTAAAGTGTTCAAATGCTTACTGTGCCATTTTAATAGAACTGTGCCAGCCAATATATTGGTCGCTTAGTAATTCTATGGAGCTGTGTATTACATACAATAATGGAAATAAGAGAGTCTGTTGTTGTATAAGGAAAGCCTCAGGCACATTAATCATCTGACTGTAAAAAGAGGGTATTTTCTGCAATTTGATACATTTGTGTTGGTTTGTGAACTATGGAACAATAATGCATATAAAGCACTGTCAGCCTATGTGCACATAGGTCAGTCACTTATTGTGCCTGGGCAAAGAGGGAATAAGAGAATCAATGATGTGTTTAATCCCAGCAAGAAAATATCAAAGAGTTTACACAATATTTTGTAAATATGTATCAGTTCCCTGAGCGTCTGGCTCTATTTGGAAGGTGTGAAATCTGATTATATACCCAAAGGTAGCAGAGTCTGCAAGGATGGATGAAAGAAATAGATGACTGTGCCATGAATCATTTATCCCAGAAGCTGAGAGTTCCATGAAAAATATAAATAACTATATTTCATCTTGTTTCTTTACTTTGAAAATGTTTCCTTTGCATGGAAATTAAACAGTTTATTTCCACCTATCACCCAAGGCATTCTCTGTTTATTAGTCCTATTGCCCTACAAACCCCATTACTGTAACTCCCTGTATTGCTGTAAATAACTATTATTTAAAACTCCTTCGATTGCATTATAAAAACGGACTCTACAATTTTGTACAAATCACGGACGGGAACCAGGTGACATTGGACCCTGAACACCCTTATTCAGGAGTCTCTTTGCAGATAACGGAGACACAGGGCCTTGAGGTAGCAACGGCTGTGTTCAGTACAGGCAAGGCAGAAGCTGAAGATACCCTGTAGACATCCTGGAGCAGGCAGGGAACATAACTTTGACAGGAAAAAAAGGATGGTGCAGACTGCAACAAACAGGCTAAGCAGAGCAATAGCAGAAAAGCAAACAGAGACAGGACAGAACAGAATACAGACTACAGGGCTAAGGAAGGACTCTGACATAACTGGGACAAGGGACATAGGCAAGGCACAAACAGACACAAGCAGGACAAGGCAGAAACCAAACCGAGAATAAGAAATACAGTCAATTAAATAAGTGTAATTCCTATAATAAGTCTCAGCTGGTCACTACTGTCTATATAAAAAAAAACTTATTGCCCCATGTTTTAAATGTATCAGGCAATATTTGTAACACATAGGCTTGATTATTTCTTAGAAGGTCATAATAAGATTTTTATGTGCATTCAGTAAATCTCAGGTTATATGGGGGAGGTAAACTCATGAATACATTATAATAGTGTGTACCACATAGTACCAAAGTCATCTGATGCTGTGAACTGTATTATATCATACCGCCAAGGAAAACAATAATGTCCTCACTATGATAAATATCGCTCACAGATGTGATAAAACCATGATGGGATTTTGGTGACACAGTAGGTATGGAGAAACAATTTTAGGTCCCTTTAACATCTTTTTACATATCAAATCAAAGTATCCAGGAGTAGCCCTTTGATATTATGTGGTCTTGGGAAGGTAAAAAATCACTTAAAAATTGAATGTGTGTGCTGTCACTCACAAGATCCACTAATTGAGGTAGCGGTGTCAGATAATTATGCCATCTCTCATCAGAAACGTGAAACACTAGATAACAGTCCTGCTTGTTAGAGGGCCCATTTCCTAACACATCAGATAAAATAACTCACAGACGTTTTGTCTAATACGCATTTCTTTACAAAATGCATGAAACCAGTTGAATAAACATCCTTTAATTGCTGTTTCCCACTGGTTCCTGGTACTCTCACAACAGGTGGCGTAAGCGGATTCAGTATAGTATTAGGTCTACTGGCACTGAATGTAAATAAAATAATTGTGATTACGTGTATGAAACTTGCACCATGGAGGTGAAATCTGCTCATCCAAACTCTTTTCAAAGGGAGCTGTTCTCTCTGTGATCTGATTTCAACCTCAATCTGAGAGAATTTCGGAGAAGTACATTGTATGAATGTGAATAAATGTACCTTACTATGCATGCAAACAAGCTGAAGTAAGAAAGAGGCAAATACCTCAATTATATCCTGAAATCAAAATCTACAGCACAAGATTCATTATTACCATTTTATTATACGATTGCGAGATGCAGGTGAGTTACTTGTGTGGGACAGGATTTACAGTTAAATTACTTTTAAAGGTTAATTACATAGAATATCAAATTTTTAGGAAATCTAGAAAAAAAAGAGTGATTTCATTTTAGCCATGCCCAATACCAGCCATAACACTTTGTATGCACCATCCACGTTTCACTAAATCTGTCCACGGAAAACTTGTCTTTTAGCATAAAGTGGCCTTGGTGCCTACATGTGCTATGTAAATCCATTATGTAAATTCATTAGAGGATTGTTTGTTTGGACTCATAAGACTACTGTGAATGGGATACAGTGAGCATGTAATTTTTTTGCTTGTTTAATGTTATTTTAATACTGATTTCTTATTATTGTTTCACATGATGTTTTTAAAGTCATTAGGGATGGGTGGAATTCCACCCCCCTCCCCCCCCCTCCCATATCAAAAGGGGTAGGAGCTGGTCCTGGCCCTTAATATATACATGAGGACCAGGACAAGGGCTGCTGCTGAAAACTGGTCAAAGACTCCTGACACACTAATTCATATATGGGGGCCAGGGCAAATAGCTTTTTTGTTTGCTTTTCACTAAGTGGAGTTCATGAGGGGAGTCCACAAATTAAAGAAGTGCACAACAGTCATTCGATATCATACCTTAGTATGACTACCCAACAACAGTTTGTCCCTGGACTTTTTTAGATTTGATAATTTAAAAAAAAAGTTAATCCTTGATGACATTATTAATGATAATGATTCCGATATGCATATCGGATAACCATATGCATTTTTTGCATTCAAAGTATTCAGATGTTGTTAGTTACTGTTTCATTTACTACACCATATTTGCTCAAATATAAGACAAGGCTATTTTTAGAGAAAATGATCTGAAAAAGTTATGTTGTCTTATAATAAAGGTCGTCTTATAATCAGATCTCAAATGGAGGTCTGACAATAAGTCCCAGGTCCCCTGCAGTCTGAGGATGCATGGGTAAGTCTGGGGATGCACTGGCAAGTCTAGGGACATTTTTGGTACATGTGGGGGCAGATTGGCAAGTCTAGAAGTGCAATTGCATATCTGGGAACATAATGTCATATCTGGGGGCTGATTGGAAATGTCTGGGGGCAGCATAGCAGGTATGGGGATGCGTTGGCAAGTCTGTTCATGTATTTTGGCAAGTCTGGTGGCAGATTGGCAAGTTTGGAGATGCACTGACAAGTTTGGGGGCAGATTAGCAAGTTTTAGGGCAGATTGGCAATTCTGGTGATTGATTCGCAAGTCTGGAGATGCACTGACAGATTTGGGTGCACATTGGCAAGTCTGGGGTGCACTGGCAAATAAAAGGAAAATAAAAAGCAAGAAATACATTTTTGAATAATTTTTTATTAAATCTGAAAAAAATGTTTACATTTGATAGAATATTTACTAGTAAAACTTTTTTCTTCAGATACGTCTTATATTTACGTTTTTTCTTTTTTCCATGAAATAATATCCAAAGTTTGGGGGTCTGTTTTAAAATCAAGGTCGTCTTACATTCAAGCAAATACAGTACTTTATAGGTTTATTTAAGCATCCTTAATACAGTCCTGATACTGCAATCCACCTAATATTAGGATTAGATAGCATATAATGTTACAAGCACATTGTAACGATCAGATACTTTAAACATGAAACCAGGCTTCTTTCTGTGGTGAGCATCCTCAGGGAACAGCATGCAAATTAAAGCAAAGCTTCTATTTTTCATAGAGCTAAGTCATCTTCTCGTGAACCAAGGGTAGGTTTCTAAATAGAGATTGCACTATTTTGGATAGTAAAGCTGCAGTGTTTATTATGGAAATGTTGCAGATATATAATTGTCTCCTTATATCCCCTGATGGCTAAGTATACTTTTAGTGCTTGTCGAATTGGCAACAGAGTGAGTGACTCTGTTGGTGTATTCGTAGCAGTGTCGGCTTTCGGATGTATTTCTGGAGTTTGTGTGCACTCTGTTCGGAGCACCCAAACCCCAGAAATACACAGCTCGGGTGCTCCGTGGTATGTGTACGGCGCACATCTAGCATATGGCAGTTTTATTTTGTTTATTATTGCTCTTGGGATTTTATTATTAGGTAGGATTACATTTTATTTTAATTCATTTTATTGGGTCTTGGGGTCATTTGGTTAGCCCTACAGACCCCAGGGGGGCTAATATTTTTATTTTATGTGGTCTGTGGTATTTGATCAGCTCCAAGGGGTGCATATTTTTTTTTATGCAGGGGATCCGGAGGCACTTAGGCCATCCCTGGATCTCAGGGGGCAACCTTTCCCCTAGGTAGGTAATTTTTGATTCTTTTGGGGGCATTTCAGCCCATATTGAGTAAGGAAAATCTACTGCATTTGCAGGGTCAAAATCCCACACATCCCATTAATGAATGTGATTGAAAATCATCCCAAAATCAGCAAAAATTATCCCAAAAGTAGCTATACTGAAAATCAAAAATTCAAAATTCTGTTAAATTGATTGATCTGTCCCCATTTCGAGCCAGATCTGTCTATATTGCGTACACCCTCTAAACTTGACAGCCTCCCCCCTTCCATAGTCTATCCAGCATTGGATGTACCTGCTGAAAGAAAAGGAAAATATGACTTATTTCTTCTACACATAATCCTAAAATAATTGGTTTACGTCTATTAGACTATAAACATGACTGCAATTGACTCAAAATCGAAATTTATTATAACTAAATTGATAAACTGATATTTTAAAATTCTAACAGCAACAAGTAAAGGAGAAGGCTTTACTCAATCACAAACTTCTTTCGCTGGGAATTCCACATGCTTACTGTGAAATACTGAGTTCATACTGTACTGTCTTGAGCAGATGATGGGTAATATAAAAAAAGGTGGGATACACGGCCATTGCGCCAAATAGTGGCTCTATCGTTAAGTACACCTTTGTTGCAAAAGTTGAGAGTGGGCACTATTTGTTATTTCGCTAGCTCACCTGAAACGTGTTGGATGCTCACCACCCAACTTGTGTTCGGTGGAGGCATTATTCATGGGGATTTGATTACCCTTTACAAGTATGGTTAAGGTCAATAAAAATACAGCATATAACACTGAAGATTGAAAGAGAGTAGATATTAAACACGGAGAAGTTTTCAATTGAATGCTTTTCTAGATATAAATGCTGGGTTATCACACTCAAATATATTAGGTAATGCTGATCCAGGGTAAGACCTACTTTCCTGGAGTCATCAAGGATATTTTTACTTTTGAGATGACTTTTTTAGAAGCATCTCTTTGGGTGTGTTTGCCTTCTTCTGGATCAACTTTTAAAGGATCTTAACATGTATAGCTTGGAGGAAAGATGTAACAGGGGGGATATGATAGAAACATTTAAATACATAAAGGGAATCAACACAGTAAAGGAAGAGAGTATATTTAAAAGAAGAAAAACTACCACAACTAGAGGACATAGTCTAAAATTAGAGGGGCAACGATTTAAAAGTAATATCAGGAAGTGTTACTTTACCGAGAGGGTAGGGGATGTATGGAATAGCCTTCCAGCAGAAGTGGTAGAGGTAAACACAGTCAAGGATTTTAAGCATGCATGGGATAGGCACAAGGCTGTCCTAGATATAAGACCGGGAACTGGGGACTAATAAAAGTATTTAGAACAATTGGGCAGACTAGATGGACCGAATGGTTCTTATCTGCCGACACATTCTATGTTTCTATGTTTTCTATGTTTCTATGTTAACTAACATGGGTGTTTGGAAAGGTTAAGTTTGATGCACTACAAAGTCTTTATTTCAACCTCGCTACCTACGTACTATGCAACTATGTAATTCCCACCCATAAAAAGGTTGATTTATTAAAAATAAAAGGCCCTGATACATATAAGCCTTTATTCATAAGATACTGGCGCATTCCTCTTTTTCATCTTCCTGACAATTTTATACATAAACCTTATTATCTTTTTTGGATTTATTAAATGCTTTAGTATGTTTTATACTCTTATCCTCCGAGACTGTCTCTCTCCCCCTCAGCAAGTCTTCACGAGGATCAAGACATTATAAAAGTATCACCTTATAACTCTTATTTACCTTAACATCCTGATATGATGGCCAAGGACATCGAGACCTATTCACTAAGCCCCTCTGTATTCACTTAACTCCTTTCCCCATTAAGCAGCACACTTGATAGCATGGGTCTAGGTATGCGCAACTTGCAAAAGCACAGACCCCTGACACCCATCTGACAAACAGGTAATAGCCTTTACCTCCAAGGTAAGGTAAGAGGTAGGTAGGATTCTGTGATGCTGTATGGAGGAAGAAAGGAAATCCCCTATAGGTGACTTTTAACTGAAAACTATCTATTGCAATCCTCAATGTTCAGAGATACATTATCTGGTAGTGGTACAGGAAGATAGCCTCACATGTTAAATATGAAAACCACCATTAGAACTAGACATGTGCAAAACTAAAATATTTGTTTCGTTTTCGTCCATTCGGACGAAAATTTTATTTATTTCGTCTAAAATTAATTTCGTTCATTACTGCATTCGTTTCAGATGAAATTCGCTCATTATTTTCGTTTCGTTTTATTCGTTCGTACAAATCAATTGACCTACACATTCCATAAACCGAAAGTCTATAAACCGAAAGACATATCGGTTTATAGACTTTCAGTTTATGGAATGTATGTAATGCTATTGGCTTTCTATAAACCGACTCTATATCGGTTTATAGAAAGCCTATAGGATTACATGCATTCCATAAACCGAAAGTCTCTAAGCCAAATGTCTTTAGGTTTATGGAATACATGTAATGCTATTGGTATTCTATAAACTGAAATAGAGTCCCCATTCGTAAGAATTTCTTATGAATGGGGACTCTATTTCGGTTTATAGAAAGCCAATAGCATTACATGTATTCCATAAATCGAAAGTCTATAAACCGAAACACATTCGGTTTACAGACTTTCGGTTTATGGAATACATGTAATGCTATTGGTATTCTATAAACCGAAAGTCTATAAGCAGAATGTCTTTCGGTTTATGGAATACATGTAATGCTATTGGTATTCTATAAACCGAAATTGACCTATTCTTATGAATGGGGACTCTATTTCGGTTTATAGAAAGCCAATAGCATTACATGTATTCCATAAACCGAAAGTCAATAAACCGAAAGACATTCGGTTTACAGACTTTCGGTGTATGGAATACATGTAATGCTATTGGTATTCTATAAACCGAAAGTCTATAAACCGAATGTCTTTCGGTTTATAGACTTTTGGTTTATGGAATACATGTAATGCTATTGGCTTTCTATAAACTGAAATAGAGTCCCCATTCATAAGAATAGGTCAATTGACCTATTCTTATGAACGGGGACTCTATTTCGGTTTATAGAATTCTATTGTCGGACGAAAATGCATTAGTCCGAAAACGAATACACATGTCTAATTAGAACTAGAAATCATATTAAAATGAAACACAAAAACCCTGCACTCCCTGCAGGCTTTTTGATTATAGAAGACCTGTGCATCGCCAAGGATCCCACTGCCACCAATCACTGGAAGAGGAATGATATAATTAGCACGGTACCAATAAAAAAACTCACCATTTTAAAAAAAAGAAGCGTCTGCCAACAAGGTCGACCACAGCAAGGGACGGCCTACAGGGCAATCTACCAGTATCCCGGTAGGTCCAGAGCACTGGAGGTCACTGTTTAATGAATAGATCTCAGTTTTCTTTTTACATAGGGTGATAGGCTACATCTCAGTCGGTTGCAGACCACAACACTCTTTAAACAGGCTGAGCATAATGGGAATGATAGTTTACAGCAATATTGTTGACGTGATGTGCAGTGTCAGAACAATAGCTGTTTGGTAGGACTCTAAAGCAGGCAATTTACACTGACTTCCATTGTACGCAATCTCCAGCTGATCTCATTCGTCATTTTTGACAAGCTGAAGGATTTGGCTACAATGAATTATGCAATGAGAGGCGGCGTAAGTCAATAAAAATGGTAATAAAACCTAAAGAGGGACAGAACGTGCTGTGCAGAAAGATGCTGAGACTATGAGCAAAGTAATCAGTGCTCCATATACATACGGTGACCTTTTCATGCCCAAAAGGATTATTTCTGTTGATCTGCCACAGGGTGAATTTACCCATGTGTCAGCTCTTACAGCAAATACACATATCTGTGTTGTCAGGGGAAGAAAGCAGGTGAATTGAGTAGTGTTTTGTTAAACTAAACTGTCGCCTCTGTAGAATGTCAGCGTTCTGTAAAATCGCCTGGAACTTGAGTTTCCTGGTTTTTCACAGGATTCTGATTGGCCTGCAGATCATGCCGAGCGGCAGTCTGGGGTGTGTGTGTAATGCAATGTGACATATTCAGTTGTCATTGGGCTTAACCCTTAGAAGGCCAGCGGGATGGGCAAGGTGGAAACTGTGCATCGTTTGAGGCGCTATGTCAGTAATGGCTATCCTTGGCACTGCATATGTTTGGCAACAACATTTCCATGCCTTCCAGCCAACCTGTGTCAGCCTTCTGGCTGCATAAACATTATGGCAAATGTCATTCCCAAACAGCTGCAGCTTTCTGGCTGACTGAGCATCATAGGAAATCTGAGTGAAAACTGCGCAAAGCACGTTCTAAAAATATATATATACTTATCCTTAAGAGCTTGATAGCGTTTGTTTCAAGTACATGTAAAAGATACAAAGAACACAAAGAAATATATAAATGATGGTCTTCTTGAACATCCCCCTTGAGAATAAACTGGACCGGCTCTGGTATATTAGCTCTGTGGGACTGAAGTTCCCACCATCCACAATAGGACTCTCAGTATAATCACCAATAAACAATAAACAAACTATTAAAACCGTATAGAATAACAAATCCACAACTTATGTGTAGTCTCTGAGATACAACAGGAGATTAACAGTGTAACAGGTCTTTCTGGATAGCAATTCCTCACATGAAGCATACTGCACTTGATATAAAGAGTCGTACATTTCTTTCTGTTCTTTGTATCTTTTATATGTACTTGAAACTAATGCTATCAAGCTCTTTAGGATAAGTATATATATCTTTTATAAATTGCTTTGTGCAGCACTTTTTCTCTCAACTTATCTATGTGCTTTGGGGCAAACACCAGTGTTTTCAGCATGGTATATATATTTGGTATTGTTCTTTCATCTGAATACATTGTTATTTTATATCTTCATTAGTGAGTAGGCTCCTCTTTGTTTCCCACATTTCTATCACAGGAAATCTAGTTCCAACACATCTGCAGTACCTATTTTAGCGATCACTGCACATAAGACTGTTTTGATCCAGTTGTGATTTTTAATTTTTTTTTACACAATTTTCCTGCAAACATTTTAATTTTATCCAACACTGTATCACCATGAGCAAGAACATGACGTTGGCCCATATAGCTTTCCCTAAAAACCCAGAATCCTTTGTCATATTAAAATTAGAAATTCCAGTCCAATAAGTCAGCTGGCTGGACAAGTGATTTAGTGGAACTAACCAGCCAGAAAAAAATCGAACTACCATAATAAGATATATATTAAAGTAACATTGATTACAATACAGTTGTGAATCTGATGCATTACCGGTAATAGAAACACTTCCATCCTTTCACCCAGTCTGGATATTATGTTTCTATTTGAATGTCAGTAGAATCATTTTGTTTTCTTTCCATTATTTTACATGCTACCCATAGAAATATATTTCAGTGTTTGGAAACAAAGAACACGGGGAAGGAGTGGGTTTGCATTAAATCTAACATAAAGCTATGGATCTTTGGATCATCTCTCTTTGACTGAATTTAAATATCCGTGGGCAATGTGCTACGATTGGCCTCAAGAAAAGGTACTGTACTGTTATTTGTTTCTGTAGGTTGCAGAGAAAGAGATGCAAATCCAGAGAATAGGACATAGAAACACTTAACTAAACATTGTGGGTTTAGCCTATGATAGGCTGAAAGATGCGACTGTGGTTGCTATGTTCCTCATCCAGACGAGACTTGCCATGCATTTTGTATCTGTACTGCCCTGATGGTTTAGATCTAAATCAAAATGTTAATGGAGATGTATCCTCTCTAATGGTGCAAGTGAGTAAATAAAATAATGAGCACCTCATAAGTAGGGACAAACCTACAGGACACTATACTACTACTACTATAGCACTGTCTGCTCTAAGTGTAAGACATGGCTCCCACCCCTGTGTTCTGGAACATAGCATTATGTTCTGAGACATGGCTCCCACCCCTGGGTTCTAGAACATAGCCTTATGTTCTGAGACATGGTTCCCACACCTGGATTCTAGAACATGGCCTTATGTTCTGAGACATGACTCCCACCTGTGGGTTCTAGAAAATAGTTAGAAATATTTTTACTAAGAATGTAATCCTCTATGCTGACTGCATAAAAACTTACAAACACTTTAAACAAAAACATATTTTGATCTGCATGCTTGCAGGTATTAGGCAAATAAATTAGGTATAGATGACAAAAAGGCTCTTTAAATTTGTGTATGACATGTACAAATCTTTTAATGATTTCAATGCTCCTAGTATGGGAATAAACATGTAAATGTTATAGTACATGCCAGTTTAGTCTCTGGTAGCTGCCATGGTTCTTTGTGAAGAAGACAGAGTGGTCTGGTCAGTGACTGTCTCTCTCTGTGTTAGTGCAGGGGATTTATTAGGTCCCCTCTGTTGAACCCCTGTCAAAACTACCTTAATTAGGCCCCCTCTGTTGATCCCCTGTCAAAATGAGGGATTCTGTCTGCGCTAGCAAAGAGAAACAATCGACGACCAGACCCGATGTCATGCATGCCATCTGGGTGCTTCACACAGAAAAATAGCAGCTGCCAGTCATCCGATAAACTGGTGTGTACTATTAAAATGACATGCCATTTTATTCCCATGCTAGGGGTACTAAACCTTTCACTTGTGCCTGTACAGAGGAAGCACAGCTGACAAGTGCCCCATTAAATCTTGATTTTGCCATGTTTAGCATCTCAGCTATCTAACGGAAAGATCGTAATCACCTTTTAAAATATCAGTTTCAATCCAATTAATTTAGCTAAATGCTAACAGGCTTTGCATCACTTTCAAAACCACAGGGGTTAATATTCTGTCACCAGAAAAGCCTTCTGTTTTATTTGACTCTAGAGCAGCTTGTATAGATTCAGTCTCTCACTGTGATGCTGCTGGTCACAGGGACAGTTAAGGAATGGTCTCCTACACAACACTTGACTGCCGCTTGATCCTGGGATAATCGCTATAACTAACTATTCTTGGGAATTACTCTGGAGCAAGAGGTCACATTCTGCTGATTTATGTCAATAGAAAAATAAGGGAGAGCAACTCATTGTCAATAATCCCTGGCCAGTGAAGCAATACACTCCCGTGTTTTAGAATTTCACTCAATCGTATCTTCCATCCGATTGTCTCAGAATTCTATCAGCCCAATTACAGGGAACATATTTAGTTTCTTGGTCTCCTTGGTGACACGGTTCTCCACCATCCCCCCCAGGGCAACTTTCCTGGTGTAGTAAGTACATTACTTGATGGTTATTCCTTGAGCTGTCACTGGACACACATCATAACACACCACATCCTGCACCCAGCTGATTATGTCGGCTCCTGACATTTCCTGACACTACTCAGCGACATTTTAAGGTTCTCAAAACCCTTGTATTCCGTTTCCATAACTCTCATACACAAAATGATGTATGAGAACTTCGTTGGTAGGCATGTTAAAAGTTCATACTTATTTGGGATACTAATGCCCTCTGTAAAATGGTGATTAATATTATAGTATCCCTGGAATCATGTTATTCCAACCACAACCTTTTATGCTCTGGAGACAATAATTGAGAATATTGGGAGTTCCCTCCCAATATAGTTTTATTGCAGATATTTTTCAGATAAATGAAAATACGTAAGAAGAGAATATTAATTGTAGCGCAACATAGCTTCCTTGTAGTGCCAACCTTAGGCCCTTTTTTTGCAGGCGGCAGAGGTGGACCAGCAGACGTTGTCTGTGCGCTGCCCAGGCACACAAACATCCTCTGAGACTAGGTAAGTGTGAGGTTAAAGCCGGGTGCTGGGGTGAGTCCTTGTTGCAATATGCATGCTGGAGTAAGTACTGGGTGCAGTCTGAGCACTTGGGTAAGTCCTGGGTGCTGAAATAAGTCCTGGGTGCCATGGGGTAAGTCATCAGTGCCATCTGGGTGCTCAAGTAAGTCATGCATGCCATCTGGGTGCTGGAGTAAGTCCCTGATGCCATCTGGGCACTGGCATAATTCCTGTATGTCATCTGGGATGCATCCTGGGTGCCATCTGAGCACTGGAGTGAGTTCTTTGTGCCATCTGGGCAATGGGGTAAGTAAGTCCGTTTAGTGCAATTTGGGTGCCGGGGTAACTTCTAGGTTTAAATTCCACAATAAAGAAAGGAGATCTGGCACTCACACTCTTCTGATCGATGGTTTATTGTATCACAAATCAGGTGCAAATCCACAAATAACACTTCATCCAATGTGAGAAGGTTACACTTCAGCCTTTGTGATAAGAATAGCAATTTCTTTCTCACAGCAACTAAAGTGTTTTTTGGTAGATATGCCCAAATAAGCAGTGTATAAAGATGATCTGTGCTACTGGATTAGGAAATCGCAGAGTTCACATTACCACTCCTGGTGCCCAGTACAAAAAAGGCAAAAAGTACAGTACAGGAATAAATTAAACATATTTTTTATTACATAGAAACATATCTTGGGCAGCAAGTGTAACCATGCACCATTGTGCAGACTCATCCAGGCTGTGTCCTGGCTTTTCAGTATCCTTCTTGCTTTGCTTTCTTATTAGTTATGCTTAATCCTGCCTTGTCTTGTATTCCTGCCCTGCCTTGTATTCCTGCCTTGCCCTGTATTCCTGCCTTGCCCTGTATACCTGTCCTGCCCTGTATACAGTGCAGTTCGGGTTCGCTCAACACTACTCACTGGAGAGTTTATTATATTGGCCCTGCACATATTTATATAATTATAGCATATCCCCCTTTTTCAAGCGTATGTAAATGCATCTTTTTTAGTCTCTCTTCGTAACTACAATCATACAATCCATTTATCAATTTTGTAGCCTTCCTTACCTTTTTCTAGTTCCAAGTGCTTTTTAAGGACTGGTGCAAATAATTGCACCACATATTCAAGGTGAGGTCATACATCTGACTTGTAAAACGGTAAGATGATATCTTCAACCATGAATCAATACCCAATTTTATATATGCCAATATCTTGATGGCCCTTGCAGCTGCTGACACTAAATCTGATCTGTACAATTCCTAAATCCTTCTCATTAGTAGTTTTTGCCAGGGAGATACCACTTAAAGTATATGTATTATTTTTATTATGTTTCATCATGCTTCTGATAACTTTACAATAATCGATACTGAGCTTCATTTGGGACTTGCTTGCCCAGTATCCCATTTTGTCCAGGGCCGTCTTTAACGCGGGGCAAATGGGGCAGCTGTTCCGGACCCACTTACTCCCAGGGGGCCCAAGACAACTGCCTGTGCACATCCGTAACTGCTACCTACACTATGTGATCAGCACTGATCGCATAGTACAGGTGCCCCCAAAATGTGGTCCTCCGGACACAGAGGTGCACTCCGCATGCCTTTGCCACCAGTAGGCGCACCTCTTATTTGCCTCTACATTGGGCCCATCTGCCTGTGTCGCGAGAGGGAGGAAATCTCCGCCCCCTCAAACGCAGAGCATATTAGAGCACCGGATGTCCGTGACATCCCAGTGCTCAGACAACATGGAGCCACGCATAGATGAAAAAGCCCCCTCCCTGCAAATGTAAGGTAAGAGAGCAGGGAGGGGGACAAACAACCTAGAGTTCTTTTTCTTATGAAATTAAAGTAATATCTAAGATATATACATATGTTATGTAAATATTAAATAAAGCCATATATATATATATATACATAATATACATATAAATTACATAAATATTATATAAACCTGAGCTATATGTTAGATCAATCTTATGGCTGGTTTATGTAATATTTATATATAGCTTTATTTCATATTAACATAATATATGGCTGGTTTTACATAATATTTATATAAAATTTACATACTCTATATCATATGGCTGGTTTATATAATATTTCATATACATCTGTCATAAATACATATATATATATATATATATATATATATATATATATATGTGTGTGTGTGTGTGTGTATATATATATATATGTGTGTGTGTGTGTGTGTGTGTGTGTGTGTGTGTATGTATGTATATATATATATATATATATATATATATAATATAACATATTTAATATAAATATTATATAAACCAACCATTTATATATATAAATATATATTATGTAAATATTAAATAAAGCTATATATAAATATTATATAAACCAGAGCCATATGTTTTCTCAATTATATGGCTGTTTTTATATAATATTTATATAATATATATCATGTGGTGGGTTTGTATAATATTGTATAATATTTAAAAAATATATATTATATGGCGGGTTTATGTAATAGTTCATATAAATCCATCATTTATATATATATATATTTATATTTATATAAATATTATATAAACTGTCTCTCTCACATTTTATATACTCAGTGCAAGTGTGTGTGTGTTTATTTTTTTGTAGGGCGGTATTAGGGTGGAGGTTGTGATTGCATGCCGGGGACGAGGGACAGGATCCAGGGGGCCCAAACAAATGTTTGCCCAGGGTCCAATCAATGTTAAAGACAGCCCTTATTTTGTCTATATCTTCCTGCAAAGAAAAAAACATCATGGTTAGTCTGTAAGAGATTACCTAATGTTGTGTGATCAGCAAACATTGAGGCATGGCTCTTCACACAACTTGGGAGATCATTAATTAACACATTAACAAGCAAATTAAAAAGAAGCGGGCCCAAGACAGACTCCTGAAGTACTCCACTTAGTACCTGGTGCATAGTTAGCTGGAAGTATATGATCCAGACACTTAAGGAATATGGTAAATATGTGTGGGCATATCAAGCCATAATGTTTCTATATTCCAGCACCGGTGCCAAAACCAGCACAATGGTTCTCACTAAAAACTGGAACAAGGGGAGGCTGCCCACTCTCTCCGTTGTTATACATCATGTCGGTAGAACCTTTAGCAATTATAGTTAGAAATAATAACAATATAGTAAGATTCTTTGGGTGTATAAGTCTGTTCAGGTAGATTTTTTCAGTCAGTGTTTATAAATTATTTTAGTAGAACCAAGTCTTCAGATGTCTGGAGAGGGTGTCCAAGACTGAGGCCAGCAATATTTCCATGGTCCTGATCACTTCTACAATAACCACCTGATAGAAAGGGACATGCCATGTTAAAATAATATCACCTCAAAGGAGTATGGGTGTTTTGAATTATCTATTTTTAGGATTATCTTGTGAATCTTTTTCCAATAGTATTGAATGACTGGGCAGGACCACCAAATATGGACATCATTTCCAATATCCTTTTTGAATCTCCAGCATAAGGGATCACATTCCACATACATTTGATTCAGTCTGGCCGGTGTCAGGTACCACATGGAGAGCAGTTTATGGTTTATTTCTTGATATCTAGAAGATTTCCAAATTTTATGAGTTAGAACAAAGATCCTGTCCCGTAGTGTACAGTTTAGTGCGTCTTCCCACTTTCCCAGAAAATTGTTTTCTGGGTTAATCAAATGTGTGTAAACCCTAAATATGCTATGTGTAAGAGGAGTAGTTAATGTGCATCAGTATTGCAGCCAGGTTCTGTTGGGGTAAGTGTGTGAGGTAATGTTTGATCTGGGTATAGTTCAAGTTCTCGAGAAGGGTCAGGCACCTCTTGAATATGTCAGTTACTGGAATAATATCCTGATGTTGCAGTATATCTTTGACATGTAATACCTTGGGGGTGGGGGTGGATGTCCTTCATGCTGGGAGTGTGTGTCCCTGGGAGGGAAGTCTGGGTTGCTTTACAGCAGTGTCACTAGGGATTGGTAGGTTGGGACTTGGAAATAGTATGTAGCATGTGAATTGTTGGGTAAATTGTCTGGTGCGTCTGGGTCAACTTTCAAGCTTGTGGTGGGGATATAAAGGGCAATACTAGGATCAAAATATTGATAGCAGAATCCACCAGTTGAACCAGTGTGTGTGTGGGTCATGTTGCATCCAGAATGGGGTAAAATTAGAAAAAGAAATTTAAAATTGATAACAAATTTCCAACATTCCTTAGATTAAGTTATATAGAAAAAACATGGATGATTTAGATCTGAGCAGATGGTGATAAGTAGGAATAAATGATCTACATCCAATAATAACTGTAAACAAAATAAAAATATTTCCACATAACTGAATATAATCTACACGAGGGAAACATTTTCAGATTTTTGAGAGTTGAAAGTTATATTCATGCTAATGTAATAAAAAATAAAGGACTGTTGAGCAAGATAAATCAATGATTTCACTTATTAAATGTTGAAAAAGCTATAGTTAAGGCCATCGCACTGCTTATATCAGAAGAAAAAAGGATATCTCCACTGGCAATAAAGAAATGGGAAAAAGAAACTAAATTAGACGAGAAACAGTGGTACAAGTCCTTTTATGATACCACAAAGGCAATAAGCTGTTTGATTTTAGTAGAGAGAGACACAATATAAAGTAATTAATATATGGTATTATATTAGCTAAGATTTTTTTTCTACGCCCTTATCGGCATGGAAGCGTTATCATTCTGAAAGTACTGTCGGAAAGATGCATTTACCATCATAGAACTAATGACCAAAATCAAAATGAGAAAAAAATCCCAGAAGTAGCATTATTACATATACACTGGCCAAAGATGAAACAAGAAGGTCTTTTGCTTGTAACTCATGTCATCTTGGCAGTTCAAATTAGTAGCTAAGAGTCAACTGACGGAACAAATAAAGATGGAGAAAGAGATCCAGTGGTCCCAATGTAATCTACACAAATATGGATTAAAGAACTAGAAAATAAAGAGCCTGGGACATGTATCATACCGCACACAAATAGTGAACTATTCAACAGCGAGTGCTGAACTAATGATCTCTAAATGTTAACTGATCCATAAGCAAAGTATCAGCTCAAGGTCAAAAACACACGTCAACCCACTAAAGGAAGTAAAAATATGCGTCAAATCATGAAACGATTGAAAAGGAACTAACCAATCCGATAAACACAAATACAGTAACCATGCAAATGCAAGCCAATAACGGCCTCTGAATAACTCTTAACCAATCAGGAGTCACAGACACGCTTCCAACAAATGATAAAATGCACTATATAAGCGAAAGTAATCAGTGAAACCTTCCCTGTGATTGGAACGTGTACAAAGACACCACACTGGCCTAGGAGTTGGAAGGTATCCCCCACCCAGTAGAAATCTGTCTTTTGTCTGACCAAATCTTCCTCTGCCATGTCAAAGAGGTTAATATGGGTCCTGTACACTCTGGCACTCTGGCTGCATCTGGCTGGGTATGTGTATTGGTCCGGGTGAGTTAGACATGTTACACAGGTACAGTTGGTGATAATTTAATTAGGTATGTATAGGTACCTACCATGTGGCCTCTGCTAATCCTGGCCAAAGACAGTGTTTATTATCACTGAAGTCCAGTATATGTCCACATACATAAAATACTGCGAACATGGCTGCAGTTGTTTGTAGGTCTGTTTTTATATGTATCTGTAATGCCAAAGATGCATTTTGATTGGTTGCATAAAAATAAAAAAAATAATAACCGTTTTTTAAAACAGATCCTCTCAGTTAAGCCATGGTCTACCTGGCGGTAATTTTTCACTTGTGTGGTGGTTAAATGCGTTTCCAGTGGTTTTCAAAGTTTCATTAACAGATGCGATAATCTCATTGTACATATGTGTATAGGGTGTGTATCGGGTGTTTTTGTAAAGGACGCAGTAACGATCCATTACACGTATAGGACGTTTTTGTAACGGGTGTGGTCATTTTTAGCAGGTGCTGCAATTTAGAACAAGTGAAGCTTTTGAAAATGATTGTAGCACCCCCGTTGGTCATTGAGTCGGGCCAATATCACTATAGAATTAAGATATTCCCAGCTATCAGTGTTTGTTTGTGTGTTTTGACCTACATATTTAATATAGTGGAGAACCTTTGTTTATATACAATGTCCAGAAATGAGTAATTAATAACATGAGTATATAGAGGAATATAATGTAAATATTCTTTGTTCGTGTCTAATGTGTTTTTATCTAATGTAATGTTTTTGTTATATTGGGAAAAAATACCCTGGTTCAGTTTGAGGATTTTCCATTTGCAACAAAGTTTTGCATTCTACCCTTTGGCCAATTTTCAGTCCAAATACAAACATTTGCCCCAAGACTATTTCTGTCAATTTGTAAAAAATATACAAATGGGAATTTTACTGTACCACCATCAATGTCTGGCTAACTATATCATGATGGAAATTATTCTGTACCACTGTCAATGTCTGGCTTACTATATAATGATAGAAGTTAGTCTGTGTCATTGTCAGTGTCTGGCTTACTATATAATGATAGAAGTTAGTCTGTGTCATTGTCTGGGTTACTATATAATGCTAGAAGTTAGTCTGTGTCATTGTCAGTGTCTGGGTTACTATACAATAATGGAAAATATGCTGATTATAATGATGGGAGTTATGCTGGACCACTGCCAATGTCTGGCTTACTATATAATGATAGAAGTTATTCTGTACCACTGCCAATGTCTGGCTTATTATATAATGATAGACATTATTCTGTACCACTGTCCGTGTCTGGTTAACTATACAATAGTGGAAGGATGCTTATTATAATGATGGGAGTTATGCTATAGCAACTCCAGTGTCTGGTTCAGTATATGACTATGGGCATTATGCTGTATCACCATAAGTGTCTGGTTCAGTATATGACTATGGGCATTATGCTGTATCACCATCAGTGTGTGGCTCAGTATATGGCTATGGGCATTATGCTGTATCACCATCTGTGTTGGGCTCAGTACATAACGATGGGCATTATGCTGGATCACCATCAGTGTCTGGCTCATAATGATGGGAGCTATGCTGTATCACTGCGGACGCTTTCCTTTTAACGGTTTATATTACCGTATTTGCTCGATTATAAGACAAGGTTTTTTTCAGAAAAAAATTTCTGAAAAATCCACCTCGTCTTACATTCGAGGTCGTCTTATAATCTGACCTCAAATTGAGGTCAGACTACAAGACTGGGATCCAGGTCCCCAGCAGAGCTGCAGGGGACCTGGATCCCCCTCTCTAACAGCAGGGGATGTCTGCGCGATGAGCGCAGACTCCCCTGCTTCTGCCCGGCACGACCGCCGGGGCTTCTATGAAGAAGCCGGGGACTTCCGCTTTCGTCACAGAAGTCCCGGCGGTTGTGCCGGGCGGCAGCAGGGGAGGTCTGCGCTCATCGAGCAGACATCCTCTGCTGCCCCACTAGCCACCAGGGAGAATCGGGCAGCCGGGGGATGTCTGCACGATACGTGCAAACATCCTCCATGCTGCCCGACACCTCCATCTATTATGACGGACCAGCTGTCCGTCATAATAGACGGAGGTGTCGGGCAGCATGGAGGATGTCATCCCCCTGCTGCCCCCACTAGCCACCAGGGATCATGACAAAGGTGAGGGGGAGGGAGGGGGGGGGCAGAGCAACAAGGGAGGGAGGGGGGAAGAGAGACATGAGGAGGGGGGGGGGACAGAGCAACAAGGGGAGGGAGGGGGGAAGAGACAGCAACAAGGGGAGGAAGGGGTTAAGAAACAGAGACAAGGGGAGGGAGGGGGAAGAGACAGCAACAAGGGGAGGAAGGGGTTAAGAAAAAGAGACAAGGGGAGGGGGGGACAGAGCAACAAGGGGGGGACGGTGGAAGAGACAGCAACAAGGGCAGGAAGGGGTTAAGAAACAGAGACAAGGGGAGGGGGGAAGAGACAGAGACAAGGGGAGGGAGGGGGTGCAGAAACAGAGGCGAGGGGGGAGAGAGACAACACTAAGGGGGGGGAGAGAGAGGCAGCATTGGCACATAAAAATAAATAAAAACAAGAAATACATGTTTTGATATCATAATTTTTTATTAAAAAAGCAATTTACATGTCAATATATACAAGTTGAATTTTTTTCCTATAGGGTAGTCTTATATTCAGGCTTTTAGTTTTTTTTCCCAATGGAATATGCAAAGTTTGGGGGGTCATCTTATAATCAGGGTCGTCTTATAATCGAGCAAATACGGTATGTTTTTTTTTCTGCCAATATCACTGTGATCCATGCTATCTAAGGATGGTGTTGGGCTGGTGAGATTTGTTTTTATTATATTTCCAGTTTGACACTGGGAACAGGTTGTTCTCCTTTGTCACACACTATAGGGGCTGACCATGAAAATAAGTGTTTATCACATATGGAGACAGTTCATCCACAGGACACAATTAAAATGTCTTCCTTGTTGAAACACCCAAAAAAATGATAACAACAGGATTAAAGATTAAGAAGAAAATAGTACTGCATCCCACCAAATGTTCTACAAGTAATAATGAATGCCATAAAATTAGCTGTGCACTCTGCCCACATCTTTCATAACCATGGGTGTATATACACGTATATTGATTGGTTTCAGTTTGTGTGATCAGTGAAGTGAAACACAGACTGCTGCATTTTATCACACAGTTCAATTTCTGCAAATCTATAATTATGCAAAACATTTCTCATCAGCAAATTTTCTCTCTTACTATATCAAGGTTTGCTGTCCTTGGTTATTCGATAATCTGTGCAGTCCACATAGACTTGTGAAGGATTCCGGCTGCTTTACACATTCACAGCTCAAGGATTCAAACTGGGTGGCCTCCTCTGGGATAAGCGCCAGCTCCCAAATAAAACTAAACTGTAAGCTGCATGGAGACAGGAAGCATCTTATATTGTGACTCAGAAGGAAGCAGCAGGAAGGTGACCATTATGGTAACATTATTTTAATTTGTATAGGTCAAACCATCTAAACAGATGTGCTATAGGAACTGATAGACAGAATGTATTTCATAATCTGTTCATTAAGCATCCCACTACGGCAAGTGAAACACGAATTGCATGCAGTGGGTACAGCAAAAATGTGTTCAAGCGGCTGAGAGTTTACAGACCTTCAAACTGGCCTGGGTGAATTGTTTTCAAGCCTGATAATGGACGTGATAAAACTGATAGACTGTCTGGCAGATATTTGTTGACAGATGATTCTTGCTGGATCAGATAAATGTACCCAATAGTCCTGAGTCCTGACACTTATACTTATAGAAAGCTAGAAAACGTGAATGATGTGTACAAACACAAAGGGTCTAATAAATAAAAAAATATATAGTGTATGTTTGATTTTTTTTATGTGTGTATATATATATATATATATATATATATATATATATATATACATACTTGCTTCCAAAGGAAATGGTAATCAGAAATCAGAAATCAGGTAGGCCGGGAATCGTATGGAGCTTTTTTAAGAAATAAGTATAAACACAACCATAGTGTGATACAGTAAATGTGAACCAATGAAGTGAATTAATAGGCATCGTGAAATAGCTCAAATATCTTCATAAAAGGCTTTAAGACACCTGCAATGGGTAAAACTAGAAAGATATAGGGCAGGGCAGGACCCTTGATGGAATGACCGGATACCCACCCAGGATGACTTGCAAGATCGGTGGTGGTAGTTAGCAAAAAATGTAGTAACCAAGATGGATAGCTAGAACTGTCCACAGGAATGCATACCTGGTACACAGGAAAGGAATACAAATACAATCCCAGAAAGCAGGAACAACAATATCTAAATGGGTGGGAAAAGAACACTGGAAGGCTACAGCCATCCCAAATACTGTTTCTCCAATCACGTTCCCTTATGAGTCTCATGTCCCACACTCCCTCTAGATTGTAATCTTGGGAGCAGTACCCTCCGCTAACATATCAGTCTGTAAAAAGACTTAATTAGCTAAAATCTAGAGTTAGGGTTAGGCTGATGGTTACGGTTACTATTAAATTATGGTTAGGGTTACAATTAAATTAAAATTAGAATACATTAAGGGTTAGCATAAGGGTTAGTGTTAGGGTAAATGTTAGAGTTTTGGTAATATTTAGGTTCGGGTTGGGGTCAAAAGGTAAAAATGGTTATAAAACAAAAAAACACTATTTTTGGTTATTGTCCTATAACTCAAGAAAAACACGGAAACAATCATATTTCTAAACTCATGACAAAATGTAGAAACTATTTAGATGGGGTCATTTCTTCTGATTGTATTTGTGTACATTATTTTTTAGATCAAAGTTAGAAAAAGTGGGGGGGTTTCATTAAAAGTTATGATTTTTTGTAGTAAATAATTAGATATGATGAACATACTGGTATCTAATGAAAGCCCTTTTTATGGCGATAAAAACAATATATAATTTTTCTGGGCACAGTATGTGAAAAAGAAAAAAAATTACAGCTAAACACAAACACCACAGAAATGTCAAAACAGACCTTGTCACCAAGGGAAAAACAAGGTCAAAAAGCCATGTCACTAAGGGGTTGAAGGGACACTCCCAATAAAAAATGAAAAGGGTTTTTTATATTTTGCATTGTTGATTTAAGATATGTCTTTTGTTTTTGTTATGTGAGTTTATTTTATGAAATATTTTACTAAACAAGTGTGACCGGGCGCTGTCATTTTGTGAAATATACTGTTTTTGGGTGCCATCCCCCAGTGACTTTACAGATCTAGCATCTCACTTTGAGGCTGGGGGACACATAATGCAGTCTATAAGTCTGAATTCTGACCATAGACTGGCATTGAATATGAAGGTAATGTAACAATTACATCACAAAGGGGTAGAGTTATGATCCTGCTTGATCAGGTCAATCTCCTCTCTTTGTCTTGGAAGGCAGGTTAAAAAAAATTTGTACACAGCCACCTAGTCCTGCCCATTAGTGATATAAAGGAGCAGGGGAGTATCTTATGAGATCATCATGCAGTCTTTGGCAACAGTTGTAAAGTGAGACTTGCTGGAAGATTTTGGAGAATGTTGCATCATGTGTAAATAGATAGACACCTAACTTTATTTTTACTTTTAAATGCAATCAATTCAAACAAAAACAGTAGGATATGTCTTATATATGTGTTTTTTTTAAATGCACAGGTAATCTAGATACATCTTATGTAAGTAGTAGTGTCCCTTTTTAAAAAAAAACTGGTTTGAATGACGCTTTTCTTTAATACATTCTGACACTATTCAGGCACTTTCAGTGGGCTGGAGCAACATGGAATTTCAGGACTGACACACATAGAGAAAATGTGCAAGGTGTGTATTATACATTGCCACACTCAGCTATAGTGCTTTATAGTGCTATAGTAACTCTATTTTTACATATGCCAGGGGACCTTCATCTCATCTGTACTATTATTAGTACTATCAGTTTACTGATAAAAACACCCATTATTAATTCTATTCACACTCTTTAGCATTCTTCACCCCTCTGTACTCTAAAGCGTTAAACTCCCAAACAACTATAATCCATGTCTTCCCAAGTCCTCAGCTTGATGGAAATTATGGAACTTGTAGTCCTTCTGGATCCTGGTTGAAAGGCAGCTTTGGGAGATGAGGTAGAGGACAAGGAGAACCGGGAGCCATTAGTGCTGAAATTCCTCCACAGGGGGTTTAGTGCTGTTTAATGTGATTCCTCCATGCTCAGCCCCTCCTCCCAATGATTATGGATGACAAGCCTGGCCTTCTGGGGATACAGAAGCCATAAATGTACCACACTGAAAGACATTCATACATATGTATGTTTATACAATATATATTTGTCTAACTGCGGACTCATGAATATGTAAATTCTTTGGGATTACTTTTTAACTCTTTCCAGCTTTATGCAGACTCCATTCTTGAATGTAGGTCTTCTGAGGTCTCTTTTTTGCCAGGCATGGTTCACATCAGCAGATTCTTCTTGTGAATAGCAAACTCTAAATATGTGAGTTTTTTATTTATAAGTCCCAGTAGCTGTAAAACACACCTGCAATCCCATTTCATTGACTGGACCGCACGCTATGGATGTTTGAA